>VZTB01010729.1:64995-82221 GCA_013397245.1 Thryothorus ludovicianus
GGGAATAAATGGAACGTTCCTGTGGGCTGCCAAATGAAATGCCAAGGGGGAAAAAACCTCCCCAGGGCTGCACCTTTGGGAAGAGGGGACAGTGGCAGGGCTTGGCTGAGCCCTGAATCCCCCCAGAGTCTCCAGGATGAGCAGGGAGTGGTGGCTGGGGGTGCCCTGCACTGGTTCCACACAAACCAGTTTAAAACCCCAGCAGATCCCCCCCGCCCCACAGCCACCGACCTCAGCTGCTGGTTCACATCACAGAAGGTGCTGTGGGCCTATAAATGCAGGAATTCTGAGGGAAACAAATCAATTATTGATTATTTCTCTATTGGCAAAGGCTACGTGGCAGATCCTGAGCCCTTCTCCCGTTTCTCCATGAAAATCCAAACACCCTCCATGGAAATCTCACACATAAATTGATCTTGGATATTGTCCCTGTTCCCTGTGGCAGCTCTGTCCCAGCTGGGGGTGTTTGAGTTTGGGGTATCCAAATTTCCACACAGCTCTGCCTCTCCTCTTTGAAAGCATCCCACAAAATTCCCAGCTGTTTGGGAAAATGCAAAACTCAAATTTCAGCCACAGAGGGAAGAAGTGGTGGTGGGAGCAGCAGCAATTCCAGGACACAAGATTTAATGCACAAGGCTTTATTTAGGGGTAACCACTGATCCCCATGATTTCAGAATCTGATGATGTTTGAAGCCTCCAGACATTATTTAATACCCAAAAAAATCTACGTATAAGTAGCCAGAAAGAACAACATTAACTCAGGAAAGATTATTTCAGTTTATCTGACCCATATTTGGAAACTGAAATCAATTTAACATAGCAAAGCTCCCTTCAGTACATGAACAAGGAAAAGTCTTTCAAATCTGTTTATATTCCTCCAGATGTCCATGCTGATACCAGTGCCCAAACAATGAAGTAAACAATTAAGAATTTCTTTTAACTTCTCCTGCTTTAGAAATCCAGTGAAGAAAAAAAAAAACCAACAACAACCCAGTGAATCAATGAACTAAAAAGGGATAGAGTCGCTAGGAAAAGAGATTGTATTCAAGCTAAGAGGATATTGCCAACAATAGGTAGCTAAAAATGGAATTAACAACTAATAAAAGTGGTGAAGCATATCCTTTTAAAGAGCAATTTGAAAGGCTTTTCATTAAAACAACAACTTTAGCTGCAAACCTCTAGGTAAGACAATGAGTTGTCATATCTGGGGCTTGGGGGGCCTGAGTGTATTTAGGAGTTCCCTAAATTTAGGGACAGGCTCCAGGGTTTATTTAAGGGGTGTGTCTCACGGAAAGTTATGCCTCAAAGTAAAGCCTTGCCATATAATCTGAATTTTTTCCCCGAGCTGACAGAGGAAATGTGGCACATTTGGCACTCGTGGTGACCTCGGAGGAGGGACAGGCAGGTTCAGGACGGGGGTAACCTGCAGCAGAAGGATCAGCAAAGAACATGAGCTGGGAAAGGTTTGCTGGAAAATGCTCTCTGTGGATTTGACTTTTTCAGGTATTAGAAGAAAACACCGATATTCTCCCTCATAACACATGGTTGGAACAAATCAGGCCACGTGGAATATTCTGAGGGAGTTTTAGAAGGAATATGGAAAATAAAAATATTGTGATTTCACACACAGAGTGGTGCTGTTTGTATTTTGACAGGAAGGAAGCAGCAATGAGAAAGTGAAGGGGTCCTGATCATTTGAGACAAAACCCAAATGAAAGCCATTGGCATTGACCAGAGTGCAAAGTGCATTTATTGATTATTTCCATTTTCTCTCACATTGGAACTCCTGCTGCCTGAGGTTCCAAGGTAAGCTAAAGGTTCTCTGCCTCTTTTTCTTTCTTTATTTTTTTTATTCCCCTTTTAACAGCACAATTGCAGGGTAAAAAGAAATCCTGTAAGAGATTTCTACGACAGGATAAATCCAGAGATACTAAAGATGAAGAGAGCGTGTGGGACAGTGCAAGACAACAAAGAGCACAAACCTGCACATGTGAAACAGCAAAAGCAATCCTGTGTTTAGGGAGGAAGAGGAGCAGGCAAGGGACACAAATTAAAACAGAAAACCACAGCATTTTTCACTGATTATCTCTTTGCAACTGAAGAAAAGGTTGTGTTAAATTAAAAATAACAGGAATGAAAATATAAGTGAGCAGAAAATGATGTAAAAGCTTAGGGGAGAGCAGTGAGATGGAAAAGGTGAGCTCTGCTGCTGAACCAGTGTCCCCCATCCTGCAGGATCCTCGCTCTGGTCATGCACACAATAAACTGATTTTTTCCCCCTCCAGATAAAGATCATGAGCAGGAAATCTCTTATTCCAAACAGATCGTGGCACTTCAGCTACTACAGCTTGAGCTGGGCCAGAGACACGTAAATGTGTGAGGGACACTGCAGAAAATGAAGATATTCCAGGGCAGAAATTCCAGCTGGAGGGCAAACTTTGCCTCGTGTAAAGTGGTGTGGATCTGAATTGGTTTGGGCCAGGGCAGTCAGGTTAACTGGATTTAATTTGGCCCTGGGGGATTATTTCTCTGCTCCCCATGTGCTGTGGAGGCACCCAGCATCAGCAGAGGGAGGGGGGGAGATACCAATATTTCAAATATTTTAAACAGGCAGCTGAACACAGACTCCATTTTATGGACTATGGAGATGGGAAGGAAGCTCCAGCCAGTGTCTGATGAAGTTGCCCAGGTGAGGATTTCAGCCTGCCAGAAATTCCTGATGGTTTCCTGCATGGTTTGGGTGCTGGAGCCACCAGGGCAGGGCTGGAGCTGTTAATTTTCGTGCAGGTGCTGGCACAAAGCAGGGAAAAGAAAAATCCCCAAGGAGCCCAACCTGAGAGTGACACGAGCAAGGCAAGCACAGCCTCTCACTGATCTAACAAGGGAGAGGAAAAAAAAAATAAATTAATTTTCAGCCTCTTTTGGGTTGAACCTTTCGGGCAAGGCTTTCAGGAGCAGCCTCCTGGAGCTGCCTGCTCTTTTCTTTACCCCCACCACACTGTCACCCTGCCCTGAGTGCTGCACATGATTTACCAGGGCCTACCTGTCTGAATGATGAAAATGAGAAAGCTTTTACCCAGTATGTATATCACAGAAATGTAACTATTGCATACACGGGGCTGCATGGTTTTTATCCAGCTGAATACAGGCAGGCTGTTAACAGGAATGCTCAGTGCAGGGGTCTGCTCAAAAATCCACGAGATGGATCACAAATCATCACCCTGGCAAAGCAGAAACACCCTTGTACACCAATTTTTTTTTTTTTTTTTCAGAGGCCTTTGAAGATACCTGTGGGTATTTGCTGGTTGATTTAGAGTCCAGCATGAACAAAATCTGTGGTGCTGTGGAATAAATGTACTTTGGACAGTAAAGGAAAGCCCCACTGTTTAGGAAGAGTCTGGAAAATAAAATCTAGAAAATCTGTGGTAAGAAACAAGCTTGGTGGGTGCATAGGTAAAACCTGGAATGCCAAGTTCTGTTAGAGCTGAAATCTTGGCAGCAATAAAAGAGAGAGTTTCACCATTTATCTAATTAAAGCCAGGATTAAATTCTCTAATTTCAGCTTGAAAGAACATGGCAACCCAGCTGACTTCAAAGAAGAAATGTGCTTTTACAAATTATAACTAATTTTGACTAAAGAAGTATTTTAGGGAATGTTTTGGGGGTATTTGCAAGGTGCCTCAGCTGCCACTGCAAAGCAGCTGAACTTCCTGGAATTTGCCTTCCATGTTTTCTGCCTTTTGTGCCAGTTCTCTGATGAAGGGAAGGAAAATGCTATTCAGCCCTTGCAGTGACAGAAATGATGGAAGTTCCATGTGATCCAGGCTCTGGAGCTGGACTGGATTGAGCACAATGAGCTTTTGGAAAGGTGGAATTTGGGACAACAGAGCAACAAACGTGTTTTAGAAATCCTGCAAAGCGTGACAGAGGTGCACCCCAGAATTCAGGAGCAGAAATTACACATTATCACCAGGAAAGAGTTCAGTGCCACCCTGGAGGAGACTCTGCAGGTAGGGAAAAGTGGCCTTGATACTTCTGTAAGAAAACAGCATTTCAGGCAAATCCCACCCCGTTCCCTGGGGGCCACGGGCTGCATTCCTGTTTCAGAGGAAGGCTGTAGGTACAGGGGGCACTTGGGGAAAGAAAATAAAAGCAATTGCAAACCTCACCACCAACATTTCCACGAGGAGCAAACCAGCCAAGTGCTGCGTTTGGAAATACAAATTTTGCCAGTGCTGCTGTTTGGGGGCTGTTATAAATGCACTGGGGCAAAACTAAGCCTGGGCAGGGGGTGAGCTTGGTCTTTCTAAATTAGCACAGAAAAGGAGATATTTGCCAGTGAGTGAGCCACAGGGACTGCGCTGCACAGAGCAGAGCTGGGGTGGATCCCTGGCAGGTCCCAGGCCAGGCTGGACGCTGGGATTTGGCCACCCTGGGGCAGTGGGAGGTGTCCCCATGGCAGGGGTGAGCTTTAGGGTCCTTGCAGCCCAAGCCAGGGTGGGATTCCGTGATTCCATGAGAAGTGCCAAAGGCAGAGACTGTCCCCGGGTCCCCGCGGCCTCAGGGACAGGCCGACCCCCCAGAGGTGACACAAGAGCTCTCTGCACACTGTTATTAAGAACCAAACAAGATTTTTGCCTTTTTCCCCAGTTTTAGGAGACTCTTTAACCAGCTCTGGGTGCTTGCTTTCCCTCACACGTGGTTTGAATCCTCGCCCTGTCTGGATTCCTGCGCGGTGCCTGATTTGATGTGAGAGTTCTGTGATCAAACAACTCCTGATAACCTCTCCTGGCTTACACAAGCCTGGATTATTCTATTCAGCCTATTATTCAACCACTGATCCACAGGCTGAATTTCCTTTTCAAAAGGGATGGGTTTTCTTGTCCCTTTTACAAATCCAGATGTTGAACAAAGGGAACAATTCTAAATGTAGGTATTTATTCAGCACATAACACCCTCTATCTCCTCTTTCTTTACCTCTTTTTCAGTTCACAAAGGGAACAAGAACTCCCCTAGATTGCAGCCCCGTGCCCTTCACAGAGAACATTTCTTACAAAATTGTATTTTAAATATATTTATCGCTTCCTCTGTTAAACTTCTTCAAGGGAGAAACAACTGCCTTAAAAGTTTGTGTCTTGCTCTCTGTGCACCACCAGTGACCCCAGCTCATCTATTACACTGCCACGAGAAGAATCAGCCTCCAAACCCATTTGTCTGCTGTAATACTGGGTCTTTTAGGTTGCAAATGGAACAGATTTTTATTTAAACCCCCATCTAAGAGTGTCATTATCCACAAATCTGCTCATAAATGTTTTGGCAACTGACAAAAAAAATTAACTTCAGAAGAGGAAGCCATTAGGATGAAAACATTTCAAATCATGTCATTCATCAGATCTCTGCTCATCCAACAAAACTTGCTTTTGTTACAGGCAATTGTGGTGCTTAATCTCGGGACTTTTCAGCAACACATTTTTCTGATTAAAAAACCATAATCATACTGGCAGTAGTTAGAGATAGAAAAGATCTATTAGCTCACTAAGCCCAGCTCCCTTCCCTAGCAGGACATAATCCCTGGCAGGAAGTCTTTCAGATATTAAGTTGATCCAGAGCTTAGTTTTAGCCAAGGGACTGAATATGGAAATCTGCACGGAGGTGTCACAACACTTGGGATTCACAGAACCAGAGAGGTTGGGTTGGTTTTTAATTATTATTATTATTTTTTAACTTTTTTTTTTTAATTTATTTTCCTTCATTTGTCTGTGCAAAGCCAGGTCTGGGGGTTTCCAGCTCAGGGAATGGTGTGGGACAGGGACAGGTCTGGGTGTCATCAACGTGTCCTGGGGAACCCCAAACCCTGCAGCAGAGGGGGCTCCTCTTGGTGAAATTTTTTGTCTTCTGTTTCCAGCCCTAAACAATCACAGAATTCAGCAAAGCTCCAAAAAGTTGGGCTTTTACCCCTGAATATTGATCTACAGGTTAGAGGGAAATAACCTGATTTCTCACCCTCCAAAATCTGCACAAAGTCTCCCGTTGGCTTCAGCTCTCAAATATCACAGGAAAAATTCAAGGTGCTGCCACCAGCCCAAATGAATTAAATCAGCCAAAAAAAAAAAGTATAAAATTTAGTGCTGTGAAATCCATTACATTTAAAAATGATACAGCAAATAGTTTTCTTTTAGGTTCTAAAACCTGTTTTAAATATAATTAAATAATAGAACTATTAGAAGAAAAGGTGACATGAAATTAAAATACCCACCTAGTGCCATGCTTTTAATTTGGAAAATTGCAATCAGAAATGGAAAGATGGAAATTTAACAGCTATATTGGAGATGATCAGAAGAATTCTTTCCATAAAGGTTAACAACAGATAATTACTTTCTCAGGAAATCACTAAAATGTCATGATTTTTCTGCTTTGTTTTCAGGGAAGTTTTATGATGCTCCCTTCTTGCCACTTGGCAATGAAACAAATGAGGTTAGATGGCAAAGATTATGAAAGAAATTAGCAATAATGAGTCCAGTAACTAAAAACATTAGTAGAGAAAATTGAGTTGACCTTACTTTTATAATTATTCATTTTCTTAATTGTTTTTTTTCTGCAATAATTGGACTGAAATTAAATAATCCGAGGTACAAGGCTCACGTGTGAGGGGTGTTTGGCATAGATTGATGACAGAGCTGGGTCACCTCTGGGAAATCCCAGCTCCAGCTCCTGGGCCAGAGCTCCTCTGTCCCCTGAGCCTTCCCTGCAGGGTGGATCCACTCCTGTAAAATCCAGCTTTTGATGCCCCTTCATTTCCTGCAGCTCCACCTTCATTTCTGCCCCTTTTTTGTCTGTTTTTCTTTAAAACACAAGTCCAAGGTCTCATAAATCCACTCTCTGCTGCTCCCTGCTATCTCCTGAAATTCCTTTCCCTTCGCCTTTCCTCAGCCCCACTCCTGAGCACCTTGCTCATTCCTTTTACCATTTCTTTAAAGTTTTTTTTTTTTTTCTGGTCTAAACTGGAGTGGTTTCCTCCTCCCCCCAGCATTAAGTTTACAATTTTTAACATCAGAGTATCAGAAAATTGCTGTTTTCCGGGGGCTGAGGTGGGAGAGAACAGAGCCACTGGTTTTTATCCTTGGTGAGCCAGAACTGCCCTGCAAGCTTCACCACACGGGAGCACAATTAACCCTTTACTCATCAGCCTTCAGAAAGGACATATCCTCATTTCCCAAGCCAAGGCAAACGCTTCCCTCAGTGCCCAGGAGAGATTTACAGCCTGGAATGCTGCGGACTCAACCATCAGAGAGTGCTGACTGCAGAGAACAATGAACTTGTTAGTTAACAGAATTAACAGTGCGTTGTTTAAGTATAATGACAGCAATAAAACAGGAGATGTGAAGTTGATACAGTCACAACTGAATCATAATGGATGAGATATTTACGACAAAGCTGTTAAAACATTGAATAAAATATGGGAAGAGCAAAAGCAGATGTGATTTTATTCTTCAGAGCTGAAGCTTGTAAAGTATGAGATAGCATGAGTAATAATCACAGGTTCTGGTTCACAATGCATTAATAAATATTGATACGGTGCCAGCGCTGAAACTTTCCAGATACCAAAATAAAGTGAGAAAGCATGTTCCTGCATTATGGATTGCTAAGTTTAAATTGTGAGGCACACATGGCAGTGCCTCCATTCTGTTCTCCCACCCCTCTTTATCCAGGGCCTGAGCAAACCCTCCGTGTGCCAGCCCCACAGCTCCCACTGCTCAGGGCTGCTTGCAAACCCTCAGCCTGCCCTGCTGCCTCTCTCAGGGCTCCTTGCACGCTGGGATTCCAGGGAAAAAGGGGCTGCCCTGGCAGGAACATTCCAGCTCAGCCTAAAGCCCCTCCTCGTCCTGCACAGGCAGGGATTTCAGCTGCAGTGATGCCCCCAACCCGAGCAGACCCTGGGATTTCTGGCTGCAGTTCCACCCACGAGATAAGGTGGTGTGAAACCAGCACAAAGCCAAAGCAGAAATAATAATAATTAAAAAAAAAAGACAGTAAATCTGACTCAGCTCCCCTCCTACCTGCTCAGACACATCCCAGCGTGCCAGCTGAGGCGTGTTTGCATACACGAAACCCTTCACAAGTCTGCACAGCCCTTTCGGGGTGCTTTTCCTGCAAATGCTTCAATCAGCCTGCATGACTCCTCCTGCGTGGCTGAGGGACAGGCAGCAAGCCACAGAGGCTGCTCCCAGTGCTCCCAGTAAAGCTGCTGGCTCACCTGCCCCTCTCTCCCCAGGGGCAGGACGTGCTGCAGCACAGCCCCAGCCCAGGGCTTCACCCCTGCCCTGCTCCCCTGCAGCTGCCAGCCAGCAACTCTGCAATTTCTCCACCCTCTGATCAGTGCATGGCAAGCGTTCACTACTGTGTGTGCCATTCTCTGTGTGAAACCACAGAATTACACATTACTTGGTTAATTTTCCAGAAATTTCCAGCCTAAACTCCTGGGAAAGGGAACATATATATATATATATTTATAAAATCCATCCATTCTTTCCCAGAATGGATATAATTTCCCTTTGACTTACTACTAGATGCTATTTTTCGTTACTCATCAATTTAAATCTCAAAAGAAACCATAACACCGAACCTCACTTCCCTGAATTAAAATCTCTCTCCGAGGATGTCATTTTCTAATTTCAACCATGAAGCAGATTTATGCTGAAATGACTTTATTGAGGCTGGCGAGATGGGGAATGTTCTGGTGATAATTCCACAGCCCTGGCAGGGCAGCCTGTGGAATTCAAGAATTCCTTTCATCAGACCTTGGAAAAATTTCCCTCAGAGTCCAAGAGTGGGATCTCACAGCTGGATTTCCCTTCCCCACACCAGCTGCAATCCATGGCTTTATAAATTCATCCTCAGAACCTTTGGGATGAGCACCAGTTGAGGTTATCCTAGGACAGATCCCAAGACTTTCAGGAAAGATAATTCTTTACTTCTTACAGAGCACAAGATGGCTGAGCACCTGCTCTGATGAAGGTCTGTAGTTCCTTTGAGCACAAATAGAAATAATAATACAATATTCCCAATCAGATGAATCCCAGCATCATTAAGGCTGGATGGGAATTCCAAGATCATCAAGTCCAACCCCGGCCTGATACCACCACAGGCACTGAACCAAACATTTCTGACAAATGTTCATGAATGTGGCCTTATAAAAAGCACTCAGCTGATGGGACAGCATCAAACCAAGCCAAACCAAGCCAAGCCAAGCCAAACCAAACCAAACCAAGCCAAGCCAAACCAACTGGCTTTTGATGCAAATTGGCAGCAGCCCCTGCCCCAGCCCCTCTGCAGGGGCCTGGGTTAGTTCAGGATGGAGCCCTGGGAGTTTTGGGCTCAGCCTGGTGATGCCTTCAGTTTGAGTTTTTATATTTCCACATTCTGCACAGTCAGGGTGTGACTCTGAACTCCACACAGAGTGGAGCCAGTTCCCCTCCCAGCTCAGTCCCACAGAACAATCCTTTGGCAGCCCCAGAACCAAGGGCAGCGCTGCAGCCTCAGCCCCAAAAGTGCAAACAGCAGAGAATTGAGGGGAGCAGCCTGGGAGGGTGGGACTGCAGAGCCTGGGGCTGCAATGGGACAATGAACCCAATGTGGGAATGGACCAGAACTTATAAAAGTGTGAAACTCCTGACCCGGGGCCCATTTGGGTGCAGCCCTGTCCAGGTTCTTACACTGCCCAAGGTGGATCCTGTGAATCCTTTTAACAAATCCCTGCTTTATTCCTGTAACCCTGCCCAGCCTCTCTCCAGGGAGCCTCTCCAGGCACCACTGGAGATTTTGGATTTCCAGGGGAAGCTCAGACCAAACGCTCAAGATTTCTTCCTTTGGGTCAAGTGCCTTCACTCAAATTCTTTCCACTCTCATCCAACAGAGAACCCAAGGGCACCTCCTGTTGCACCTCACGCTTGTGTGGGAGGAGATTTTGAAACCAAAATGCTGGAACCTGCCCTGCAGACACCCCAAGGCTTTGCCCAAGTCCTTTTCGAGGCTCTGCACATTTTTAATGTTGTTATCCACCAGTCTGACCCACATCTCTTCGGAATCAATGCTGTTATTGATATTAAGCTGCAGCAGCTGATTTAGGTTCCTGTGACAGATGGACTGCTGTCCACTAGGTACTGAACTGCAACCACTAAACTCATTTCACTGGGATCTCAGCTCCAAATGGAGTATTAGGGATAAACGGTCAGTGCTTTAATGGTCATTTCACACTTCATCATCAGCTCATCCATTCCCTGCACGTGCCACTTAAGGCTTCCATTGCCTTCCCTCAAATACATCAGAGCAAAAAGGAATGTGACAAAACAAATGTTGAAAAAAGCAACCTTTGCTTGTTGTTGGCGGGTGTTTTTCCCCTCTAACTAAATGGCGAATTGTCCCATTATCCTCATTTCCTGCAAAATCTGGATCTGCAGGACCTTCAGTGCAGCAAAGCAAAGCACTGCCACAGTCAGCTTGTGTGTGGAGTGCTTCTGTTTTACATACTGACACGCATTTTAACACGGAAAAGGTCAGAGATGGAAACAGCACAGCTTGTTGCTGTGACAGCAGACATTTAACAGAAAGACTTCTGGACACACTACAGTTTAAAATAATTTAGTAAAATAATTGCCATGATTGATTTTTTAGGTCCCCGGGTTCATACCACACACTTTTGTGTGACAACTCCCTTCAGTGCTGTTTTTTCTTTCTTCTATTTTTTTTTTCCTCTCTCCAGCAATGACAAGAAATGCATTTCAGACAAGTTCTGGGATGTTGTCAAAGTTTGCTCAGAATCACAAACTCCATCGTTTGCTGTGCAGGAGCAGCGTGCAGAGCCTGCCCTCTGCCCAGCAGGAATCACCTGCAGGAATCACCTGAAGGAATCCAATTTTGGCTGCTGCCCGGGCAGTGCAGGCCCAGCCTGGGAGGATTGCAGCTCCTGCTTGGCTGCAAACATTGCCAAAGCAATGGCCACTGGAAATATCCCTAATTTAGTGCAAATAAAAGCCAGGAAGTGCCCTGTGTTTGAGGGGAAAAGGGGTTGTGAGATGTCAGAGAAATAAGCAAAGCTGATGGACTTCAGAGAACTCAAAGCCCATTCCATGAAATCCCACACAGGCCTGGATGCACCCATTAAAGTGAATTTGGGCACAAGAATAGCTATAACTAATTTAAATTAATAAAATTATACAGCACACAATTTCTATTCTGAATTTGCTCCAGTCACTGGAGGGTCTGAAGAGAACCTCAGTGCTCTGGTGAACAAAGATCTGCTGAGCTTTGTGGAGAGATTTGGTACAACCCAGAAGGAAACCCCTAAACTCACTGAAGGAAATATTATAAGATTCATTAAACAGGGAATTAGAAATCCAAACTCAGGCCACAGCAGAGGCCTGCAGCAGAAAGAAACCAGAAGGGATTTTGCTTTCATTTTTAAGGAATTTTTTTAAAAAATAGAACCTTTATTCTGATCTCCAGCCTGGACCTGGAACAATGAAACTGGGTGTTTTTCTTAGGTATAATTTTCATCAATGATAATTCAGCAAAATTCCAAGTAGATATATGCACAGAAAAGATTATTCTGATGTTTCCCTTTTCTCAAGCAGCACATGTTGGCTTAACAATGACAAAATGCTCATCATGATGTGTATGACATAAAACAGCACAGAAATGCCAAAGGTGGCCAAAACCTCTCTCAAGCCATGTTCCAACACAAAATTATTGAGCTTCCATCCCACAGTGTCACTGTTCTAATAGGAAATTATTGAGATTCCATCCCACAATCTCACTGCTCCAACATGAAATTATTCAGATTCCATCTCACAATCTCACTGCTCCAATATTAAATTATTGAGCTTCCATCCCACAATCTCACTGTTCCAATAGGAAATTATTGAGCTTCCATCCCACAATCTCACTGTTCCAATATGAAATTATTCAGATTCCATCTCACAATCTCACTGTTCCAATAGGAAATTATTGAGCTTCCATCCCACAATCTCATCATCCCAACATGAAATTATTCAGATTCCATCCCTCAATCTCACTGCTCCAACATGAAATTATTGAGATTCCATCCCAATCCCACTGAAATTGTTGTATTTCAACCTCCACATGAGTGAAAATGTTGTTGAGCACATCTGTAAGTGTAAATTCAGGAGTAAAGGGTTCACACTGAAATTTAGGTGAGATGTTAGAAAAGAATTCCTGCCTGGGAGGGTGGGGAGGCCCTGGGGTGGAATTCCCAGAGCAGCTGTGGCTCAGGATCCCTGGGATGTCCAAGGCCAGGCTGGACAGGGTTTGGAGCACCCTGGGACAGTGGGAGGTGTCCCTGCCATGGCAGGGATGGGGTGAAATGAGATTTAAGATCCCTCCCAACCAAAGAATTCCACAGTTCCACACTGCACAACGAAATCCTTGGATCTCAGCAGGTTCCTGATGGAAACACAGACCCAAGGCACTGCCCCACCCTGCTGAGGCACCTGGGCTGCACAGCACCCATTTTACAGCTAAATCAGAATTTATTCCTTCCCCAGCCAATTTGTGATGCCACGGTTGGTGCAAACCGTTTCTGATATGAAATGTAATACTTAAATACACGCTGCAGCTTTGACTTCTCCCTCATTCTCAGTGTACTTAATTCTGACAGCTCTAAACAAATGTCAAACTTGCTTTCAATTTCCTCCCTCCTCCTCCCCACACTTTGTGCTGGTGCATTGCTAACAGAATTAAAACTTGAAAATAGCCTTAGGCTTTCCAACCACTTTTGAGCAGGATCGGAGGCTTTTGTCTCTTCCAGAATAAAAACTCAAAGATAGTAATTTTGCCATATTTTTAAATAATAAACCAGCAAATGTTCATAGCTAAAATGGGCTGTAAAACGCAAAGAACGGAAAAAAACCCCCAACAACCCACCAAGAAAAATGGATACCATATTGCAAAGGAAAAAGAGTTAGATTGTCATGAATCTGAAAGGAAATCAATAGGACAACTTTGGAGACCCATTTCAATCTGTTGTTGACATTGTTTTCTAGTAGTAATTTTCTCAAAATGTTAACAGTATTGAGTTTGCTTATTGATTCTATTATTTTTGACCTTGCATTAGTGTGGGCTAATCTTACATGCCATAAAATTTCCTTTCACAGCTAAAATTATTGTAGGGCTCTGGGGGAAAGTTACAATCAGGTCACAGCCCCCTCAGGATCCTGATGAGCAGATAACTGGCAATAATGAGTTATTTTGCCTCTCTGAATCCTTGCTGTTGTTCCTTACAGACTTCAGGCAGTATTGTCATCCAAGTGATCAGGACATCGACCCAAATCCCCAAATCCCAGGGAACTGAGGGTCTCCTGTGCCTGGGGATGTGCTGCAGGGCTCATGGCATCACCAGCTGCTGCAGGATTTGGGGTTCAGCAGCACAAAGCCTCCCCACTCTGCCACAGCCACAAACACGGCAGAAGGAGGCTGAGATTGCCCTCACAATATCAATTTATGTCGTGTATCCTTATCCACACACCTGTGAGACCTTATTTCCATTCCCTCTTCCAGGAGCGTTAATTACAGAGCTTTATTTTTCCTCAGGATTCCCGTATTAAGTGCTCAGAAGGGGCAGTGCTAAATTAATCAGCAGCTGCTCCGTGGTTCAATAGTTTAGCAGCGTTCCCAGTTCTTAAACATTTCTCAGAAGACAAAGCCATTTCTTTCAGGGAGGATCTTCTGTGGCTCCTGAATTCTCCTGGGCACAGAAAGGGAAATTTCAACTTCCAGGCCGCACACAAAATGCTAAACTGGACCTGTGCCTCTGCTAAAAATCTGATTTTTGCGAGCAAACTGCATGCAGTTTTGGGGTTAAACTGTTATTTTCATAGCACCACAAATAGCCTGACATTTTGAGTTCCTCAGCTCCAGCAGGCACCCAAACAGCCCACAGCCAGGCTGGTATCAAAAGGAGATATTTTGGATGGTGCAGCCTCAGAAAGGTCTAGAGAGAGGCAGATGCTGCTCATGAAAGGAGCTGTGGAGCAGCCACCCCGAGCCAGGCTCAGTGCCCTGCTGGAAGGGGCTCCCCAGAGAGGCCACATTCATCTTTCGAGGCTTTTAGCCTCCAGCTCCATTTCTGAAGGTATGGATTTCCCCAGGAACAGCACAGCTCCATTTAAAAGTCACAGGTGCCCTGGAGCTCTGCTTAGAAGATTACCTCAAATTTCATTTAATAACAGGCTTGAAACTTGAGACAAATTATTTATTACAACGGGCAATATTTTTTTTTTTTTTTCTGTTTTTCCCTCATGGTCATCTTAGGTGCTGAAAGGGCTCCATAAAAATTAAAAATGAGAGCAGCCTATCCTGCTCTGCTGATGAAGTTTTTCTTTGAAGCATCTTTACAGCTGATATATAGTTCCAAGCAAGCCTTCCATGCAATCCTAAAATAAAACCAGGAGCATTTCATCCCGGTTTAGCCCTGGTTTGTTCATCCCAGCCTCGTGTTTTGTTTTTAGTTCTGATGTCCAAATCCTGACAGCAGCAATTGCTATGGGAACACAGACCTGAGTGGGCACAAAAAGGCAGGAATTAGGACTAGACAGACTAAAATTACAGATTTTTGTATGGGTAAGGTTTGGAAAGTTCATCAAGAGAGATGTCAAAGAAAATCTGCCAGAGAAAGAATTTTCATTTTCTAGCAGAGAGTTTGGAAAATTCTGAATGATCCACCCTCCTGCTTTGTGTTTTGAGTAGGAAAACCCCCCAAAATTTTTATTCTAAAGAGAGTCCTAAGAAACAAACACACAAATCAGGTAAAAGGGTGGGGAGTATCTTATGAGTAAAGCTTGTAACTTTCAAATAAATTTAAAATAAATTTCAAAACAAGAAGAGAACTCTGCTAGAAAAAAATCCATATCAAACCAGAGTTTTCTTAGAAAGAGCTGTTGATCCTTTTCCCCCATAAATAAGATTAGTGAGCTCACCCTTATTGAACATTTGGGTTTTACAGAATCAGAATTTCCCCCCTGAAAATAATTCCATTGCAATAACGCCGCAAAAAGCTTCTTTACTAAATCAGATGGGATAAGTTTAATTTTGCCTTCAAGAAACCTGTGGCCTTTTTCTAGAGACACAAGAGCTATCAGGACTTTTTGTTCCTCACTTTAAACAACTTGAAAAGGCCCTTCATTAACTACAAGGAGAGAGCAAGAAGCCACATAATGGGAAATTCTTTCACTGCAAGGTCTCTGCTGTCCCCAGAATTTGGGGAAGCAGCTTTCATCCATGGAGCTGGAAATGGCAGCACAGTCCTTCAACCACTCAGAAAACACTGCAGCATTTACTTAAATATTATCCAGGTTGTCTAATCTGTGTTGTCTACTTCTGCTGTTATTGCATTTTTGTGGTATTGGAGAAAGAACAAAGGAAGGAAAAGTTGGAGAAGATTTAAAGAAGCATGAAGCCAAAATAATTTACAAGACTGGAATGATTTTTTTGGGTTTTGACCTCAAGGGAGAAAGGCATTTTCCAAGACCTAATTTGATAAACAATCAGCTTTGTTTCTCTGCAGCCCAGTTTAAAGGAATTCAAGAAATCAAAATAGAGAGAGATTTTCTCTGTTAGAAGGACACAGGCTTGGGCATCTTTTGATTTCTGTTGGAGGAACTCTCTCAAACTCAGAGACGGGGATGAGACAAGCCCAAGCCAGTCCTCACAGCACCCACCCAGGAACCTCCAGCAGATTTTACATGCAAGAATAATCCTCATCCACGGCTTCCCAGCTGGGGAATTTCAGGGAGCTCCAGCTGCTCAGCAGTTTCACAGGCCCCATTCAGTGGAAGCAGAATTTAGGGGATGAGTCTCCCTTGAGCTATGACAATCCTGGCAGTGCAAATGCACCTTAAAGAGAGCTTAAATCACCTTCAGGAATGGCTAAAAATTCCCAGAAACATCAGCGCTGAAACCTGAGCCCCAAAGTGACTTTGGTGCTTTTTGAAAGCCTTGGGGAAATCCTCCCCAGGACAGGAGGAGAAGCCAGGGCTGGGTCCCTGGGGTGCCCCTGTGCTCCCACAGGAGTGGCCAGGGAGGAGCAGGGAGGTCAATCACAGAACACAGAAAAAAAATATTGCTATTTCTATTGCCTGAAACATTTACACAAAATAATTCCACCAAAGAAGTCCAAATCAAGGAGAGAATTACCTGCTCAGTGTCAGAACTCTCTCACACAAGGCAACCACTTCTAAATAAATGCAAAAGTCTTTTCTTGAATGGAGGCAGAAAAATAAAATTTAACTACAAAGTCATCTTGCTATAGCAGACTGCAGAAATTTAAAATTCATACTGAAAATCCTTGTAGGTACAAAACTTTGAACTTGGGCAATAGCCTAGGAAAGCCAGATTTTGGCAACTACACAATGCCAAAAGGGTTGATAACAAAAAAAATTGTGTGTCATTGGACATAAAAAGGTTTATAATACAAAACTCAATGAAGAACAGTCCCTGGGAGTGTAGAATAAGTATTTAATTCTATCATACAATCTGATAAATCTTTATTGTATAGTTCAAGAATTCATCCTAATAAGTGTTTGAGACTCTCTTGATTCACACAGATCCCACATCCCTGTGCGGGTGGGCAGAGGGGAAATCCTCTGGGGTTCTGTCCTGACCCATCTGCTGCTCCCTGGGGACCCCCAGGACAGGCCCTGGGATGGACCCTGGAGCTCCCCAGGGACCAAAGGGACACAGCAGCCCTGGCTGAGCTCACACATCCCTCACTCTTCTGTTTCCCTGTGCATTTTGTTTGTCTGTTGTGTTTTTTTTTTTTAAATAATATTTATTTTTTTTTCTATTTTGTTTCCATTCCAGCCATATTTCAGGGTTATCCCATGGGATACCAAACCCAGACTCTCCTTTCTCTATGAAATCTCAGTCCCTGCTCTCTTCCTCCATCTTTCTAAAGCCATTTTCCAGTTGTGGACCCCGTGTCTCACAGCTTTTAATCCAAGGGGGATTTCCAATTTGAGCAAATAAACATTGGTTTATAACAATTATTATTAAGAGGTTACATTTTACATCTTCCAGTAATCAGCAAAGTGGAACTTTTATATTTTAAAGTGCAGGGGGGTGAAGGGTGTCCCATTGCAGAGAACTGCCAAGGGCACCTGAATGTCTCACCTCTGTTCATTTTTATCATTATAATATTTATAAAAATATAATATA
>VZTB01010729.1:85113-106779 GCA_013397245.1 Thryothorus ludovicianus
CTGATTTCTCCAGCCAAAATCCATCTCCCTGATTTCTCCAACCAAAATCCACCTCTCTGATTTCTCCAGCCAAAATCCATCTCCCTGATTTCTCCAACCAAAATCCACCTCCCTGATTTCTCCAGCCAAAATCCACCTCCCTGATTTCTCCAACCAAAATCCACCTCCCTGATTTCTCCAGCCAAGACCCACTTCCCTGATTTCTCCAGTCAAAATCCACCTCCCTGATTTCTCCAGCCAAGTCCCCTCTCCCTGATTTCTCTAGCCAAGACCCACTTTCCTGATTTCTCCAGCCAAAATCCACCTCCCTGATTTCTCCAGCACCCCCCTCCCGTGCGTGCCCCCGGAGCTGCAGCTCCTCCAGTCCTCCCTGTAAGATCTCTAATCTTCCCAGTCGAGCACCAGAGCTGCTAATATAAATATTTGCCGTGCTCTCATGTGCTGGGGAGCCCTGAGTGATGGCCTGTGCTGCAGCTTGGCCGTGGGTGCTGTTTCCAGTCTGCAGCAGGAATGTGGTGGCCTGACAGAGAGCATTAAACAACCAGGGGCTTTCACACAGCAAAATCCTACCGGGTGCTGCTGCTCCTCCTGAGTAAATCAGGGGCACCGAGTGAGTTCGGAGAGGCAGAGCGACAAACCCGAATTTCCAACGCCTGCCCTTCAGCGAAACCGGAGATTTGCTGTGGTTATTTTGGCCTTATTAAAGTGTAATATGAACGTCCACGCCAGAAAATTTGTTATTCCAGGGACACTTGTGTACCACAGCGTGCTATATTTAGAGGCAATCAGCATCCTGCCTTGCGTAAGGTGGAATTGGTGCCACGAGGGACTCGCGGGGCATTACTCACTAATGACAGGAAAACTCCTGGCTGCTTTTCCTGGGGTAATAAAGATCTCCTGAGAACAAAATACAGGGGGGTTGCAAGATTAGGGGCTTGGCGTTGGGGTTTGGTTTATTTCTTTAATGAAAATTTACTCCCAATTTTTTTTTTTTTAAATCAAAATTACTCTCTTCTATCGTCATGACTCTTCCTGCTGGCACAGTAGGAGTTAAATTCTATCAAACCTTAAAAATGATAATAAATTAAATAAAAGCACCAGAGCAGCACTGAAAATTCAGCTCCAAGAGTGGGGCTGTTCCTGTTTGATGCCCTGCAGAAGTTTGGCAAACTCAGGGGAAGGGCATGGGGCACTCGTGAGACAGAAATCATTGTTTGTAAGTACAGAAGGGATTTAAACTCCTGCTTCTTCAGTGAGGCTGAGATTTCACAACTATTCCAAGACTGGGCAGGTTTTGGGCTGTAACACTCTATAAATCAACTGTCCTTGGCAAACCAAACAAGTTTCTTCTTTTCAGGAGGTTTTTGGCAAGTGAAGTGTGATCCTTAGGTGCCATTCTTAGAAGATTAAAGGGCAGAAACTAAAAATTTAGGTGAAAAAAGTGATATTAAACCAACAAGCTGTGTGTACACCTAGAGTACCTAAATCCCTGGTGAGAAAAAAAAAAAAGTCTGGCTATTTTCTGTGAATTTCCAGAAGTCATCTTGTGATTTCTCCCCTGTCTGTGACAGACCCAGCCCTTTCCCCCCTTGCCAGGGTGGGTCTGATTGCCTGGGTTCTGCTCCCTGTCCTAGTTAACAGCAGTTTTGTCAATTTGATGACTTTCCCTCGTTTTTTGGAAGAATAATGCTTTGCAATTGGTCCTGAATGAACAACCAGGAGTTTTGCAATCCCACGGCCTGCCCCACACCAGCCCTCCCTGTGCCAATCCTCTGCTGGGGTAAATCAATTCCATTGTGAAAAACACAACAAAAGCCCCCACGTCCCTCTAAAGAAAGAGAGAGCTGCCACAGCCACAATTTATTTCCCTCATCATTAACAGTGCACGTTCTGATGAGACACAACCATTGCAATCTGCTCCAAAAGCCTGAAATAAGATTCCAAAAAAATTTCTTTATGCATATTGGCAGCCACGTATTCCCTACAAACATGATTTTCCACTCGGGTCATAATGCCATCCTAAACTCCCAGTAAATTTTTGCAGCTAAGTTCTAAACCCCTGAAAGCAGCATTTTATAATGGAAATGCTGATCCAAGCTTAACCAGAGCAGCAAGAAGAGTGCCACGCACTATAAAAATAAAAGTGAATCATAAAGCAGTTAAGGTTTGATTACTATAAAATACCTGGGCTTGAAATTTTGATTCAGACTTGGGGTTTTTTTAATTACATCTCATGACCTAGAGATACTTTTTGGACAGATGATGTCTGGGGAATTAGATCAAAGATCCTTTTTGTAACTTCAGAATGCAGCACCAATGTGTTCGATGGTCTCCTTGAAGCATCAAACACAAGACTTTGAAAGTTATTTGGTTTGCTTGTAAATAACAGTGGGAAGTGGAGCTTGCAATTAGAGAGAAACTCCTCCTCTCAACTCCAGCCAATCAAAATTGAGATTTCTAGAGGTAAATCAAAAAAAGGGAAAAAAAAAAAAAAGAAAAAAAGAAAAAAGGAAAAGCCTCCCAAGATTTCAAAGATGCCTGGTAGGAATATTTCTTAATTGAGCCATGCTTTAGAGCTGCATGGAATTGTTCTTATTAAAAATTGAATAAGAACAGAGGAGAAGAACATGGGAGCTTTTGAGAGATTAGAGCCTTGTAAGATTTACTTAAAAGGTTTCTATTAGACTTCAGAGGTTCTCTCACCTAGTAAAAGCTCAGCTCTACACAAAATAACCTGAAAAATTGGGGTTCCAGCCACCAAACCCTGCAGTCAGTTGATTGGAAACCAAGAGAAAGCTTTTCTTTGCAGGACAGGGGCTGTGCTGATGCTGGATCCGTGTGTTTGTTTGGTTGCCAAATCATCACCACGTTGTTTCTCAGCTTGACAGGTTCGTTTTCAACCCACACTTCTCCCTGAAATTTCTGATTTAACTCGTTGAGAGCTGCCCCAGTTCCCTGTTTCCCACCCCATCTCCAGTGGGTTGGATATTCCAGAACACACCAGAAATTTCCTTACCCTGACAACACCCCGTAAATCTCAACATCCAGAGGGATTTTATCCATTAAAAAATAAATAAAAGTATCTTCCATGATCAGGACCTAAAACTTGACTTAAAATCACTGCAAACCCCGGCCCCCTTCTGGAGTTTTACCACCTTTCTCCACTAAAATTGCAGATTTGCTCTGAAACCTTCAAAAACGCCTCCTGCTCTCTTCTTTTGGAACTCATGTGCAGAAGTGGAGCTGGGAGATGGATGAGCTGGAGATGAACCCCTGTGCCAGCCCAGCCCCACCAGGGCCCCTCCTGCCCCGTGACAGCCACTCAGGCACTGTGGGGAGCTCACAAATTAAATATTTTAAGATTTAGCACATATTTACTGCTCACACAAACCTTGTGCTCCCTATTTTGGGCCACCCCCAGCTCAGGAAAAGCCATTTAATTGTTTGCTGCCACTGCCCGAGCCTCAGATCCCTCCCACCCTAAATGCACCCAGAGCAGTGAATATATCAAATTTTGTGTGTAACAGATAAAAGTCTAATGGGCAAAGTCTCCAACTGCTGCTGCCATTCATTTTGATAAAACACTAGCCATGAATAATTAGTATTCATTTGCTCTAATTAAGGAAGCTAGCTAATGGGAGCTGGATTTAGAATGGGTGCAGCAGATTCCTGGCAGGCTCAGATCCCAGCTGAGGTGGGCAGGGGGCTGCTCCCCAGGACTGAGATTCCCAGCAGCATTTCTCAGGCCCTGCAGATCCTGTGAATTCTGCCTAAAGCAGAAATTCAGGGCTGGAAGTACAGCAGAGCAGATGCACAGATGCTTTTCTTTATATATTATTGTTATTATGCAGTAAACTCGTGTAAGAGTGAGCAAGCGGAGGATGGAGCAGGCAGGGAGATTTTCCAGGGGCTGGAGCCGTGCTCTCCTGCCTGTTACCATCATCATCATCATCATCATCCCCAAAATCACACCCTGGGCCTCAGAGCATCATCCCAACCCTCCTGGTGCTGCCGAGCTCGGTGCTGTGAGCATTCCCCTCCTGCTCCATCCCCCGGGTTCCCTTTGACCCCTGGGAGGACACACACAGCGTGGCAGGAAGGTAAATAAATTATAAAATCAGGCTTTGCTCTGCTAAATTAATAGCTGGATTCTCATTTCTGTGTGCAGCTGAGTGATGAGCAAACGAGAGATGAGCAAACAATGCTTCATCTATTGCATTGTCATTTGGGTTTCTCTGTCCTTTGGAAATGCAAAAATTGTTTCCACTTTAAAGAGTAATTCCTGTTTAGTCCCCTTAAATACCACTGCTTCAGTAATTCTTTTATGATTTCTGTTAATTAAAACAACTACACTCGTTAAATCAGTAGAGTTCACAGTCTAACACCTCTGCCTTAAAAATGATAAAAATTTCAGATTTTCAAAAAAAATCCTAAAAAATTATTACTATTTACTCCAAATCCCACTTTTTTGTTCCCCTCTCTAAAACACCATCTGGGAGGAGGCCAAATTACATATGAAGCACTTCCAAAGGGCTCAGAAACACGATCAGGTTTGCTGTGGCAATGGTTAGAGATTCTGCCCTACACCAGTGTTAGTTGGCTCAGCTATAAAATATCCATATCTCTGTATCAATGATAGATGACCCGGGATAATAAAAGATCTTGACTTGCGTGTATGTTAACAATTAATGGGATGTATAATGTATCACATACTGTGTGTGGAAGGTAATAAAGAGGTGTAAATGAGAATTACACTGGTTAATTGGTGTCATTAATGGTCCTTTTGTTCTGCTGGGAAAGCGGTGTCCTATTCTGAGGGCGATGTTGGAGGGCTGAGTGCAGAGCCAGGGTTGAGATGAGTTAAAAATGCCAGCTCGGCTGGGAAGTGGCTTCTGTAGGGATCTGCCCTGCCGTGGATCCTGCTCGGGAATCCAGAATCCATCCCGGGACCAGGCTGCCTCCTTCCCCTTGGCACTGCCCAGGCAGAGCCACAGGTTCCTCTGGAACAGGCCAGGAGCTGCTCCCTGATTCCCTGGCTCAGCCTCCCTCCGATCCATCTGCAGCACCACCAGCACATCGCTGCACTGATGATGATGATGATGATGAAAACCATATTTCCCCCCCTCAATCACTTTATTCTTTTAATTCCTCCCCGTTTCTCTCCTGCCCTGCCCAGCAAGCACCGCTGCCACAGCCACATTTCTCTTGTGTTGTTTGGCAATCCAGCTTCCCAGAGTTGGGAAAATGCGATCCCACAACCCTCAGCTGGCTGGAGGGGATGTTTTTATCCAGGACTCCTGGAGTATTTAGTGACATAAGTTCAACTGCTCATGTTGGGAAGGGGAAGGGGAGGAGTTCCATGATTTCTCTGTTTAGGAGGAAACCGGTCCTTGGGACCCAAAGCCCACATTCCAAACCCTGCCCCGTCCAGAGGAACTGCTGCTGCTCCCTGTCTGAGGGGAAAAGGTGAAAATGCAGAGCTCTGCAAAGCCTCTGCCACTGGGGCACAAATCTCAGAGCCAAGGACTCGGCAGCAGGAGGAGAGCCAGCTCCCATACATCACCCTAAAGGTGAATCCCACTAACCGCACCAAAAAATATTTAGCAATTACAATAAAAGATACCTTTTTAACGAGTGACTTTTTAATCAGCTCTCCCGAGCTGTAAATCAGCGGCTGCAGGCTGTTTTCCAGGGGCTGAGTGCTCTGGCTCTGGATTCCAAAGGCCTGGCAGACAGGGCTGAGCAGTGCCCAGCACAGCAGAGGGGCTCTGGGGCGATGCAGAACTCTCTAAAATCATTTTGTCACACACACAATTCCGATTTCCACATCCCCACCAGCATGTGAGGGTTCAGTCTGTGCTGGGGGAAGATGCCAGGGCAGAGATGGGCACAGCCAAAGGAGCAGGAGCCTGCAGGAATGCTCTGATCTCAGCCGGCACAGGGGTCTGACACACTCAGACTGCCCCAGGAACCACGGCCAGCACGGCTGGGACAGGGATGGCACAGAGATGGACACGGGGATGGACAGGAGGAGGGCACGGGGAGGGCACGGGGATGGACACGGGGAGGGCACAGGGACCAGAGATGGACACAGGGATGGACACAGGGATGGACATGGGGTCAGGAACAGGGACCAGGGATGGACACAGGGATGGACACAGGGATGGACACGGGGTCAGGAACAGGGACCAGGGATGGACACAGGGATGGACACGGGGTCAGGAACAGGGACCAGGGATGGACACAGAGACTGGCACAGGGATGTGGCACCAGGATGGACACAGGGATGGACACAGGGACTGGCACAGGGACGGATGTGGCACAGGGACTGGCACAGGGACGGATGTGGCACAGGGACGGATGTGGCACAGGGACGGACGTGGCACAGGGCTGGACTGGCACAGGGCTGTGTCCTGCCCCCCTGCAGCAGCCCCTCTCTGTTCAGCTGCCGTGGCTCTGCAGCAGCCCCAGCTCTCAGTCAGGTGTGCAGGTCGAACACAGAGCTCCTGATTGAAATCTCCCTGCCTGAGCCCCGAGCCTCCCAAGGTTCCTTCCCCAGACGTGTGCTGGCACTGGCAGACCCTCCCCAGCCTCAGGGATGTTCTGGGGGCTGAGGCCACGCCAGGGTCACCACCCCAGGCTGGCACTACCCAGACACTCAAGGACAAAGTTTAACCCCAGAACCAAGGGCTGGATTTTCCAAAGCTGCTCTGGCCACTCTTGCTAAACTCAAGTTCTGTGGTGGATTAATTGGCTTTTTAAAAAGCAGCCTGTGCAGTCTGCAAACTTCATTTCAATTACTGTATTTAATAAATTAATTTAATAATGGTACAAAAAATGTCTGACTGGAGGCTGCATTCATCTCTAGCTTAATCCACTTGTGTAGCAAGCTCCTGTTGAAATGGGATGCCTGAAGAAACCCACACAATAACACTCAACCCAAGCCCTGTCCCTGCCCTGTCTTACTTCTACCCAGAACCAGCTTTAAGCCCCAAATCAGAGCATTCCCCTATCTGGATAAAAAGTATTAATTTTTTCTTAGAGTTCTCTCACACTACAGACATCTGTAGGGTTTAAAAATTTTAGAGTATTTTGAGTACATCATTTCTCTTGAACAAATTTGCATAACTAAAAGCAAACAGGCGATATAAAAATGCATTTGTGCGATCATCATTTTAAGGGGTTGACTAAAACCTTTTTAGGGAGACAATTAGAGATGCAGAGGGAGTGTGGCTGATTTATGTCTGTGACAGATTCACTGACTGCTCTGTCTTGGTGTATTCTGAGCTCTCCATTCCCATCACCAGCTGGTAAACACCCCCATTAAATATTTCTCTTTTGACCTGTACACTTATATTTCATTAGAGTACGTTACACACGGGCCAATATCAGAGTAATTTATCCAAAATCTTGGTGCAGTTGGTGTTGAGAGTGGAAAGTTGCAGGAAGCCAGACAGGAATAAGAGCCTTGAACTGCCCAGATCACAGTTGTGGTTTCTAAAAAAATTCAGAGGTGACTTAGCCTTAAAGTATTGACCTAAAACTTTTGCACATTTTCTATTTGTAAAAAAGAAAGCAGAACAAGACTCTTAACTGTGTAGGAGCCATCCCAGCACAGGAATTTTAAGTCAAGCCCTTTGCCCTTCCCTGAGATGGACTCTCTCTCCTGCTTTAAATGTTTCCAACAAACAACTTAATTTTCTCCATTTACCTTCCTCCCACAACTGTCCTCTTCAGGGAAGCACAAAATGAATTGGCTGGTTTTTTTTATGAGTTATTTGGGCCCTTTTTTCCCTGTCTCAAGATGTCTCATGATGAGATTTCTCACCCATAACTAATTACTGCACTTGTACAGACCAAGGCATTCCTTCCCAACACGAACAGTGATGCAATTTGCTTAACTCAACACCTTTTGTTTCTGAAAAAATAAATCCAGAAGGTTTCCTGAAACGCTCTGAAAGCATCCCTGAGTCCTGAAATGTGTGCTGCCTCCCTGCATGGGCATCCTGAGTGCTGGGGCTCTGTGAATTTGTCGTTCTCTTTGAAGCAGTGGGCAAAAAACAGCACCAGGGCACTTCCTGAAGGAGTCACAGCTTTTTTTCTGAGGAGGCAAACCCAGCCTTTGCCACCAGACAAGAGTGATGGATGTGGGACCGGGGTGCAGCTCTCCCTGCCCGGGCTCGAGAGGGGACAGCAGCAAAGAGAGCTCTGGGGGTGACAAGAGCCAGAGCCTGTCCTGGGCTGCCAGGAGCCACAGGGACACCACGGGAGAGGGAAAAGAAGTTTGATTTGGGGGAACTGGCCCCTGCAGGGGCCCAAAGGCTCCTGTAGCTCAGCAGGACGAGCTGGCACTCAGTGGCACTGCCGGGTCCCCTGGCACTCCGTGGCACTGCCGGGTCCCCTGGCACTCACTGGCACTGCCGGGTCCCCTGGCACTCAGTGGCACTGCCTGCTCCCCTGGCACTCCGTGGCACTGCCGGGTCCCCTGGCACTCCGTGGCACTGCCTGCTCCCCTGGCACGCTGCTCTGAGCCAGCAGTCCAGCTCCAGGTGAAGTTCTGGATGCAGATCCCAGGAGACTTCACCCATCCAGCTGCTGTCATGGGCTACGGTGCAAAATGTAACCAAAAAAAGTGTGGATTGCATCCCCACCTGTGGGAACTGGCCTGGGGTAACCCTCTGTCCATGGCCCAGCTGATAAAAACCACCTGGGGCAGTTTCTTTATCTCTTCCAGGACCCAAACTCCCAGAAACATGGAAATAAGGTCTTAGAAAAGTTTAAATGTATGTATTTAAGGGGGTGTCTCTGAAGCAGCAGGGGTGCTCTTGGCTGTCAGCCAGGGACACCCCAGCCGTGTATTTTGCTTTATTGCCTTGTCCTCATTGCCTTTTGTTAAACCTTCTAAATCCTACCAAGAAAGTGAGCCTCGTTTTTCACAATTTCCACAGTTTTACCAGCTTCCCTGGGAATCCAGGGGGTGCAGAGCCCCAGGAGCCCCCAGCCCCTCCCTGGGCACGGTCCCCTCTGACACTGGCACAGCAAAGCCCATCCTGGGCTGGCAGCAGCCCCCAGCACAGCCCAGAGCCCCTCATCCCCCTCAGTCGTGCTCGGGCTGTCAGGAAACATTTGCTGCACACGATGGAGGGGCAGCCTGGCACCAGGGGATCACCCGAGCCTGGTCCTGCCCCAGCCCGGCTTTGCTGCTCCCCGCAGGAGGGAGCAAAAGGAGATTTCTGTGTTCTCTCTTCCTTCCCCCTGCTGCAATCCCGTTGTCAGCAGTGCTGGTGGAAGGGGATTTGCAGCCCCCCATTCGGGATGGGGCCCCAGGCTGGCACCCTGCAAGTTTATCCACGGGCTTTTAGAGTCAGAGCCAGGGGTTTTATTTTAGTTGCTGTACCCCAATCTCAATCCAGGTTAGCTTTAAAAGCTAATGGTCTACAGCAAATCAAGTTTACTTCAAGTTAGAATCTGCCTGTGCTCAGTGTGCAGCACTTCTTTAGGAAAAGAGGATTTCAGAGAAAACTTGATTATTTTTTTTCCCTTTCCTAAACACATCAACTTAACACAGAACACACAAAATTCCAGTTTCATCTGGGAGTTCAGAGCTGAAACTGCCCCAGAAATCAGGGAAACGTTTAAAATAAAGCTAAAAAGATGCTCAGTAGAGGTTCACAAATGATGGGGGCATTACAAGGTGTTTTGATCTGTGTGCAAAGGAATATTCCCACTAATATCAGTGAGAATTGGATGCACACACCCAGAGGCAGGAGCACACATTTGCTTGCTGATAAATAATTTTTAAGCTCAGGAAATAAATTGATCAGAATTGTTTTCCCAGACCCCAGATTCAGGAGGCTTTATGAAGATGAGAGTGCTCTGACTGGGAAATAATTTCTGTTTCAGGAAGCTCATTTCTTTGAGGCAAAGAACCTGAAAGTTTATAATGCTCACCAGAAATGAGTAATAATTTATTACTTATGGATATGTCTGTGCTCTGAAGTATATGGGACATGGAATGAAATCCTGGACCTATTCAAGTTAATAACAGAACTGCCACACTTTAAAAGGGTGTTAGCCTCTGTAATTTACAGTCTAAGAGCAGATATTGGACCCTGGAAAAGTTTAATTTGAACTTCAGGGAAGAATCAGACTGCATCAGACTGGAAACCTCTCAATGATTTTAGGAACCACTCGGCTGAGTTGAAGCAACTGCATTACAGCACATCCCCAGAGATGTCAGGGGATAATATTTATCTAAACAATGGGTGAAAGATAATTGAAAAAGGAAAAAAAAAAAAAAAAAACAAGGCAAAAAACCAGACACTATGGACAAACAGCACAGAAAAAAAAAAGAGTAAACTAATTCAAAATCTTCAGGGGAATAGAAATCAGGCCCTTACTTATAGGAGCTCATGATTAAAAAATAGAAAAAGCCCCCTGCCAGTGCCCTTTTAAGAGCACAATCTTGCTGCACTGAGGAATACAGTCTGCTTGAAATTAGTATAAATCTGCCAGTGTATTAAAGCAGCAGCAGATGAGGGTAGCTATGGTAATTCTAGCACTTTATTAAACACCAGACAAATTGAAGAGTACATTTCCTGCTTTTTGAAAAGAATGAATGATATCTTCTGATGGGGGAATGCTGAGGGCAAGGGAAGCTGCCTGCAGTGGCTTCACCCAGAGCTGCAGTCCATCCATCAGGACATTGAGTGGGGCTCTCCCTGGAAAAACTGCGAGGAGAAAGGGGGGGACCCATTTTTTTATTGCTGAAATTAATTTTATTGCGGCGCTAACTAACCCTCTCCCCCCCTGGAATCACACACAAATAAAGAAAAATGGCTGGGGAGGCTCCAGTCCTCCCCTCAGCCCTGGTGGGTGTGCAGCAGGGCTGAGCTCTGCACCATTCCCCTGCCCAAACTCCAGCTCAGAAAACAGATCCATAAAGAACCGGGGACCTGATTAGGGAAAAAAGTACATTTATATTTTGGCCGTGTTTTATTTTTAACATAAACCATCTTGGAAAAAAGTTTTATGATTTAGCATTTATGAATGACTAGATTTTAAGAGAATTGTAATATTTTTTTAGGGTATTTCAGCTCTATGAGTTATTTCTTGTAGATTCAGATAATGACATTATAAATCTTTCTGTGGAGGCAATTACTAAGGCAGAAATGGCCTATTCCCCATTGGCTTTTAGGCTCAGCTTACTGACATATTACAAGCAGGCTTACCATGGTCATTAAAAACTGATCTGGGATTTATTGTACCTCTTTAAACTCTCAGTACTTTGAAAAGTATTGAACAGAAAGGAATACAAGGTGAAGTTACAAAGAGATCCAACGAAGCAATCAGGGGAAAAATAGGCTTAATTTATCCCAGCAAGGCCCACCAGAAGCGCCACGAAAATATTTGAAATTGAGCTTTGAGTCCTTAATAGAGATCACTCCCACGAGCTATTAATCATATCAAATGGAAACACTTTTAACCAGAGGGTTTGGGAACAGGAGGGACAGCAGCACGAGATTACAGGGCAGAAAACAAAGCCAAGGTTTTAAGTCTGCCAACAATAACAAAATAGCTGCCCGGTGCAGCAGCAAAGAATGAAAAAAAACTCAGCTGCAGCAACTTTTCTTGCCTAGATCCCAGTCACCTGCAGTGCAAGCAGGAATTTATCAGTGCCTGGTGTCCAGCTCACCCTGAGCTCCGTGCACAGCAGTCTGGGGCTGGGCAGCCCCTGGGGAGCAGCAGCACCTGGGCAGGGCAGCTCCAGCCTCACCTGAGCTCCTGGAGCCGCTGCCAGCCCAGGAGAGGAGAGCAGAGCCCGTGGACGGGAGCAGGACTGGCACAGGCAAAGGTCAGTGATGGCATTTCTGTTCCTCTCCTGCAGCCACCCCTCAAACCCTCAGCCCCTGACCTGCTGGGACATCCCTGGTGGCCCCTGCCCTCCTCTCCTCATGGGCTTTGGCTTTTCCATGGGATGAGTGTCTGCCCAGGGAGCTCTGCTGGGGTTTGTGTCTCTGAGATCCCCCTTTGGTTGGGGCACAAAGCCCCCCGAGGGTCAGAGCTGCCTCAGCTTTCCAAAATACCCCGGGCATGAGGGAGGAAAGAGCCAACCTCCAGTTTTATCAACAATTCGCTATTGACAGACCATAATTACCTGGAAAAAACACAGTATCCTTGGTTTTGATTCTCAAAACTAAGTGGAGATTTGGTTAACCTTCAATCTGTGAATAGGCATCAGATTTCTAATGGATGGTGGTTCAGAACCATTCTGAAAACCCAGATTTGTGAGGGATGGTGGTTCAGAATCTTTTGGAAAACCCAGATTTGTGAGGGATGGTGGTTCAGAACTTTTCTGAAAACCCAGATTTGTGAGGGATGGTGGTTCAGAATCTTTTGGAAAACCCAGATTTGTGAGGGAAGGTGGTTCAGAACCTTTTGGAAAACCCAGATTTGTAGTGGGTGATTCAGAACGTTTCTGAAAAGCTCGCTAGAGATGTTTGAGAGCTGTTGATCTAAGAACTAAATGTCATTTCTGCTTTGTAAGTCATCAGAAGCTTCCACGAGATGATTCTGACAGACACAACACGTTTGGATGTTGTACAATATGCTAGGTTGGTCAACACTCATTTTAAAGGATGGGTTTTAACATAATATTCACTTCCAACCTGAAACCAGATTATTACAGGTAGTCCAAAAGCACAGGCTTTTTATCAAGTTTGCATTTTCCAGAGAGATTTGTCACTCTAAAATTCTCTTTACTTTTCCCCAGGAATAAACTGAACTGTATTTGAAAATAATGGCTTTAATTATAATTGGCATATCTGAGCCTACAGCTAGTGCCAGTCACTTTACTAAGTGACATTACTTATGACACTGGCAAGATCAGAGTCTTTTATCACTTTTTTTTTTCAATTATTAATAGGAGACAAATTTCCAACCTTCTCTAATATCTGATTATCTCTGGATAACTGGAGACGGGTGAAGATAGAAGATCACATCCAGAACTGGGGCCCCACCAGTAATCCCTAAAAATCCCTGGTATTCAGAGTGCAGAAACTTCTCCAGATGAGCAGAAACCCAAAGATTTACATCCCCTTGGACTAAAGTGGCTGTCACGAGATTGCTGCATATAAATCAGGGGTGAGAAAACTCTGCCCCAAAAGTGGGCACAGCCCACGACCTCAGCTCGTATTTTTGGGGTCTGCTGGCATCCTGTGCACCCAGAGTGCCTGGTGGATCCATCCATCCATCCGTGCTGAAGGGAGGAGAGGCTGCTGGGGGGGCTGAGGGGAGGGGAGGCAGGGGGGAGATGGGGGCTGCAGCATCACCTGCCTTTGTTGCAAATAAACTGGAAAAATAAAATAGTAGTAGTTATGCTAAGGCTTGAGTCGGGCCTAGTAGATGTTTTCTATAGGAACTGTTGTTAAGAAGTGAAACATAACAAANAAAATAAAGCACCCATATAACGGCTCCGGTTGTTATGTGCATTTCTTTTCCTTTGTCGGGCAACACCTTGAGCACACAGCCCAGCTCCAGCTCCAGCTCACCCGGGTAAAACCAACCCGGGAGGGCAGCAGACCCCGCTGCAGGGCGGCACCACACCTGCAGGATCTGCCTCACACAGAGAGTTTGTCCGAAATCCTCTGGGGCTGAGCCCGTTCACAGCCGCTCCCCCTCCTCGGGGCAGGGATTTCCACTTCCCCAGGTGTCGCCCTCCTTTTTCAAGTTTTCTGAGGCACTTTCTAACTTGATGTTTTTCATAGTCCTTAGTTCTTTCTCACACACGGGTGTTGCTGACAGAAGTTTGTTTTTGATATGATGAAGTTGTTTTTCATACTTTCTCTTAGTGTAAAAAACAACTGATGGACAGTTGTCTTGACCAACGGGATGGGAGAGGTGTCAGCCTTCTTCTCCAACCCCTGATCTATGTATAAATACTATAAATATGGAGTTTTAGTAAATAGTTTTTAACCTTCTCATCAAAGAGTGTCTGTGTGTGTCCTTGAGTGTCCCACAGTGACACCCAGGAGCACCTCGGGCTGGTGAAATGCTCTTGGGTCCTTTCTGAAGGGGCTGCAGGAGTTTGGGGGTCACTGTCAGCCCACCCAAGATGAAGATAAAGGATTTCCCTGCCTGATCTCCAGCCTGGGCTGGTGCATTTCCCACAGCTCCAACACCGTGGGCATCCCCGGGCCAGTGCACAAACCCTCCCAGAGTTTATGTTACAACATCAGCCCCTTCATTATTAAAACACCACCAGATGAGCCCTCCCCTCAGAGTCCCGGAGATCCACAAGGGAATTTTGCTGTTGGAGAAGTTCTTCATCACCTGCTGATTATTTTGACTGCTTGTACAAAAGTTGTCCCAGACTTCTAAATCTAAATCTGAGTTCCTCCAGCATCCTCAGCTGGGTAACACTGTGTGCAGGATATTTTCATAATAGTTATTTTTTTTAAATGTATTTTCTGTAAAGTCCAGAAATATCACACAGAACTGGCTTAGAAAAGTTGGAACAACTGATCAGCACTGATCCCACTGTTCCATGGTCAGGGGGGCTGCAGCGCACAGAAGTCAAAGCTCAGAAGTTAAACTCCAAACACACAGAATAAGTCAGAGAAAGAAAACATTGAATTCATGTTCTCCTTTGCTTTGTCCACACATAACCAGAAACATCTTCCCTCACAGAAAGCTGATGTCAAAACTCAACTGAAACATTTCCAGGATCATTCCTTAGTGCATGCAAGCAGATTTCCAAAATCGTGAAAAGCAATTATTAATTTGGGATTTGGGAATTTCAGTGTGAAAAGTCTCTAAATAGAATTTCTTTTCCTACAGAGTGAGCTGGAGCATCCACGAGTTTTCCCTGTAAATCCCCACTGATTTCCATGCCATGCCAAAGAGTCCTGGCACTTAAGCAGGTTCCCGTTCTAATGGGAATTAAATTAAATTCCCAATTACAGTTCTGAGGTGTCAGCCTCCTCCAAACCAAGCAGGTGGCCTCCAGGAGCCCCCTCCAACCTGAATTACTCCACGAGTGTGTGGAAAGCTGCTTTCCTGTGCTGGTGCTAAGGATGCCATTTAGCATGCTCGGGGATGAACTCTGCAGCAGGCAGCATGGAGTTGGAGGAATGCAATTTAAAACACATTTTCCTCGCAGATAATGCGATGTGTGGTTCTCCCAGGAGGAACACTCGTGGCCTATTCCAGTCACAACCCTTATTTATAGGTGGTGCTGGGATGAATGAAACCTGCTGCTCCGTACTGAGGAATTTTTGTGATGCAATAACCGAAGCAGCCATCACAGAAAATTAGGTCCCTGTGTGATTCTGCATGGAAACAACTTGAGGATTCTGTCTGAACTAAGTGATTTACAGCAGAGGAATATTTCTCCCTGCTACCCAGAGGGCCCAAATTGAATCTTGGATGGAGCAGCTGCAGTTCTGAAGGACTGCTCTGTGTCAATCCAACACCTGACAGCAGCTGAGCTGGGAGCAGCCACAATTCTGATTTTGCCCCTTTCCTGCAGATTGCCACAAGCACTGCTGAATCCAGTTCCAAGCCCAGAACCAATCTTCAGTGTTTATGCCAGAAACTCAGGGGATTTGTGGGGGAAACAGCAGCCTGTGAGTAAAGACACTGAACCCACAGGAGAGAGTTCCTGGGCACTCCTAAAGGGAGCAGGTGGGGCTGTCCCTGGTGGGATGAGCCTCCCTGAATCCCCAAACCAAAAAGAACAGGTGCTCAAAACATTGTGAAGAAATGGGAGACACAAACTGCAAAGCTCCTGAGAGATTCTGACTCTTCAGGCAAGGTCCAAGGAACAGAGCAGGGAAATTCAAGGTACAAACTGAGCCAAAAAGCTGCCCCTAGCTAATTCCTAGGGAAGCCCAAGTGAAATTGGTTTGCACGAGCTTTTCAGTTTGCTTCAACTCGTGAAGGCGGAAAAAGCTTTGGCAGATGTCCTTGGGATGGCCTGTGTGTTTAATTCTTTTTGGGAGTGAGTGGAGTGTCACCACCACGCCCCAGTGTTTGATAAGAAAGCTTAGAAAATATTTGGGCAATTTAGCTATTTTAAAATAGTTTGCCTTCTTTGTAGTCCTTTCTCCTCACCCTCCTCTATTTAAACAATAAAAGCTCAGAGGTACTACCAGTTATTCCTGAGAAATACTAAAGAATGGGTAAAGTGACAGAACACAGAAGCCAAGGGAATAAGGAAGAGAACTTAGTGGGAGATTATAAAGAAATTTCCTTCTTTTAAATTTATGGGATAAACTGGAACAAGTTCTCTGTATTCTGTAAAGAGAACAAGCAAAGGAATTTGATATTTTGCTCCTGAAGACTGAATTCACTTCTGAGAGGAAGGAGAGCTTGTGTGGACCAAAAGCAACAGATACCAACAACCTTTGGAGAAACTCCTGCTGGCTGGAGGATACCTGGTACTTATTCCAGACACAAAACCAGTTCCCAAACTGTGCTCAGAGTGTTTATCAAAGGTTGATGGGCAGGAAGGGGCTGTGCAAAGCGAGGCTCCGCAGGGGCTGGGGTTGGGGCTATTCAATATTTTCATTAGTGACCTCATTGACACATGGATTTTGCTTATTCCACCTGCAGACAGCATCAGCTTGTGAGCGAGCTGGGGTACAGGAGCAGAATCCAAAATGATCGGGACAAGGCAGAGAAGCTGCATGAAAAATAGGAAGCTGTCCAAAAAGGGGCCAGTGCATCAAATTTCACGGAGGCAGCATCCAACGATGAGGGAATAACCAGGGCAGTAACAATTCTGAGTAAAAGATCTCAGGGACTGCTCAGTCCTGCACAGCTCCCATCAAAGCTGGGCCTCAGACGTGGGAGAGCAGCCAAGAACCAGCCCCAGGTACTGATGTCACCTCAAGCTCTGGCTGACAGAAGAGAGCAGACCCTACTAAATCACTAAAATAATCCATTTCTGCTTAAAACTCCTCCTAAACACAGACATTCAAATCCACACAGCACTGGAGAGACACCTCTACTCCCAAGTCTTGGTCTGAATTGCTGCCAGGGAGGATTTTACCTCCACAATTCCCAAATATGGGCTGCTTTAGGGAGAGGGTGACAGGATCAGTTTCTTTGATGCCCCTGAGTGACAAGAGCTGTGTGGATGTGCATGGAGTGTCTGATCCTCCCCCAAACCAGTGAGGGGCACAGGAGGGGAAGGTTGGGCTGTGGTCTCTGTGAGAGGGCTACAAATAATGGACTTCAGTCAGGGAAACAACTGGTTAACAGTGCAGGGAAAGTCCATCCCGACTGAATCCACCAGGGAAATTCCCTGAGAAGAGTTTGTTCAGGTGAAAATATGAGTGCAGCACTGCTGTCAAGGTCAGCAAGGCTTACAGGGATCTGATCTGCACAGGGGTACCTGGAGCTCACACCACAATCCCCACCTGCCCTGGATTCTCCAGCACTCTGCAGTCAGTTTCTGTCTGCAGCAATCCTGGGCTGTTCCTGTGTTGGCATCTCTCAGGCAGCCTGGGCACTGTTATAATTCAGTTTAGGTGCTGTACCATGTTCTCACACAGATCTCAGGTGAGGAGGGCTCACCCCAGCTCGTTGTCACTGGGCAGGGAAGCTCCCTGTACTCTCTGGGGCTGCTCTGTGCCTTCACCTTCTCTTTTTTATTCATTTTGCTGCTGCCCCACACCACGTTTGGAACAGGCACCTGCCTCCAACTTGACCAAGACAAATAAGAGCAGAAAAGCTCATCTGCCTTAATGTTCAGGAACACCATTTCCCAACCCAGCACTCACAACTAAAATCCTGTAAAAACAAACACACGGGAGGAGGAGGAGGATGTAGGGCAGAAGTAACACCCAGCTGAGGCTGTTGCATGGAGTATTTTCTCCGTGACCCCAGTTCATTAGAGAGAAAGCAGTGATTTAAACTACCTAGCTAACCTCTTCCAGAGCTGTAGTTTATAATCATAAATCAGGCATGTGACTACCTGGAGGCACGGGGAGTTTGCTGTTGCACTGCCTCACAGAGCTGGGAGGGAAGGAAAGTTCCTATTATTGGATCATGCAGTAGACATTGGTGCTTGAAATTTCCACTTACACTACATTAGCTCGAGGCAGTTCATTTGCTAAAATAAAAGAAACAAAGTGTAAAATATTCACTGACTTGCTCAACAAAGCAATCAACGAGAGGGAGGAAGAGAAAGGGAGAGAGAGGAGGGAGTGTGATTCCCCCTCCCTGCTATCACACTGTTGATAAATACCATTAATGTTTAAAATTATCTCCCCCATTCGGTTTAAATTTAAAAGTATTAGTGGCATTATCAGTCTGTCTATCCATCTCCCTTTATTTTGTCTGTCTCCCACTTCTATTTTGTGCGAAATTTCAAGAGATGAATCCCATTTTCTATTAATTCAATGGCTGTCACCTCGCATTGCATCATGTAACCCAGATCACAACAATGAAATCTAAGGGCTTAAATTAATAATATTGCAACACATCACTTTGCAAAGCGTCCTGCTCGTCCCTCTCCAGCCAGCTCAGGTGCTTTGCCCTCCAGTCTCAGCTTCCTCTGGCAGCTCTGGGTGGGATTGCACCTGCACAGGTGCAAAGTCTCCAAAATTGGTGGCTGAATCCTCTCACTGGGTGCTGGGTGGCTTTGCTTTAATAGGGTGTTGAGGTTTAACAAGATGCTTTTGTTTAAAGAATAAAATACTTGGGAAAAAGCTCGGGGGAATGGGAGATGTGTGTTCTCTGAGTGGCATTTTCCACACCTACAAATATATGCTGACAGGTAACTCTATTGCATTACAATTGCCTTACATACAATGTCAGCTAAAGCTACATGGAAAGTCAGCATCTTGGAGCACCTCTGCATCCTGAAACAGCTGAGAGATCTGGTTAACTATTACAAGTTCAGCTCTAATTTCATTAGAGCCACTAATTCTCAAATAGGAAAGGCAGGAAAAAAAAAAAAAGCCAAGATTATGTGCAAGTAAATCATCAGAACCACTACGAATTCAGGAAGGAAAAAACCCATTCTGCCTAAAGGAAAATACACGAGATCAGAAATACATCCTCTCCAACATTTACTGCTGTAATTCAGGCATGCCTCCTGTTATGTTTTGTCATGTAGAAACAAACCCACTAGTAGAGATCTACACTTTCAGTTCATATTTCCTAAAAGAAAGGACAAAAATAAAAGAAATAGGACCAGGAGCTCTTCAGTGGCCAAGCTGAACTATCAGGAGCAGATGCTGAGCTGGGAGTGCCCACCTTGTTCCCACCTTCCCTCCGAGCTTGGAGGAGCAGAATTTGGGCGCTGACAAACAGGTGAGGGGAGGCACGGGATGAGAGGGGATTCATTAGGTGGCTGCTAATCAGCAAATAAGTTCCAGCCCAACCTGCTGAGTGTAAATGCAAATGTACCACCTTTGGAGCTGCCTCGCTGTACAGCTATTGATTTATGTTTGAATGGGAGTTCAAAAAGAAAAAAAAAGTTGCCTTTTGAAGCCTCGCTATCTGAGCTCAGCTCCTTTGTCCAGGTGTCTTGGGGATCTCTCGCTGCAATTTTGATCTTTGTGTTCCCAAAGCCTTGGAGAGTCGATTCAGGTAACTTAAAAGTGAGATATAATCAGAAAGGATTTGGAAATAAAGTCTTTGCCTTGTCACATTAATGCGGCCCTATCAAGTGGCAGTTTATCAAGAGGCAGCTCACAAGGTTTTAATGAGCATGCTGCCTGTTCTTGTACAATACTAATTAATCCCATTTTTTCACACTGGTGTGATTGCTTCATGAAACCCGCATTGTTTTATGCTCAGCAGCAAAGCGGGCTCTCACTGATTAAATCTCCTTCCCAGAGCTGGAGCCTGACAACTGAATTATACCTTGCTCAAAATAATAATGGGTATCAGCTAATAAATACGGTTTAACACACACAAAACTATGCAGCCAAAATCACACCACAAAATAGGAGTTTGACTTATAGGCACAGCAGTGTTTCATTAAACATCTGTATTATAATTCACTGGTTTTCCAACTGATGTAATAACTTAATTGATGAGAACAAAGACAAGCTTATTTATTCACCCAATTGCTTGCTTCTTGACTAACGTTTTTCCTCGGCGTTATTGTGGAAATAAATATGCAATATTCTTTTTATAGAAGTCTAATTTAGGCCCCTTTTTTTCCCCCTATTGAGAAGTCAACATCACAATCTGTTTCTGACAAGTTCTTGCTGCAGTGAAGCAAACGGCATTATGATAAGACAGCAGCGTGTTGTTTACCCTAATGTTCAGACATTCCAGCAAAGGTGAGAGAGGTGTGATGCTTCAGGCAGTTAATAATGAATAATTGTCTGCAAATTTACATTACAGGGTTCAAAAAGCTTGTTTTCTCTCTTTTTCCCCTTCCCCGCTCTCCCACATGATTTAAAGCTGCTTCCACCTCAGCCAGGGAAGGGAGAACTGCAAAGTGCTAATGAGAGCAGAGGCACCTCTCTCTGCGAGACCAAATCAAATCAGGGATGCCACAGATATGAGATAATTCAGGCAAAATAAAAAATATTTCTTTCCCCAGCTGACAAATACAACAAATTATGATTTTCCCCCCCTCCCTCTTTTATGTGTGGTCAAAACTTAAAGTCTCATTTTGCTTGAGAACCTCTGAAAGGAGATTTTACCACTTAGGAGTTCCTCCAAGAAGTGCTCCCCGTTGTCAATAAAGCAGGAAAGTCATCATTAACCTTGGATTTAATATAGATTTATACACGGAGCTGTGGATGCCCTGGGAGAAACTGTTTATTATTTATCTCTCATTTGTAAGAGTGCCAGCAAAGTATGAGGAATTTTACAACTGTATGCAAAGAAATAAAAGATTTTCAGGGGAGAAACAAGAGTCCCATCTCCAGCCTCTCCAGTACCATTAATTGAATTTTGCAGCTGCATTTAATGGGAGAAAAAGGATTAGAAGTTTCAAAAAACATAATATTTATCCTTACTGTCACCTTCTGAAATATTTACAGTCTGAGGAGTCTCTGTCAAGAGTTAGACCAGTAGAAAAAACACTTCCAGAATAAAAAGTTTTCCATTAATTGCTGTCATGTAAGGTTTTTGCGCTGGGCTTTGTTGTTGTAAAAATATTGGTAAAATTAGATTTTTCTATTGCTTCAGGAATTACTCTGGGCCCTTATGAAAAGAAAGCTCAAACAACAAATTAGAAGGGGCCATTCAATTAGAAAGGATACATGAGGAGGTCGTATCAAATAAAATAAAAACAAAATAACAGTTTTAAAGCTGTGCTGCTTTGGATAGAATCACCAAATCAAGCAAGGAGACAGCTTAGAAAATATGAGCAAAGAAAAAAAATAAAATCTCTAAGCTCTCACTAATTGCAATTGCTATAACATCAGCATTTAACTGAGACTCTCCTGCCCCCTTCCACATCCCCAGCTGATGGTGCAAAGCAGCAGAATCCCAGCAGGATCTGCTCCAGATCTCCCCTGCACACAGGATCAGCACTGCCAGAGGGCTGGGAATGTCACTGGGTCAGAATTCCCAGAGGATTGGGAATGTGACTGGGTCAGAATTCCCAGAGGATTGGGAATGTCACTGGGTCAGAATTCCCAGAGGATTGGGAATGTCACTGGGTCAGAATTTCCAGAGGGTTGGGAATGT
>VZTB01010729.1:110698-135300 GCA_013397245.1 Thryothorus ludovicianus
TGGATATCAGAGGCTGTGGAGCTGTGTCAGGAAGGTTTTTGGTGGATATCAGAGGCTGCCAGAGCTCCAGGAGCACTCAGACCCTGCTCCCAGGGATGCCCAGGGTGGGAGTGTTGGGGATGCTGCTGCTCTGGGTGATCCCTGTGGGTTTATTCCAGCACGAACACCCAGCTCAGGGCATTTGTGATGGAATAAATCCCCTCCTTCAGGAGGCAGCTGCTAATTACACACTCATTAACTCTGCTGGAATTCCCACCTGAAGCCCCACCTACAGCACCTGACCAAGCACAACATCCTCACTCTTACCAGCTCTGGGATAAATTTGGGATAAACCAGCTTTGGAAAGGCATGAGAAGAGCAGAGATGGCATTCCAAGTGTGAGCAGGAATTCCTGAGGGGAGCAGGAATTCCAAGTGTGAGCAGGAATTCCAAGTGTGAGCAGGAATTCCAAGTGTGAGCAGGAATTCCAAGTGTGAGCAGGAATTCCAAGTGTGAGCAGGAATTCCAAGTGTGAGCAGGAATTCCAAGTGTGAGCAGGAATTCCAAGTGTGAGCAGGAATTCCAAGTGTGAGCAGGAATTCCAAGTGTGAGCAGGAATTCCAAGTGTGAGCAGGAATTCCAAGTGTGAGCAGGAATTCCAAGTGTGAGCAGGAATTCCAAGTGTGAGCAGGAATTCCAAGTGTGAGCAGGAATTCCAAGTGTGAGCAGGAATTCCAAGTGTGAGCAGGAATTCCAAGTGTGAGCAGGAATTCCAAGTGTGAGCAGGAATTCCAAGTGTGAGCAGGAATTCCAAGTGTGAGCAGGAATTCCAAGTGTGAGCAGGAATTNCAGGAATTCCATCAGCTCAGCACCTGCCTCTCCCCTGGGGCTGCTCCAGCACTGCTCACTGGAAGGCCTGGCCCTCCCCACTCTACCAAATCCATCTGATGGCTTTTCCTCCTGGATTTAAGCAGAAGACATTTATGTTTATGACAAAATACTCACGCTTCTCTCAGCTGCCAAAAGTACACTGCTCTAAGCATAGAAACTCAGACCAAACCTCCCCTTTCTAATATGAGATTAAAAAAAAAAAGAATCTTTCTTATCTATAGTGCAAGGAAATTTAACTCAGTTTCTTTAAATCGCAACCCCAAGATTCTAAGATTTTTTTTTTTTTAAATTGGATTCTTTGTCTGATAGACCAATGGAAAAAATGTGAGGGTCATTATTCAAATGTTTGTGGGCCCTTTTAGCTAATGGATTCCAATCTATAATTCTGCACTTGTCAACAAGATAGTTCTTCAATCATATTAAGACTGCATAACTCAGTTCTGTCCAAATCTTCCAGGACTCCACTCTGCAAAGCAAATAACATTTCCCTAGGGAGGAAAACTCGTCCTCATGCACTTCTCAGGTTCTCTCCATGTTTGCCTGATATTTTTTGGAATGGAGACAGATTTCTTGTGGGTGTGGCCCCATTTCCAGAAAGCCAAGCCCCCCTCCACTCACACATAGTGAAATATTCCAAAAAGTGAAACTTTAGGGCAATTGTCTGTGTTCTCTGAAATCAGACAAGGTTTTTTTATGTGAGGCTTTCAGAGGGAAGCCTGTGCCTCCTAAGCAGCTTATAAGGTAAATAGTTTAAAAGTTGGCTCACATTTACGTCTCCACAAAAGCTCCCCTCTCCCTCCCGTGCTGCATTATCAAATGAAGAGCTGAACCAACCAGAAGAGTTCTTCTGAATTAAAAAAATTCCCTTTTTTTCAGAGAAGGTTCCTAGCTTCTGTTGGAGGGCACAGCCCCCCAGTCCCTGCACACAGGAACTGCAGTTCCCTCTGCAGTTATAAAGCACTTTACAACCTTTTCCACCATGGAAAGCAGCACCTAGCATTTGAAACTCAACGTAAAAAAACATCTCCAGACTTTCTGCAACGTCTTTTGATCCATCCCTCCTCTGGTGCCCTGTACCTCTGACAGGGATCACACTGTGCTGATTAAATCAGGTGCTTGTTATAATTACATTTCTAGATAATTATCCTTCTAGAACATGACATAAAAAGTTGGTGTGTGCTTTACCTGACATTTTTTTGATTGTGCTGGTATATAAAGAACATTCCTATTTTTTTTTTTTTACGTTATTTCCTTAAGCCACTTACTAAAATAAACTCAAAGGAGCCAACAAATCTCCCAGAATTAAATGGCTCATGTGATGCAAAGCTGGATTGAGCATCCTATTTGGGCATCCCATCCAACCCAGGTGTGTAACAAATTCTGGATGTCACTCTTAGCCACAGTTTAGCTTTAGCTGGTCCTAGGAGGAGCAGGGAACTGGACTCAATCACCCAATTTGAGATATTCTGTGATTCTAAACAACTGCAAAAAGCAGATTGGGAGCTTTTTCTACTCTGATATAGATTTTCAAAATATTTTTAACATTCCACTTTAAATGTTTTAATAAAATATAGTTATTAGATTAATAAATAAGTAAAATCTAAGCAGAGCTCACATTTCAGCACCACACTTTCATTTTCACAGAGGTTGAAAAACGATGAAATATTTCCCTGTAGAGCTATTTACAGTCAGGCCCAGGGACTGCAAGCAGGTGAATTCCTGCAGGTCCCACTCACCAGCTGAGCTCAGCAGGGCTGGGAAGGAGCCCTGAACCAACTTCCAAACCTTAAAAACCCCGCAGTGGCTCAGAACCCTCCAGCCTTACAGGGGCTGGTGTTCCAAACCCTGCCCTGGCTGCTGGAGGAGCAGGAGCTGAAGAGCTCCAAGGTTCCTGCAGCAGGAATCTCGGCTGGCAGGCACTGCCCAAGGATTCCTGGGGTGCCTCTGCTCCCCACGGAGCCCTGGAGACAGCCCTGATGCTCTGAAATGAAACCCCTGGGCTTGCTGAGCCCTCCCTGGCTCTGCCTGCACCTCAGAATTAGAGGTGGCAGCAGCCCCAGCTCTACCTGGAAAATATTAGCATAAGTACGAGGAGAGGAAAGACAAAAACTCTCCTTAATACAGGTTGATATGTGACTTTGCATAGCACTTTGAATGTTATTAAGTGTTTGAATTTCTTCCTGTGTCTTTTTAGCCTAGATGACTGTCTTTCTCTTTCACTGACAGCCTCTGCAGGACCAAATTGACAGCTCTTTAAAGCAGTCTGACAAAAAGCAGCATTAATTAAGTCATTGCCGGACTGTAATTGTGTTAAGAAGTAAAAATCTAATATGAGAAAAGGTTAGTGAGTCCTCTCTTGTGTCAGATTTTCTACTCTCTATGAATATTAATGTCCTTAATGAAGACAATCTTTGCCTCATCAAGCCGTTGTTCTGCATTCAGGTGCCAAATCCCTGCACCATTGATTTGTTTTTAAAGAACAAATATGTCAGGGGAGAGTGACTGTCCTGTTTCTTATCAACATCATAGAGAATGCTTTTGTATTCCTGGAAAGAGTTTATAGATTTTGTGTGCCATGTACAAGCAGAGTCTGTGATGGCGCAGGAGGGGAGGGATGGCGAGGTGAGGTAAACTAGTTTAAGTAATTTAATAGAAGCCTCAAATTTATCACGTTAGCTTTTTTTGGTGCGTGTGTGTGTTAGCAATATCCATCTATTAACGAGGTTATGATCAGCACTTTTAATGATAAAATATGAATTATCTCTCCCGAAAGAATCCTGCAGTTTAAGCACCAAAATGAAGGATCTGGGTGATAAGGCGCTGATCATCTCCTGCTGATTATCACTCCCCTCCTCCTCCTCCCGATCCAGCAGATAATGATGATGGTGCTGATGAATGATGATCCTTTTTAAATAGGTTGGAGGCCCTCAGGAGTCTGACTCTGCTGAGGAAACGTCTCCTGCACTCCTCAGCCCCTACATCTGCCATCCCCAAAGCTCCTCTCAGCCACAAAATCCTCCTGCACCCCCAGTTACTACAGCCTTACTACAGCCTGGGGTCAGGATTGCTGCCCCTGCTCCAGTGAGCAGGACAGGCCTCTGCCACCCAGAGAAGGCTCAGCCTGCACTGAAACCCCAAATTTTTATCTTTTTGCTCTGCCAGGGCTGGAATCCGTGTGAGAATCCTGCTGAGGGCCTCAGAAGCCACACGAATTTCTGCAGAGGGTGTATCTCAAAGGCTCCCACCCCTCCTGAAGAGCTGCAGGATAATTAATACTCTATTTTCCAAGCAGAAATCCTCACAGCAGCTCAATTGTAAAGAAATTGCTGCTGTGTGTTTTACCAGGGAGAAGTAACAAAATCCTGAGTGGTTCTTTCTTTTTAGAAACAATCTCAGCATATGTTGCACTGACAGAACAACACGAGGATTCTTCCAGGCAAAATTAAACAGCTGAAGTTTTTCTTTTGAGATGGATTCTGTCTGCTGGCAGAGATGGGTGGGATAAAATGACAGCACCACATCCTTCCAGGGGGACAACACACGGCAAAAGGAACAGGGGAAGTTTCTGACCCTCCAAAATGCAAGAACAAGCTCAGAGCTGGGGAGCCTGGAGCCAAACATCACCAACACAAAGCACCAGCACAAACAGGAGGCACAGATTTGTCCATAAAGCAATGAGTGACCCTCAGCAGGGGCACTGCCCCATCCTCAGGCACCAGGAGCTCTGGAGCTGCATCTCCAGGTGATGCTCGAGCTCTGCCATGGCTTTTCCTCCCATGGTGTGTGGAAGGAGCCCACAGAGAACCTGGAGAGGGACAATTCACCTGTGACAGGAGAAGGGGCCATGGCTCCACACTGGCAGAGAGCAGCTTGGGGTTAGGCATTAGGAAAGTTCTGCCTCAGAGGGTGCTGAGGCCCTGGCAGAGGCTGAGTGCTGCTTGATGGAGAACTGGGTAGATGCTGAATTGTTTTGGCTTTTATTCAGCCTGTCACACCTTTGCAGCAGCGTTTCCACTTGGGGAATGGCCTGAGGCCTTTCTGGGGTACCCCCAGAGCCCTGCAGTGTCTGACCTGCTGCAAAGGGCAGCTCCCCTCAGGCTGAGCCCAGGCTGGCCCCATGGTGAGAGGAGTGACCCCAGATTTGTGCTGCCAGTGCCCCTCTGCACCTCAGGATCTGCCTGAGGAGCTGTAAATCCAGTGCTGGATCACCAGGGTCTCTAACACACCACACAGGACTTGTGGTTTCCATACTCATTTTTCTCTCAGATTTCTCATTTTCCTTTTTTTTTTTTTTTTTTTTAACTTTACCAATCCATCTTGGCTTTTTTAACCTAAAAATCTCCTCTTGGGACAGCCTTCCCTGACTGAGCTGTCCCATTGTCCAGCTGACCCTCTTGCAAAGCAGATGGACAACAGAAGACATTCAGAAGAAACCATACAGCAAAACTTGTGAGCTCAAAAGGTCAATTAATTTTATTTCAAATAATTAAAATGAAATCTTTTTCTTGCTATTTTTTTTTTCCCTTCCTGCAGCCCTAATTGTCTTTAGCAACACAAAGGCCCTTGTCTCACTCTTCGTGGCCATGCCCCAAATTTTGATCCCTGTTTGTCTGACATCCCCCTCCCACCCCTGCCAGCACAGCTGGGACAGAGTGGTGCTAAAAGCACCCAGGGTTAAATATAAACACATCAATTAAAATGGTGTGAACGTTAATTACTTTCCTATCCATCAAAACTTACACACAATTATAAATTAGTGATATCCCAGGCTGTTTCCTGTTTGGTTTAAAAACTCTGGAGGACTCAAAGCAGGCAAAAATAATCAGGCCAGCTCTAATGATCTTTTTCAGGGGGTTACCCTATATTCAGATATCCCTTACCTAAAACATCAAATATTTAAGATCTACACTTATCCCATCCAACAGGAAACCATAAATGACAAGGAGGATACTGGGCAAACAACAAGCTCCCTTTTGATAGCCTAATTTATGGCTTCAACCTATGTATTCAAGCTAAACATTTCAACTTCAATGTTTTGCTTTAAAATATTCTTCTTCTACTTAAATATTTCAATATACAGCCACAATTTCTCTGTGCTGAGACACTTTGAAGAGCACCTGCCCAACTGTGGTTGAGGGGGACCTGCCCTACTTTCCTCCTTCCCCGACTCCCCCGAGCACACACATCTGATATTTGGGGTTTTATTCTCCACAGTCCCAGCTCTAAGGCAGCCTGGCAGATTAAGTTCAAGCTTTGTGAACAGAAGAGAGATAATTCAGAGGCCTCTTATTACTTCTGATGTCTGAGCTGTGCAGGGATCACAGCTCCCGGATTGCATCTGTTCCCAAAATTTTCAAAACAAAACCAGCTTCTCTGCATAATCTGTTTTCTTGCTGTTATGGAGTGAGACGTGCAAAAACAATATATATATATATTTATATATAAATCTCCTAGAAGAACACAACAACCTTCAGGTGATTAAAATAACCACTGACAAGATGAGGATCACAGGATTTTTCCAATCCCTGTTTCCCTGCAGGAAACACGAATGGTGGCCTTCAGTGGAGAATTACCAGAGGAACCATATGGGCCAGGAGCAAGCTTAAAATAAGGAATTTTTTGCAGATGTAGCAGTGCATTCTGCAGTTGGAGAAGGATTTTCATGGAAAGGGCTGCGAGGACTTGGCAAGGGCTGCCCAGGGAGGTTTGGAGTGCCCATCCCTGGAGGTGTCCCAGGAATTCCTGGAGGTGGCCCTGTCTGCTTATCCCATCCTCAGGACCAGCCTGGACTCGATGACCCTGGAGGTTTTTTCCATCCCAAATGATTCTATGCAGCAAGAAGGGAGGTGGGTCAGCACCCCAATAACCGAATTTTGACCCTGAAAGGTCGTGAAGAGAATAACATTCATTATTTCCCTCCCCATCAGCACAGCTCAAACATTCCCTTCTCCCTCTGACCTTTATAATCCATCCTCTGAGTGTGAAATCTGCTGCAGTGCCACAGCTGCTTCCCTGGATTTTTTACATGTTTAAGGGTGGCACACTCTTAAGAGCTTTGTGCCAGGAGAGCTCAGGACTGGGTGCCCTTAGCCCAGCTCCTGTGTCTGTGCAGGAAAAGGGAAGAATTCCACCCCAGGGAGACTGCTCCAGGTGAAAGGAGGCAGCAGCAATTCCAACCATAAATAAGGCTGGAGACACGAGACCAACGAAATTAGGAGGTGTGTAAATGAACCCTGCTGTAACACTGACCCAGCTCCTTCTCTCCAATTAATTTAATTGAGAGTTTTGGTTTACTTAGCACTTTTCATCCATAGATCTAAAAGCACTTTATAAAGGAATGTAACTGTCAATATCCTCATTTTCCAGAGGAGGAGGAAAGGGCACAGGGAACTTGTATGAATCACCCCAGGTCAGCAGGGAGGTGGCAAACCCCAGAATAGAAACCAGTTTGCTCACTGTGTCTGCTGTGTCCCACCCCATCCACCAGCAACTGGGAATTCCAGGTCATCTAACAAAGAGCTGCCAAAAATCCTCCATAAAACAGAGCTACCCCTTACAGAAGAGCAAGTAGAGCTCTTTCATCTTGAACTGAGTGTTAGTAAGAGGAGCTGCATCAAATGCCAAAGTCTGTACTTTAAAAAAGAAAATAGCATAAATATTTTGTCCATGTTATTACGAAAAAGTTATATTTAACTATTTTTCTTATCCAGAAGAACTTATGTTTTGCCACTGCCAATACAATTATTTTTCAGGGAGCCCAAAAATCTGCACCCAGGGTGTAGCTATTCAAAAAAACTTGAATTTTGTCTCCCTGAAAGCAGCTACTCTCAGGTATTTTCTTCCATGACAAACATGATAGGAGGTGTCCAATTAGGAAGAAAAACTAGAAAGTTTCTTTAAACATGGGATCATAATCAACAGAGTTGTTAAATCTATGAGTCTGGTGTTTGTGGGAGCTGTTTCAAGGGTTAGAATTTGTTCATTGTTTTTCACAGACGCTTGGAGCCCTTCTGGACCACTGGAGGTTCTGTTAAAACACTTCCCAAAGTTCTGTGCTCTGCTTTAGAGACGGGCGAGGACAACCAGTGATTTCCAAAAGCCTCAATGCTCTGAGATAAATAAAGGCTGATAAGATGTGAAACAGAGCATAATCCATCACACAGAGCCTCAGCCACAGGGGATTTCAACTGATCCATCTGCAAATGCCCAGGATGCCTGGAGAGGCTCCCTGGAGAGAGGCTGGGCAGGGTTACAGGAATAAAGCAGGGATTTGTTAAAGGCCTTCACAGGATCCACCTTGGGCAGTGCAAGGACCTGGCCAAAGCTACACCCAAGATGGGCCCCGGGTCAGGAGTTTCACACTTTTATAAGTTCTGGTCCATTCCCACATTGGGTTCATTGTCCCATCGCAGCCCCAGGCTCTGCAGTCCCACCCTCCCAGGCTGCTCCCCTCAATTCTCTGCTGTTTGCACTTTTGGGGCTGAGGCTGCAGCGCTGCCCTTGGTTCTGGGGCTGCCAAAGGATTGTTCTGTGGGACTGAGCTGGGAGGGGAACTGGCTCCACTCTGTGTGGAGTTCAGAGTCACACTCTGACTGTGCAGAATGTGGAAATATGAAAGCTCAAACTGAAGGCATCCCCCAGTTTCAGAGAGCTCCTGCCCCTCCTGCAGTGGCAAAGTGCATTTGCCACATTCCAGCCCAAATTCATGGGCTGAGCCATCCTGTCTGCTTATCCCATCCCAAACCAGAGGCACTGCACATATCTCAGACATTCCATCAGTGTTTTATGTCACCCAGGGCTGGGGAAAGGCCGCAGGAGACGTTGGGATCTGGAGAAACAATCAATTGATGTCAGTGCAGCACCAGGGCTGGACTCTGATGGTAACAGCAGCTCCTTGGGAAGGGTCCTCTCCAGCTGGGAGCCAGATACAGATTCTTAAACTCATCACACGCTCCTGGCAGCTTCCTTCTGCATTTTGTTCCCTCTGCATTTATTTTGGAGGGCAGAGCTGGATGGGCAGCTCCCCAAAGCATTCGGATTTGCAATCTCGAGCCTTGCAGGGCAGATTTTGCCATTCTTTTGCTGAGCTCTCAGTGAATAATACCCTGTGATATTTCAGACTCCAGAGTAGTGCATGACTCATGAATTCTGTAGTAAATAGGCCAGACTCACAGCTCCAGGTATTTTTAACCTTCTAAGCAGAAAAATGGAATATTTAGGATAAGAAACCAAGATGAATTTAACAACAAAAATAGCAAGACCACTTGGTGTGCAGCACTTGGGTAACCCTCTGGGACAGAACCATCCAAATTACCATAAGCACTTTCCCAAGCAATACAAAAAAGCCCAAAGACAAAGGATGCTGTATGAAATTCTTTCTGGTGTGATAGCACTGCTACAGAGCTGCACTGAAATAAATCTGATGCCTGCCTTGGAGTACTCCAAGGCACTGCAGACCCATCCAAGGCTCAGTGTGAGCAAGAGGAGAGCTGAGAGCTGCCAGGGCTGGCCCTGGGTACACAGGAAGCATTTCTGGCCCTCCTTATTGCTCAGGAGTGCCAAAGTGAGACATGGAGAGAGCCTGGGGCTGAATCTGAGCCTGGGGGTCTCATCTCCCCCTCCTGTGCCTGTGCTGGGCAGGACGAGCTGGGCAGGAGAGGTCTGATGGCTGCAGGTGATCCCAGCTCATCTCTGTGCTGGTGATGCCCAGCAGCAGGGAAGCCCCTGCCTCTCCAGGAACTGTGCCTCCCCTCTGTGCTGGGGCCTCTGGGGGGTCACTGAAGCCCCCAAACCCCCACGAAAAGCCTGAGAGCAAAGGCTCTGCCTCCCAAACTGGAACAGAGAGCTGTGAGTCAGGGATGGGAGGGGGTGAAGAGGCACCAGGGGGGTGGCAAAGCTCCTCATGATTGCTCAGGGCTGGTTTCAGGGGCGCACAGACTGGTTTGGGTTGGGAGGGACCTTCAGCCTCATCCCCCTGCCAGGGCAGGGACACCTTCCCCAGACTGCTCAGAGCTCCATCCAGCCACGCTGGCACTTTCCAGCTAAAACTTCCAGCAGTCCCTCAGGTCTGATCTCTTAGCTCACTGGTTTGGGGCAGTGACTCCCCCTGGCTTGCACAAAAATCCCATCCACGCTCCTTTGCCTGTCCTTGCTCTCACTAACGAGCACAGGGCTCCTGTGTGAGGCTCCACAGCACTGCAGAGGGCTCTGCTGGGGATGGGAGGGGGTGGGAGAGGGCTTCTATTGAAATATGATTCAGAAAAGGAACAAGAAAAACATTTCTATTCACATTAGGTTTTGTAAAACCATTTAGTGTTATGAAAAGCCTAATGTTTAAGCCTAAACTAAGTAGACAGTGATCCTTTAAGTCCCTGTCTTCCAGCACATTTCACCATTCTTTTCTTTCAAGCAAAGTTAGGATTGTTGTTCTTTCACCTTCCAAAGTCCTTGATGGGTTATTTCTAGAGAATATTTAAATCTGGGAAGTATTTTGGTCGGCAAAGATGTCTATAGAAATTTCCCCAAACTCCATCATATATTTACCCACTTCTCAGAAATTCTTCTTCCATTTTCTATTAATATTATTTCACTGGGATCAGTCTCTGTTGAGAAATTTAGTTTAAGCTGCCTAGCAGTCTTAAAAGAGGAAGATCTATTAATTTAATCATTTATATGAATCATGTCTAAATGATCTCAGCAGAGAAAATGTGTTAGCCATTTAAATCCCATCATTACATATTATATAATAATTACCACTAATTCTAGTTTGGATGGGCCACAATATTGCTTTACATACCTAATATATTCAGAACATCCACCTCACCAGGCTCAGTCTCTTGGTGACCTTTGAGTTTATGTTTGTCTCTTGATTATGAGCACAGGACAGGCTCTCGGGGAAATTAGGGATGCAAAACACATCCACGGTGCCACCTCTCCTTGGCATCCACAACTATCACTTTTTTATTTCAATATCTCAAGTTCTCCTTGTCTCTGGAAGGTATGGAGATGCTATTGGTATGGTTGTAATCAGAACAATATTTATTTGTTGAGAGCTCTCGGTGCATTTAGTGCTCATCATGGCAATCCAGTGAGGAGTTACTCACGGGACACTACAGGGAGCAATTCCCACTGGATTTCCAAAGCCCTCGTTTGCACACTGGCAGTGCAAGCAGGCAGCTGGACACACCTCAGCTGTGCACATGGTGCCTGCAGCCCAGGCTGAGAGAACTTGCAGGGATCTTTTTCCATGAAAAAAGGGAACATATTCAACAGCCACAAGAGATTCCAGCACAGACCCCAGCAGAGGTTTCAGTTACAGAGCACTCAAGAGCCAGGGAGGGCACAAAAACCCTGCAGCAGTGGCTGAACGAGCCCCCAAATTCCATCTCCAATGGGCAACCCAAGGCAATCCATCACACCCAATTCCCCAGTGGGAGCTGCTCCATTTCCACAGGGACAGGACAATCCAGGGCTCCCCAAAGGCCAAAAAGGGCTCCAGGCACAGCTGGGTGGTGTGGCACAAGGCTGGAGAGGTGCCAGCCCCAGGGATCTGCTCTGGGGGACACAAATGGTGCTTCCAGAGGGTGATTCCCAGGAGAAAGCCCCAGGGGTGGGATTGCCCTGGAGGAAGGTGGAACCATGTCCCTGCCTTAGCAGAATAACCTCACCTGCTGTGGACACTCCAAGCTTCTCCTCAAAATGACTATTCTTTATTCTTCTGCACCACCCCTGCATGAATCCCTCTGCCAGCAACCTTTCCTCCTCTCTATCAAAACTGCAACACCAGACAAACCCCTGATTAATTACACCAGAGCAAAACTTCCAACTCTCATATCCCAAGGGTCAAATCCATCCCTGGTGCAAGCCAGAGCTCAGCAGTGAGACAAATTTGGCCCTAGGTGACTTTTTTCCCCCGACTAACTCATTACACCACCCCTCCTGGAGCTGATGAATTGAGCCCCTTGTGTTCTGTTTGTAACCATAATTAGTATTCATTTTGCAAGCTTAAGGTTCACCCTTGCTCCAGGACTGAGCCTGATGTTAATCACGGCGGTGTCTGCCCGCCTCTGACTCTGATCTGTCAGCTCTGCATTACTTGTCCCATACCTAATTTTTTGCCCTTACCAGCCAAGTAGCACCTCGACATCACACTGTGTCAGAATTAGAAACTTTTGACAGATCTGTAATCATCTAGTTCTCATCAGCTCTGTGCATGTTAGTCACTTCATTTCCACATTCTAACAGTTAATATGCCTTAATTTCTCACACTTTGTGAATATTTAATTCCTCCCTTTTCAACATCATTTTTAGGTTGTGTGAATCATTTTCAAAGCCTTTGCTATTCTCCCTCCACTATCATCTGCATATTTTATGAAATGGCACAGTTGAATCTCTGAGGGCTCTTGATAAAAATGAAACTGGCAGGCTGCTCATTAGTTGTTTACCTGGAGCTGTGTGAATCCCCCAGAATGGTGGATTCCCATTTGGGTTTGAATTAGGAGATTCTGACACATAAGAATTGAAAAACCTTTCCAAGCTGAGTGTGATTCTCTCCCCCCTCTCCCTTCCATCCCAATTAAAGCTTTTCCAGGGAGTTTGCACTCCTCTGGCCAATCCTGCACCAACACCTGCAACAACTGGGTCCTTCAGAGGTGAGAGACAGAGGCTGCAGCCAATTAGCAACTCTAATGAGGGGGAAAAGCGTCCCACCAAGAGCACACAGAGGGCAGCAGGACGAAAATGGGAACTTTTCTGGCTTCCAGAGGCAAAGCAAGTCACCAGGACTGGGGCTGGGCTTGGTTTGAGCACATGGTTCAATGGGCGAGCGATAAAAAATGACATTTGTTTGTTCCAAAAAGTCCTTGCCCATGACCATACCTGGCAGGTCTCAGAGCTCTCGCACAGGCAGAGCCCTTTCCTTTATTTCCTTGATCTCATTTATGCAATAAAACACTGCTGGTGTCCCCACTGGAATAAACTGAGGGGCCACACTCAACAGTTCCTGGGTTCCAAGGCAAAACTCAGGTTATCCTTGCATTTACCAGAAAACCCTGGATTATCCACCCAGGAACTCAGTGGGGTTTCCAGTCCAGCCCTCACACAGAACATTTTTTCCCTACTCCACCTCTGCTAACCCCCCTTGGAAGCTGGGTCCGTGCTGATGGGTCTCTCCACATCAATAAATCTTCTCTCCACTTTCCCATAGTTTTAGTTTTTAGTGTCCAAAGATTTAAATTTAGCCTGATTTATTTTTATGCTGATCTCATGCTCCTTTCATAGACTTTACTTAAAAGCAGTAATGCTATCTCTCTCACCACTAAATCTTTTATGAATTTTTTGGCCTTTGCTGACTTCATAAGGAAATAGAGAATTGGGGACATTATAAATAGGGGTGAGAGAATCTTTCCAGCTGCAGGAGCTGCATCTGCACCATTACTTCGGCTGTACAGGTGCTTTGGTGAAAGAAAAAAGAAATAGAAGGCTTGGTTTTGATAGGAACCATCTTTTTATTTTATCCTCACGTCCCACCTAATTCATCTTGGCCCGAACACATCTCCTAAAACTCGGTGCATTAAAAATACAAATAACTGAGAGCAGAGCTCGTAATTAAAATTCCACAGAGTTTCTGGCCAGCTGATGTTTCATATTTTATCCCTGAAAATGAACAGCCAGGAACAATCAGGAGCTCCCTTCTCCAGCCCCTCCAACTCCCTCTCCTCAGCAGAATGCAGAGAACAGGTGAGACACAATTTACTGACACCTCACATTGTTTGATGCTCACTCTCAATCTAATCAGGTGTCTCATACAATTTGTTGTCTTTGTTAAAATCCCAGCTTTAGGAAGGCCCTGAATATTAAAAAACCCTAATAATGAAAAGTGATACTTTTATATAGCCTTGGCTAGAGTGAGGGTGGATTTCAATATGTTTTGTTCATTGTAAAGACTCAGAAATTAAATATATATTAAAAATGATTTTTTACAGTCTTGTGAAGCCTGGTGGCCTGTGTGGCTGGATTTTAATTCTTGGCTTTGACAGTATTCCATTCTTTTGATTTGTTATATGTGCTTCAGATCTATTACTTTTTAATTGGACATGAACATGCCTGTGAACTGAACTCGGTCTCCAAGGGTTTGCATAAAATTAGCCAGGACGTGGGGAAAGTGGGGTTGTCACTACAGCTCAGGACTCTCAGATCCTGCAGGAGGTAAAAATAACAACAGCCATGGAGGTGCTCCTCCAGCACCCAGGCTGAACACACCCAGCAGATTTTAACTCAAAGAACCTTCCCCTACACCCACAGGTTCACTGCTTAACCCTCATCACTTCCTACCATTTAATATTTTAAGTATTAATAGTGGTTGGCTTCAGAAGAACTTTCACCCTCCTGACAAGCAGCAGACTTTTTGGGGTGTGTGCATCCTCCCCTCGCAGTGAGGTCAGCCTCTCAAACACCCTGGAGGCCACCCCACGCTCTGATGGTGCTCCAAAAGGAACTCCCATTGTTACAGCTGCGCCCAGAACAACTGCAGGAAGTGCTTTGGTAGCTGCCAGTGAGTTAAATTAACCTGTGGCTTCAGTCTTGCAGCACCAACAGTGTTTGCTGAGCACGAGGAGCTCCAATGGATTTGCTCTTTGGAGTTTGGGTCCACGTGAACACGCTTTTTAAAAGCTGTTCTCTGTTTGATGATGACAGTGGTCATCTCACTGTGCTCCCACTGCACATCCTCAGCAAAGTGAGGCATTTCTCTGGGAAGTGGCAATTCTAAAGCCCAGTTCAATTCCAGGCTGATGGACACCAACCTCACACCGGTCTGTGCTGACCAGGGCATCGTGTGGGGCAGACTCACAGCAAGCCAACCCAAACCCACCTAAATCAGATGAAACGCTGGTTTTCCTGCAGTTGGCTCTTCCCCTCCGTGGGGACTGTGTCACAGTGCTCACAGGGCACAAGGGACAGCAGAAAACCAGAACACACCAGGGGCTGTGTGTGAAATCGAGGGTGGAAACAAAGACAGGTAAAAAGGGCTGCAAACACAGGCAGCACCAAAGCATTTGATGCAAGAAACAAAAAAGCCTTGCTCGCAACAGCAAACTCTGCCTGCAGAGATATCCCTTTCTTCTGATGTAGTCATCAACTTAGTCTGAATTTCCTTCCAGAGCAAAAGCTCTCCAGCTTGGCTCAGTCCTGCTTGATGCTTCTCTGCCCTCCCCACCCCTCCTCCCGCACGTTAAACAGACCAGAGACCTGACATTTTGTGTTGTTTGTTTGAAATGATAAACTTAATCACGAGTGAAATGTTAGGAAGTGACAGTGCTGGCCACAGTAAGGTCATTTCTGCTGCAGCCAAGCAAACACGGCTCTCCCCTTAATTGCATCGCCAGCCCTTGCCACAGGAGGACTCAGGCATTTGCAAGTGGGGAGCTGAATCTGTCTTTGTGATAATTAAACCATGGACCTCTGGAAAGACTGCCAAATCTGCCATATGGTAGTTTTATGACCTAGACTGCTGTTATCTCTTGAGAAAGCTAACATCCTAATCTCATTTTCCTTATCTGTGATCAGAACCCGCGTTTCTGCAGGGCAGAATGCAGGGGGGCTGCTCGCTGCAGAGCATCCTGCAGCACTGACATTTTGTCCAGTGGTTCAAATTAATAAGATGAAGAGAGAGCTCATTATTGGCATCCTGGAATGAAAGCAGGAATCAAGAAGCTAAGCCCCACTAACCTGTGGGTTAGGGATTGTAGCACCTCCCTGTGAAAAATTCCTGGGACCCGGCTTTGGAGGGACCAGAGCTCTGCTGGGTAATTAAAACATTCATAGCAGGAAGGTTGGGAAAAGGCCACTGAGGTTTTTTTTACAATGCAAACACGTTATTTTAGAACACAAACAAGAGGCTGCTGCCTTTGGAGGCCTGATGTCATTTACCACAGGCATGGTGCTCTAAGAGCATCCTCTGAGCAGCCAGAGCTGGGCACACTTCACAGCAACAGAAAACCAGGCTGGGACCCGTCTGATAGCGAGAACAAACAGCTCAGGATGAACGCTGGATAAAGCTTCACGCCTGGCCATTCTACAGCTTGCACCGTTTCAATCAATTAACACTAATCTGTCATTAGATCTGCCACACGCCCGTGTCAGCGCTTGCCCCGGGGCTGGGGAACGCGCTGCCCTTTGGAGCCGAGGCACAAAAATCCCCAGCTGTGGTCACCTCGTTAGGCACCGCCGGGGCTGCATCCCTTCGGAAGGGAACGCATCTGCTCCTTTCAGCAGGGTTATGCCTGCAGAAGGGCCCTGGAAACACGAGGAACAGGTGGCATATTTTCCATCTCACTGGTGGCAAACACGCAGCCCGTGCTCCAGGATGGCTCAGGGAGCCTCGCGAGGGGAATCTCCGGCCCCAGAAATCCGGACTGGGGGTGATTCCTCAGGATGGGATGTTTCTTCGAGAGGAAAAGCCTAATGGCCACTCAGGTCTGGGCTAACTTCTGCAGCCCAGTGACCTTCACCACATTTATCTGCCAGCCAGACACTTACTGAGAGATTACGTGGGTCTGTTTTTACAGAAATATTCGGGTTATATGATCTAGATAATACAGCCTGCTATAAATCACCCCAGTTGTCCCTTGATATTTTGAAAACTGATGAGACTGCCGATTCCTGCTTCTTACTTTGTATGCAAATGATAAATTATAGATGGGAAATAGGAAAAAGAAGGTTTTACTCATTTGCTGGATTGAAACAGACTGGATTAGTGAGCGAGCAGTAGTACCCTTGGACTATTTATTGTGACATTGCTTAGAAAAATTCAAACCCCAAAGCCTTCAAATCACTGGGGACATTGTTAGCCTTCTGCAGGAATTATTAAAATGTACAGAAATGTATGAGCATCACTTTATAATAATTAATCAGGGGCTGTTGATTAATAAAGCTCATTTTTTAGTCCCGATGATTCAGGGTATTATCCAAAGGACAGTGTCCTTGTCATATTGATTAAGAAACCAGACTTTGCCATGGAAGAAAGTGTAAGAACAGTCGCTCTTCTTCCTTCCCCCCTCCCCCCTTATAAAATAAATATTGAATGAGAATATTAACTCGTTAACCTTGACAACAATTTGTAATTTTCATAAGGAGGAAAACTCGCGTATTCAGCAAATAAATTGCTGCAGGGATTTCAGGGAAACAAATTGGAGAGAATGAAGAATGCTACCATATGAATTCTGTCGTTTTTATGGGCTGAGATGATAAATTTGTTTGGTTATGTCCCTCAATTAAGGCCACAAATACTGGGAAGCGTCAGGAGCAAGAGGACTGGTGGGGCTGGTGCAGAGGAGTCTGGGTGACAATCTAAGGTCACCCAGCAAGCTCAGGTGGCTCTCTCCCCTCAGATCCAGCTCAGATCTGGAGCCAGCATCTCACAGAGCATCTTCCGTGTCCAGCACACGAGTCCCCTTACAGCCCTTGCTAAGAGATAACTCCATTTATTAGCCATTGCAGGAGACACAGGTGGAATTTATGTGGAATTAACACACCAGCCGCAGCTTTTACGGGGTTATCCAACTCCCCTGAGCTCAGCTTTCCCAGGAATGCAGGTACAGCAGATAACCTGGGAGCTGCTCACCACTGCAGCTGCTTTTTAACCCCCTATAAAAATGTCCAGCTTTGAAACTCGAGCTGGGGGTGTTTCAGATGTGACAGGAAAAATGGACACTCTCTGCTCCTTCTGGGTTTCCAGCTGCAAACCCTTCCTTGTCCACATCGTGGGCTCAGCCAGCCCAACACTTTTGGGATGTGCTGAGTTTTAAGCTCGTTTTGCCTCAGCCAAAATCCAGTAATGCCGTGCATGCTTAAAAGTAAGCACATGCTTAACTGCTTTGTTGGATTACAGCCTAAATTATCTATTAATCCAATTGCATGCTTTCCTCTGATCACTGCAGTCGTCAAATTCTCACTGTACAATAGATTTAATATAAATGCATTATGTTTGTCAGGCATGCCACGAGATTTTCATGCTGTCCTTGTCTGCTTGGCTATATTGTCATCCATAGGAGAATATTAAAGATTTAATATGATTTTTAAAAATTTAATTTTAGCCTTTTTCTTTTTCTGAAGGATGCGAATGAAGTGTATCTTGTTTGGGCAAGCAAAAGGAAAAATTAAATAAAAGTGTTTAATATTTGAAAGGTCCAGCTAGGGAAGCATGAGACAAATGAGAAAATCCCCCGCAGCCTTGGAACACACAAAGGTGAGAACACACAGGGTGCTTGGAACTCTGCTGGTTCCTGCTACAATAACTGGGTCTGGATTTACTGGGCTCATCCTGCAAGGCCTTCAGGTTGTTCAGGGTGTGTGAGTGAATTCCATTCATCTCAACATTTGAGGAGCCCAAAATTTCCAGTGAGGGGGAGCCCTGAAATGCCAGCATATTAATTTTGCCTCTCCAACTTGTGTATTTTCAGGGGTGTTCTGCCTTTTAATGCCACCAAGAGTTATTATAAACACACACAAAACCCCTCACAAATGCAGCTTTAAGTGATTTATGTATAATTTCCCAGGAAGCTCAGTCCTCTGTGCCTCCCCCTGGCCCCGGGCAGCCCTGACCCTTCCCAGGGAAATTCTGGCCATTTTGCAGCTCTGGTGCCAGGCTGACCACTCCGTTTCCAGTCCTGTCCTGCTCCTCAGGCCTCAGCTCAAGCGCAGAGCTAAAATTAGTGTAATTAACACGAATCAGTGGGCATCACACGCCCATGGATGCAGTCACTCACTCACGACGCATCGCAGAGAACGACGATGACTTTGGCCAAACCTTTCCCCTCCAAAAGCGAACAACAAATTAATAAATAAATAAATCCCCCTGCACTTCTATTACTGGTAGCCCTGGAATATAATCAGGCAGTACCTGCAGGATAAATCAAAAGATTAAATTAAGTTGGGATTTGAATCCCCCACTAAACAAAGACTCACGCCGAGATTACGCTTTGCTGGACTCGGAATGGCTTCCGAGGGCCTCCCTCCCAAACACAATATCATTATTTGCTCTGGCCACTGGTACGTTACACAAAACACACAAAATCCACAAAATCCAGCCCGGGGGTGCCAGGGGGAGCCGTGAGGCAGGGAGCAATATGGAGAGCAGTATGGGGCATGCTGGTTTTTATTCATTGCCTGGCCTCCTGCCTGCTCCTCCTGCCCCAGCCGGGCTCTGGCACACATTCCGTGTCCTGCCTTCTGCTGCTGCCCTGGCCACGCTGATTTTGTCCCTTCCTGCAGCCCAGGGCACCTGCTGGCTCCTCCACCCACGCTGCTCCTTCCTTCTCCCAGCAGCACAATTGCCAAACCCTCCTGGCTCGGGAGAGAGGCCGCTCACACGCGGGAAAATTGGGATAAATCACAGAATCCCAGCGGATTCAGGGGCTCTGCAGCCCCAAATTGCTCCCCTGCCAGGCACCAAGGGCAGGTTAAACCCTCCAAAACCCGCGCAGAATTTCAGCCTCTCTGCCCACAAGATGTCACCCTGAATTTTAACAAAGGTGCATTTGCCCTTCAGCATTAACCTCCCTCCCTCCTCCTGCCCGTGTTCTGTCATTAGAACCAACGGCATTAACTCTCCAGAATTTGGTGATTTACACACAACCCCAAAAATCCTGCTGAAACCTTGCTGCTCCCGGCCTCGGCTGCATTTTGGCAGCACATTCCTCCAGCTCTTCACAGCACAGGGTAAATATTTTCAGCTCAATCTGCAAAGCCCCACATCCAGTGTGACCCCAACACTCTTCTAGTGATGCTCAGCTCCAGTTTGAGGAGGAGCACGTGGGAGATTTTTTAATGTAAAGTCTTAATATTCGATATCTGATAACAGCAGTCTCAGACTTCAAGTTTTTCACAGCTTTTGGAGGAGGAAAAAAAAAATCCAGCATGAAAATAAAAAAGAGAAGCATCTCTAAATGTTCTTAAAAGTGGAAGTGACCACAGCCTTACCAGAGAGTATTTGCCAAATATTGAGGCTTGGAAAAGGACGCATTGAATTTTTAAAGTTTACTTTGTGCTGCTGTTTTAAAAACTGACACGCTCTGTTTCGAGCCCAGCTCCACTCTGAGAATGCACCCGTGTGCACACAAAGCTCTGCTGCCCTTTTCCTCAAGAAAATCCCTCCCTGCCAGGTTTTTGGGGCCTGTTCTCCACATCCCCCAGCCTGGGAAGGGAGCGTGTCCGTGACCCATCGGGCCCCTGACGTGACATTTATGTGCCCGTTTAGCAGGGTTGCTCTCACAAGCACAATAATTACACACACAAATGAGCTCTGAAATTGCCCTTTTATGAAAATTCAAACCTTGATATTTAACTAGTTAATAAGAGCCCCCTCTCGCATCTGATTTGCAAATCAGAGATTTGTGTTAAAGGCTGGGTTTTTCAGAGGGGAGGTCTGACACTGGGATGTTTTCTGTGTCTATTTTAAGTGTTTATTTACAAAGCAGGCATTTGATTTGAATTTGGTTTTCTGTGAAAATATTTATTTCATTTCTGCTTACATGTGAATGCCAGATAGCCAATAACTTGGACACAAAAACAGGCACAGAAATAAACTTTAAACTCCTGAAACACCTTAAAAACAAGCCTTCCAAATTGATCAGTGTGTGAGAAAAACTCCTTTGCAGCAGAACACTGCACAAAAAGCAGGCCCAGCCTGGTGCTACAACAAGCAGTTATCCTTTAAAAATAACAAACAGAATTTTACCAAAGTTGTGGTGTACTGAGCACAGTATTTTATTTTTTAAAGAATATTTTTCATGTTTAACTGGCACCATTGAGACCACTTACAAGAGAAGTTAATTCCCAATTTCATGGGGACAGAGTTAAACCCTGGCTACACCTTGGGAGTTTTACCCCTAGATTATTTCCCTACTCATTTTTTCCTCTCCAATTCAAGCCAGCTGCTACTTTGGGCAGTCTAACATTAGTGAAAAGTCAGATTTGAAAAGGAAAGAAGGAAATTTCTACTCTTCATCTTTATGCCTCAATAATGCTCAGGAGCTGAGGATCTCCAGGTATTTCAGGAGGCACAAAAATCCCCTCTCCCACTCCCACCCAATCCTCATTTTCCTCAGACAGGGGGGAGCTCAAACTGCCTAAAACAAAAGGATTTGTGGAGCAGCTGTACTGAGACTCTTCCTAAACCACTGAAACAAATATTTTTGCCTCAGCATTTATTACAACACCACCTTGGAGATCCCTGCCCTTTCCCCAAAGTGTTTCCAACTATCCAGGAGCAGATTTTGTTTGTGCCGAGTGCAATGTTCCTCTAAAAACTCACTGGGCACCTTCACATCCCTTCAAACTCCAAATAAAAACGCTGAGGAACACCATGAAGAGAACAGCAGCCCCTAAACAAGAGATAATTTCTATTTTTCCATAGGAAAAATAGGTTTTTTTAATAAGAAAAACATTTATACAAAACGTTTATTGCTGCTCAATTCTCACCAGCTAGTATGAGTGAAGGTACAAGAAACACTCTGGGCTTGGCCAAGTTTGCTCAGGATTTTCCCAGAGTTTTCTCCAATAAATCCCCCCACATTTCCAGGCTAAGTTTCGCTGTAAATATTTTGATCAGCTCTGTAGGGCAGCACACTGGAAACACACACTCAGGAAATCCACATTTCTCAGTAATGAACTGGAGCATCTTGGCAGAAGCTGATTTGTTTCACCCACTACCCAGCTTCCCTGATAATTAATTTTTTCTTTCAAAAAACAAACTCTGCACCAAAGTACCCAATCGGTCAAGACATCAGGAGGCTGAAAATAAACAAAATTAATTTCAAACTGTGAAACACAGTCAGCATGAGCTAAATCCTCTCTAAGTCCTCGCTGTTCATCTCCAGCAATTCAAATCAGGCCCAATTTCCACAGGAAGTTTTTTAAAGGGCAGCTGCAGCGTTCCTGATCCTATCACTGGGGCTGATTTTAATAAATGTCCCTCACCTTGGCACAAAGTTTGCATTTCAGCCCCTTCCCCTCCCACTTTTCCCTTTACACGTGGTTTTCCTGGGGATTTTGTGAAGTTTCTAGGCAGTGATCACACACAGGCACCCAATAACCACAAATTGACCAACCTGAGCTGATGCTGTTTTATTTTTCAGAGGTTTCCCTGACTGCACTGCTTAATTTTAATTAAAGAGCATGTGCTACTAAAGATCAGTAATATATCATAAATATATCATTAGGATATAAACGCCACATGATATTAACAGCATATAATATTCCATAGCCAGATTTAGAATTTTGTAGCCTATCAATGATAATCACAGGATTTTTTTTGAAGATGTATAAACTTTTCTTGGGGAAAAAAAAAATCTAAAATGGATTTAAATCTGTCACTTGTGCATTATAATAATTTTAAATAATCCTGAATGTTGGGCATTGTTCACTTGTAACAGCAAAGGCTGAAAGAGGAGCACAAATCTCACCAGGTTTTGCACAGGGAGTGAAAATGTTTTTGTTGGTAAATCCTTTCTCACTGACCACTCCTCTCCACTGAAACCAGGAGACAAAACCCTCAGCAGTGAGCACTCAGCAGCCTTATGTAACTGTTCTACCTTGCCCAGGAATTAAGGAAATGAACCGTGGGATTTTCTAAGGAGGCAGAATTTGTTTTGAAAAGGTGCATGTATCACCAGCCCCCAAATCTGAGAAAAGGCAAAGCACCCATCCATGAGAATCCTCTCACAAGAGGGCACAAACAGCTTTGGTGGTGCATTTCCTCAGAGGAGTGTGAGCAAAAAAACAATCCAGGTATGTACCGCAAGATTTCTACCTCGGAAAAATTAGATTATCACACCCAGAGGAGGGACAAATCTGGGATTTGCTGAGGCTTCTCAGAGGTGCTGAGTGCCCTCATGGAGCAGGCTGTAAACAAACTCCACTTCTTTTAAAAAACACAAGAAGAGAGCAAATTCTGGAAATTAGGAAGCTCAGACTTGCTGCAGCCATAAAAAAAAAAAATCACCACAGTACAATAAAGAGATATCTGGATTATTTCCCATGATTAGGCCATGGACAGGCTGGCATCCCTACAAAAATCAGGATTTCTCAGGAAATTGGGCCTATGGAGTTCTCCAGCCTGGAGTTCTCCTGGCTCAGCAATTTCTTCCAATGATTTGATGAAAATGTTTTCAGCCTGTTATGCATCCAGGTACACACAGCACTAATTACCATAATATTATAAAACACAAAGGCAGAGAAGTGCAGTAATTTGCACTGATTATTGAGTAAAAATAGGAAACTTTAATTATTAATTTTTGAAATCACTGAAAGGAGAAAATAGCACACCTTCCATGTGCAGACACTGAAATTAGATTAGCTTGACAAGCCCATTTCAGAGGGAACAGGAATCCTTCAGTGCATTTATTTAATAGACCTTGAACATGTTACGAAGCAACTCTTTATTACAGCATCCTAAAAAATGTGAGTGAAAGGATTTTAAATCCCACATCTTGGGGCTGCTTTTAGATTAATACAAAACATTGAAAGAATCCGAGTGATGACAGCTCCCTATTCAGAGCAGCCTCTAACAGGAGCAGAGGAAATGGGAATAACTGATGCTCCTGTGGCAAGTGCAGCTCCCCAGGAGAAGAGGAAAAAAAAGAATTTCCCTGTGCACACATTTTTGGGGCAGCAGATTTTTGCCACACCAAAGCTGTGCTGCCCACATTGATCCACTCGGATCTGACCTCTGGATTTTAAACCATCAGAGACTGTCTGCTCCTCAAAATCTCTTTTTTTCCCCCAACCTGGGAAACTCACAGTGTAATTTCTTAAAGTGAGAAAATAGTTTTATGGTATTTAAGGTAAACATTGGTAGTTTTGTTGAAGGGAAGGGTGGCACAGAAGAGCCAAAACGTGGAATTAAATGAGTTGCACACTTATAAATGGATTTGAAGAGAAGGGAACAGCAACGAGGCAAACTGGGAGCTGCAGTGGTCCAGGCTGGGGCTGCCTGGGTCATGGCCAGGGCTGGAAATGAGAGATGAAACTCTTGTTTCTAAAGAGCAGTCAGGGAAGATGGAAAGGCACTGAAATTTGGCTAATGAAGCAGCAGGACCTGCAGAAGAAGCAGACCAGAAAGCTCCCCATTTGCAGATTTTTCCCTCCCCATTTGCAGATTTTCCCTCGCCTTTTGCTATTTTTTCAGGGCAAACGTTGTGTTCTGTACCCGGGGTGTCTCCCTGTCTCCTGTGACCACAGTGACGCCTCTTTCCCTGCTGCCAACAGCTACCCCAGCGCTGGCTCACACCAATTATTTCTTAAATGGTTTGTGTTCACNGGCTATTTTTTCAGAACAAACGTTGTGTTCTGTACCCGCGGTGTCTCCCTGTCTCCTGTGACCACAGTGACGCCTCTTTCCCTGCTGCCAACAGCTACCCCAGCGCTGGCTCACACCAATTATTTCTTAAATGGTTTGTGTTCACCTGCACTTCAAATGGGTGCCTTTGAGAAGGAAAATAACTGCACCTCATTCCCGGGCTGCTCCCGAGATCCATTATGCTCCCAGCACATCAGTCTGCTCAATTAAAGAGCCAACGACTACAAAGTGACTGTATATCATTTGTATTGCCTTGCTCCAGCCGACACTTTATTCACAAATATCTGACTCCAAGAGGGCTTTTTCTGCTTAGCTAGGTGCTTTAGCCCAGCTTGCATTTATGTTAAAAAAGAAAAAAAAAAAGGAGGAAAAAAAC
>VZTB01010729.1:143308-184482 GCA_013397245.1 Thryothorus ludovicianus
AGAGCACTTCCAAGCAACCCCTAAATGTCTAAGGCCCCCCCAAAGACCTCCAAGATGCTCAGAATTTTTCTTCCCCACCCTTTCTTCCTGTTCTCAATTCACCTCACACAAAGGCCACTGAGGAAGCCATAAATAACAGCCTAAAATGTCACTGCTGTGCTCAAATCCTGCCCTGCTGCACATCCCAAGCGCTGCTTCCCCCCTCTCCATGGATGAATCCCCCCCAGGACACACTCACTGGGAACCCCCAAACCACTGGGCTGGGGGAAAACCCACAAACCAAGCCCTCAGTGCCTCAGTTTACCCGGGCAGAGGGATCTTTCCCTCCTGAGCACATCCTGCCACTACCCCGGGGTGGCTGTGCCCATGGGTGCCCCAGCACAGCTCCAGAGGCTCCCCCAGATCCCAGGGGATGCAGCAGAGCTGGGCAGCTGCCAGGGGAGCCAGAGCACCCGGCCCCGTGCTTGGGACCTGCCTGCTGAGCAGAAATTGGGTTCTGGCCACAAATTTATGCCCAAAGAATCCCCGAGGGGGCTGTGCCAGCCCCTCCGCCATGCCTGTCAGGAGACTTTGGGAGAACCAAGAGAGACAATAAAATCCTGAAGTGAAGAGCTCTTTAAATATTAGCTCAGCTGGTATTATCATACATTTTTCCAAGTTCAAACATGATAAAGTGATTTGAGAGTTTGCCAACTCCATATTCAGGGGAAGCATGCAGGGAGAGGAGAAACGCTGATATCTTTGATGTAAGTTCTTTTTCTTTTCTTCCCTTTTGTTGACTTTAAAGAAGAGTCGTCTTAAACCTGATTTCAGAAGGCATCAGAAAATACTGGAAATTACACAACAGCTTTAGGAGCAGAGATGCAGGTGGCAAGACATTTATTTTCCAAAAGCAGCTCTCCATGAATGGATGAGCCATCCCAAAGAAATGGTTATTTTCTTTGCCATCTTATTCACAGAAAAAGCCCTATTGAATTTCTGCTATTCAGTCATTTATTATTTAGTGGCTGAGAGAGCTGGCTTTTTACATTCTTCCCCACATCAGTGAGAAGAGACAATCCTTAAAAACAAATTCCTGAAGTGACAATGAACTTCTGGCTCCCACTCTTAATAAGCAGCCCTGAACATCTCTCTCTCTCCAGGCCACTCTGTCACAGCAAAAGCACTTGGAAAACAGAGGGATCTGGCAAACAGGACACTCCCAAGGTGCCCTGGCTTTGATGGGAACTGTCCCAGTTTGGGGTGGGGTTTAAGGGGTCCTAGAGAAGTTTTTCCAGGAGTGAAAGCAGCTTTTGCAGAGGGGCCACGACAAAAGCATCCCACGTCCAGCCCTTCCCACGCCGCTCCAGAGGATATTTTGCACAGCAAAACCTTGCAAGGATGAATAATGACAAATTGTTTGAAATAATTTGAATTTCACCACGTTCCTAAGTGTCCAGGAAAGCTTGACACCTCCCTAAAAGAACCACTCTAACACCCAGACATTCATTAAAATGTAATAATATAGATTAAGTTTACTTAATCCTGCTGCAGACCGCCACAGAGAAAAAGCAATATTCATTACACTTGGCAAAAGCAGGAATGGTGAGTGGGAGCCAAAGCAGGCCTGGATGCTTGCTTGTTTCCTCATCTTTTTTTAAAGCCTTTTTTTATTTTCTTCCATCCTTCTGTGCTGGCATGCTCCCTAAATGCAGCAAAGACAGAAGGTAATTACATATCGTGACTCATTAGCAGAAAAAAAGGAAAAGTGGGAGCAAAAGCAATAGGTAGGTGGGGGTAAATTTACCACATAATGATTTAAAAGTTTTGGACTCCTGCACACAAGGGGGGGGAAAAAAAAGGGAAGGAATTTAGTCATTCAGACTGTGAAATTCTAGGAGACTAAATGTCTACTTAAATTATTTCATCACATATTCATTAGGCCATCCCAGGGAAGGCAGTTATATTCTTTGATGGGGTTTTAGTTCTTTCCTGGCACCCTGAAGAAGACAAAGAAGAATGGACAAATTGAACAAAGGATGAACAAAGGAAGCAGCGGGGAAAGGAAGGCAGAGAAGACTTAGAGAAAACAAAAAACCCACAGATCTATTGAGCTGGGGCATAAAAATCCGAGGTCTGATTCCAGCCCCTGCCACCAAGAGCTGGTCCAGGCCTGGCTGTGGCCACTGCTCCTCGTTTGGCCAGCCCAGAATGCCAAGGCTGCTTTTCCTGCACCTCCAATAAATCAGCAGCTCTGCTTTAACGTGCTCCCTCCTCAGCACCAAGCACATAAAGGAATTTATCCTCTGAGTCCACTAGACTGTAAAACAAATAAATATAAATAATGATAAAAGAAAGGGAGAAGGGAAGTGAAACACTGATGTGGGAAGTCAGGAAATCTTTATTTTACCCAGAGTCATTGTCCATAGGCTTCTCCCCTTAAACCCCACCAAACCAGCAGTTATTATTTTTTAATGTTTTTAATTATAATTAAAACTCGTAAGCCAATTTCTTTTAGAAAACACAACATCTCTCCTTTTTTTTTTTGGCTGTGCCACAGCAGAGGATCCTCGGCTTCCTCCCTTCGAATTTTAAAACGTGGACTTAAAGACCCAGGAGGCCAGAATACATTTTCTGCTATTTTCAAGCATTAGAATGTGTTGGGGAAAGACTCCACTTGGCTGGGAGCTGCTTTTATTAAAAGGATGTTGCAGCTAGAGAGTGGAAAAAAAAAATAGGACAAAGCATCCAGTGGGAGCCATTGTTCTCCTTGGGGCAGGAATGGCACAGGCAGAGGAGCCCAGCCAGGAGCAGGAGATAAAAAACTCCTGTCTCCATCCCAGAGCCACAGCATCCAGCTCCAGGAGCAGGGGGAAAATTGGGACAAAACCTCCCAGGCCCCAGCTGGGACTGGGGGAGCTCCCTGGAGGTGTCCAAGGAGCTCCTGACTGTGGCACCCAGGCACAGCTTGGTCCTTCTTGCAGCCTCAGAGATGCTGTGAACCTGCACCCACAGCTCTGCTATTCCATCCTTCTGGAAAGTTCCTTTCTCTGGCACTCGTGTCCTTTAAGGGACAACTGACAGGAGGGGGGTACCATGGGTTAAACAAAAGAAAATTTGAATAAAAATGCTGCATTTTTTATTTTTTTGCAGCCAGTCATAGATAATCTTAACTATAGCTGTGCCAAAGTCCTTCAAAAGCAGTCTGACTTCTGATATTTTAACTCAGAAAATTCACTTTTTCCCCACTAAATCCCATAATCCAGCAGAAGGGAGCACGGCACACACCCTCTCCAGTGTGGGAATCCAGTCAGGCAGAAACAGAAATAAAAAAAAAGAGACTGGTGAGAGCACAGGCTTGGAGAGCTGATTTCTCTCCTCCAATGACAGCAGATTTTTGTGCTCCAGGTCTATTTTTTTATGAGTGTGAATCCTGCCCCTTAATTCAGGATCCATAAGAGCAGAATTTAGAGGGTGGGCCTCCAACAGCCAAAGCACCACAACCATGAGAAAAGGACCCAGGAGCCTCAGTGCCTTCAACAATTGAAACATGGGGCTCTGGTCACACCAAAACTTCCAGAATTTAGTCCTTCACATTATCTCAGAGTCAGCACCTGCCACACGGTGTCACAGCAGATAAAACCCTGATTCCTGTGTGTACCAGGACCCACACAGGCCTAGGCCCACGGAAAATAAAAACATTTAACTCTGGGACCTGCTTCAGGAATAAAACCAAAATAAGCCCCAGTGAGACAAGCAGGGCTGAGGAGCCAGCATCAGTGACCCCCTGATAAAGCCTCTTTGGGGCTACAATACAAACAATACAAAATAAATGCATTTTTGGAGCTGCCATCCATTTCCAGCTTTAATGCAGCCCAAGCTGCATCAGATTCCCAGGCACAGCACTGCAATTCCCTCCACTTTAACACCAGTAATCCCACCTAGGAAAGGAATCAGAACTCTTAACTATTATTTGCAGTGACATCCTCCTTTTTCACTCCAAGCACTGTTCTTTAAAGCATTTCTAAACTTTTGCTATTCCTTGCCTGTGCCTTGATACGAATTTGCCTGTCACCGAGGGCTGTACACAAAGAGAGACACAGACACTGAGCACAAAGATATCAGGAAGTGGTTTTCCTAGCAACAGTAATCATCTGAGAGATCCCAGAACATCCTTCCTATTCATGCAGCATTTTGTGTTTTGAATAGCGCTGACAGGTGAAGTGGATTCATAGTATTTAATACAAAAAATATTGCTGTGGATGGGAATGGCACAAAAGCAAAAATATCCACACTATTCATGAACAGATGAATTCAGTGTTTTCATAACGTTCCAGATTATTCACTGAGGCACGGTTTCAGAAGCAGAGACTCTCCCCTTCCCACAGAGGGAATGATCCAGGGTGCTCTGGGGGAGCAGAATCCCCAGGTCTGACCTTGAATCTCCCAGCCCACATCACCCAGAGCATCCCCTGCAGCATCCAGCAGGGCCCCCCTGCTCTGGGGTCCCTTCTCCTCCCACCCTGAGCATGCACAGAGCTCCAGGCTGCTGCAGTGAAGCCCTTCCTGCCAGCCAGGCTCAGGTTTTCCTCTCACAGTCCAGGATTTAAAGTCAAATCTGTTGCTCCACAAAGTCCTGAGCAAGCTCCAGGTGCTGAGCTCAGGTTCCCTGTCCAGCACAGCCCCTAAATTTGGGTGCCTGAAGGGATCTGAGGCACGACAGACATCAGGTATCGTGCAGGGCATGCAGCTGTTCTGCAGAACTAACACAAATCCCCAAAATTCTTGTTATCCTACAGGGCAGATCAGATCCCATAAAACGTCTGGGATTGTGAAAGCTCATGAGCAAAGAGCCAGAGCAATCCAGTGACCCTCTCCCACTCATGGGGGATTAAAACCCACAAGGTTTTGTTCCCCCAGCTTTCTGCTCTCCCATTTTTACTAAACTCCACTCCAGATTTCTGTCATCTCGTGGGAAACCCAGCACATTCATTTTCTTCCTGGGCCACATCTCAATTGTTCTGCTGCTGCTTCTCCTGCCTTGCTCCCAAAACGTGCTTTCCACACGGATTTCCCAACCCCATGGATTCCACAGCTGCCTCCCAGTCCGCTCCCATGGACTGATGGGGCTCTGATTCACTCTGTAAATCTGTTTTTTCCTGAAGGTCTTTTCAGTTTGTACGAGTTCAGTGGATTAATTATTGCCATTCCCTTAAGGAAATCATCCTCTCTCTCCAGAAACCCATCTCGTCCTGGCCTTAACCTTCCCTGCACTGATTTTTTAGGCTGTCAGGGTATTAAAGTCCTTTCTCCCTCCACCTGCATCCCAGAATATACAATGGGAACATCAACAAATCCTTGGCTACAGGCACGCCAGAGGATGGGACTTATTACCTAGCAGCTCCTGGTTGGGATTTTTATGCATTGAAAGTAATAATAAATTAAATTGAAAGGGATAAATTCAGAACAGATGTGAACAGGTATAACTAATGGGGGTGTCAGAGGAAATTAAACAGTGACAAACAGTGGGGTAAATTACAGTGTCAGGGTGAGTTGATTTTAAAGGGACATCAGCAAGGGAGCCTGCGTGGAGGTGGCATTTAGAAAGTACAAGTTTCCTGCAATTGAAATACACAGGGTATGGATTATAAATATGTTTGAGAAGAGAAACTACTAATACGAGGTTTTAAGACAGCACAAGATTAATCAGCTTCCTTCTGCTCTCTGCAGCCTTTCCTTTGGATCTTTTTCCTCCAGCTCCCCTCTGCCTCTGGCAGCTGAGATCCTCTTTGCATCAATTCAGGCAAGGGCTGCTCTTCCAGTGAAATTTGTGCCCCACTGCCAACCTTCCTGTGTGGGGTGTCCTCACAGGGCAGAAAAATGCACAACCCCAAAAGGTCCCCTAACTCCCCTCTAGCAAGAGTTCTTCCCTACCCTTTAAAAAAAAAAATCTTTATTAAAATAAAAATATTTTGAGAATGAATCCCATAAAAAGTGATATTACAACTCTCAAGTTGAAAGTACTTCATAACCTTCTAGAAACGCTCATTGATATTTAAAACCCCCAAATCCTTCATGGCTTCAAAAATGCCAGGGAAAGGAATGTTATATTCCAACCAAATCTGCTCCCTGCATCCCACAAACAGCTTGAGGATCTATAATGAGCTACAATAAATCTTTCAATTGAAGCACTAATTAACTTTGGAGTTGCTTGTCTCATTATGAATCCGAGCTCCACGGCAGTAGCCACCTCCAGGAACTGTCCCATGGACTTTTTTTAACCAAGGCAGCATGGAATAAGTTGAATTCCAAGGAGAAGGAGACCCAGAGAGGCAGCCGCAGGCACCCCGTGCTCCTCTCCAGCCCCAGGGCAGGGTCTGGCCCCAAAGCAGCGAGGGGAGGTGACCTGGAGCACCCAGAGCTCTGCCCAAACCCCAGAACAGGCAAAGCCTGCAGCAGCTCGGCACAGGGAGCCCAGAACCCTTTCGTTTCCTGGTGGGAAATAACATTATTCAGGACTTTGGGGAGTTTGGAGTCAATTTGGAGCAATCCCCCAGCAGCAGCAGCAGCAATAACAGCTCCTGGAAATGCCCTGCCAGCCCCTCTGGCTGCTGACACAACGCTCTGAGGAAGGACAAATCCACCCCCAAATCAGATCCCAGCTCTGAGGACAGATTCCCCTGCAGCAGGGGGTTTGAAGCAGGGAAAAAGGCACCTTAGCTCAAACCAGAACCAGCTCCAGCCAAGATGTGATGCTGCTGGTGGAAGCTGGGAAGAAGAAAAAGGGACTGAGGGTCAGATTTCAAACTCACTGGAAATGTGTAGAGACAAAACCTCAAAGAGCCCAGGAGAAAAATGTTCACCAGAGACACCCAGGTCTTGGTTTGGAGAGAAATCCATCCCTGGGAGGGTGGGCAGGGCTGGCACAGGGAGCCCAGAGCAGCTGTGGCTGTTTTGGATCCCAAAGCCAGGCTGGACAGGGTTTGGAGCAGCCTGGGACAGCAGGAGCTGTCCCTGCCATGGCAGGGGTGGGAATGGGTTACATTTGAGGTCTCTCCCAACCCAAACCATTCTGTGATTGCCAAGGAAGTCGCAGCACTTCAACCAAGGCAATCTGAATTGTTGGTGCTCCCACGGGGCTGGAGCTGGGCTCTTGCTGCAGAAGCCCCACACGAGGAGCAAAGTGTTGCTAGGCTGGAGCTGCAGCTTGGGAACGTGGTTATTTCTAAACTTGAGAGAATTTAACACCAGATTAATATCCCACACCAGCTCCACCACACAATCCTGCAGTGCAGGCTCCCAGGAAACGGCGGCACAGGCTCCCAGTGGGGCTCCAGCCCCAAATCCCACGGGGAGAGCCCCCAGGTGTGGCACCCCCACCCCATCCCTGTCCCAGGCAGTGTCCTGGGTGTCCCTGCTGGGCTGGGGGCACGGGGGAGCTGCTCCCAGGGGATGGGAGCTCTGCTGCTCCTGCTTGTGTGGGAGGGGATGCTCTGAGAATCGCTGCAGAGCCCACTCAGGCACTCCTCATCTCCCCTCCAAAAAACTGAGCACATCTCAGCCTGGGGAGGCAATCCTATGGACACCTCCAAAAACCATTTCTGGGGTTACAGTGAGACCCCCTCTCACACAACAGAGCACAGGAGGAATTCTTGGGGCTGCTTTCCCACCATCTCAGCACCAAGGGAATCCGTGGTGTGACAATTCCAGTTTTTGGTCCTCAAAGGACAACGCTCCTTAAGTCACATCTTAACCCAAATATCCTTGGAAAAAAAAAATTTCAGTGCAATTTCTGCTGCACACTGCTTGAGAATCTAAGACATGAGACACAAGAAAAACATCCAAAATCACATTTCTGATCAATAAACACCTCTGCAGAAACCTGCCAGGGTCTGCAAATACGTGGGCACATGCTTTAATTATTAAATAAGTTGGCAAGAACTGAAAGATTAGCACTTAAAAAAAATTTCTTTAGTAAAATGGGTGGATATTTCTTGGTTCAATATTTATTATTTCATTTGTCTCCAGATGAGAATGGGGAGCATTTGGATAAATGCATTTAAATACTCAGGTTTACATTATCCTCTGTGTCCTGCCCACTTCAAAAGATCCAAGGCAGCCTCTTACTCTTTTTGTATTTTTATATTTTTTATATTTTCTCTATCAATCAAAGAACTAGCACTGACTTCACATGTAGGTAGTTCATGGAGGGGTTACTTTCTCCCATTAGTAAAAGCTAAGCATTTAAAGAAAAATTGATCTAAAGGCAGTCAAAAAACACCCAAGTTTTTCCTTTTCTTCTCCTCTCATCCCCAAATTTTAATGTAAAATAAAATCAATCCACACAAATCACTTTTCTGACTGTACAAAACAACTTCTGCAAAACAGAGAAAAGTGAGTTTGTCTGAACATCTCCAGCATCTCCTCACAGGCCAGACAAAAATTCAGCACACAGATTTACCACATTTCACAGAAATAAACCACTGCCACTGGGTCTACTTTTAAAAATTCTGGTATATCCCAAAGGTCCAAAAGGTAAAAAACGAGCAAGTGCAGCAACACGTGGGTAAAAAGCAGCGTGGGGAGCAGGAAATATCTGAGACTGGAGCAGCTGCACACCCCTGCTGCCATCAGAGCCCCTTCCCAGCACAGCCAGCCCTGTCCAGCTCCCCTCCCCACGTTCAGACACCCAGGGAAATAAATGGCTGAGCTCCTTAGCATGAAGCAGACAGAGGGGGGAATAAAAAAAAAAAATAAAAAAAAAAAAAATCAGCTGCATGAACTTGGAAGCAAGCTCCACTGGCACCATTGCTTTTAGCAAGATGCTATCTGACATCTTTTGGCTGAACAAGTCCCTTTTGTGGGGAGGATTGTACAGCAAATATTTCTGAGTAGCATAATGTTTGTTGGATATTGCTCTGTTAGGGCAGCTTGTGTTTTCACTCTATTCTGCTTTTGTATGCGAGGGTGTGGAATTTGTTAATCTAAATAAAACTCAAAATAGACAGCATGGCTTAAAGAGCTGCTGACGCCTGGTGGGAAATTTCGAAAGAGTTCTGTGTGGCAGGAAGCAATCCTGAGCAGGAGCATCTCCAGGCTGCAGAGAGCCTTGCAAGGGCTGCTCAGGGGACTCCAAACACTGCCAGGGCAGTGATTCAGGGACCTGGCCCTGCAGGGCTGTGCATCCCCCTGCTCCCTGCCTGGCAGCCATGGACACGCTCCCAAGTGCTCCGAGAATGAGAGGATTCAAAAAATAATCCAATTCAAAAGAAATTCTGCCAGAAGTCTCATTTGTCTTCACTCTTCAGTGGCCAGATGCAGTGAGGGGTGATTTTCAGGGTTTGGAGGAGCACTGAGGGCACTGCTGGGGCTTTCCAGCCACTCTGGGTTTATTTTCACCTGCTCTGCCCAAAACACTGCATGGCTCAGAACCCCCAGGCAGGACCCATTTTGGACACTATTCACACCCCACTGTAATATTTGCTCAAGTTGAACTACTGAAAAGTCATTGTGTCCTCTCTGGCTGCAGCTACAAATCTTTCACCAGCTCTCACGAGGAAATTCTCATCCCATGGCCTCAAGTTCTGCAGCAGAGGTGTCTAAAGTTTAAAGTTCTAGAAACGTTTTACAGGGCTTAGTCTGAAATTAACAGATTTTTGTAGTCAATCCATCAGTATAAACTTAATTTCTTCCTCATCACAGTCCAAAACTTCAGCAAATATTACAGTGGGGTGTGAATAGTCTCCAAAATGGGTCCTGCCTGGGTGTCCTGAGCCATGCAGTGTTTTGGGCAGAGCAGGTGAAAATAAACCCAGAGTGGCTGGAAAGCCCCAGCAGTGCCCTCAGTGCTCCTCCAAACCCTGAAAATCACTCCTCACTGCCTCTGACCACTGAAGAGTGAAGGCAAATGAGAACTTTTGCAGAATTTCTCCTTTGAATGTGATTACTGCAGCCCATCCCTTCATTCTCAGAGCACCTGGGAGCGTGTCCATGGCTGCCAGCAGAGCAGCCAGACCCACCAGGGGTGATTTGGCAGGGGCTGAAGGTGAATCTCAGCACAGCTCTGCAGCAGGAGTCTGCTGTGAATGGAATTAGCTCTTTTTTTTTTAATACATTTGTTTCTAGCATGCAAAGATTAAGGGAAGAGGGGAATGAACCCGGAAAGATTCAGGAGCTCCCCTGTGCTGGATCCTGTAATTCAGGTGGGCTGGTACAGGCAGATCTGAGAAATCAGTTTATTAACACTGAATGTCCCCTGCAAACCTGGGGTTTGTTTATTTTTAAAACAAGAGGGGAAGGTTGAGGTGAAGGCACTAAAACAGAACCAAGCTGATCTGGGCTGTCACCCTCAATGCCAGACAATCTGTGGAGCACTGAATGCTGGTTTTAATTGAGAAAATTAATTTCTAATTGAAGGCACTTTAACTTGTCAGCCCACCTGAGCAGAGGCTTGAAATTCTCCAAGATTGCTCCATGTGAAAGCCATTTCCTTTGGAATCTTCCTCATTTCCTCCCTGTTCAGCTCACCTGGATCAGGTGTGCCAGCTTCCACTGCTCCCTGCCATCCCAAGCTGAATCAACACTTTGGGGCTGATTATCTTTTATTTTTTTTTTTCCTGTTCCTTCTTTCTATTCCTTCAGCTGGGCTGGGTCTGGTGGAGTGTCACACTCAAACTGGTGCAAGGCAGACTCAGGGGCACTAATCTGGATTTTATGAACGGGTCCAAGTGGGGAAAAGCTCTGTGAAACCTGTCCTGCCACTCAGCAGATCTCAATTCCTTTCAGCTCTCCAGTCCTAGACCTCATCCCATCACAAAAGCAGAGCTCTGGGAAGCTGATTGCAGGAGCTGCCACTGGGAGAGCTTCCTTCAGTGGAAAGGATTAGAGCGTCCTCAAAATGTCAATCAGATATCAAAGATACATGAAGATTGAAAAATAAAATGTACCGTTTATAAAAATAAGTCTTTGGGAGACAAACTTAAAAAAAAAAACCTAAGAAACACGTCCCCAAAATAAACACAATCCACTGCCCAGCTTGGTTATTCCCACTGCTCAAACTCCAAGCACAGCAGCCCATGGAACAAACCAACCCACTGAGCCCTCATTAAAACCCAATTTCCACTCGCCATGAGTAAGAATCTCCCACAGCTGATGTGAGCTCATCCCTCCCACCAGCCAGGATCTGCACACCCGTGCAGGGACAGCCCTGCCAAGCAGGAACGTGCTGCTGCTCCTGCACAGGAGCTGCACCACCCCCAGCCCAGCCCCTGAGCCTGCTTGAGTTTCTGTTGTTTGGGTTTTAATTCACTTTCCTAAGATTGCTTTTCATTCACTCCGTGACAGGTAGTTATTTGTTTGCAGGGTTCCATTTGACATTTATTGTTAGTGTAAAACACTAATAATAATAATTAGCGCCTTTTTAGAGTTGTCTGAGGTTTTAGTGCTGGTGCATTGTTAATATAAAACATCCCAGTGCTTGGCTGTGTATAGGATAGTATGATAGTATTTAAATTTAACCAAGGGGCTCATTATACTGCGACCAGATTGCAGTATCTTTGAGCCTCCTGTTAGCAAGCCAAGATTTAACATCCTCTAAACTTGTCTGCAATGCTAATACTTTCTGGAAAAAGGAGGGGAGGGAAAAAGCAACCAAAAAAACCTTAAACAAAACCAAAGCCCAAACAAAAACTAGACAAAAATACACCGGTTTTATTCGCTCAGAGTTTAAGAGCCAAAGCAAGCTTAATGCCAGGAGGATGGGAGCAAGTGAGAATAAATGAATCCTGCAACTGCTTTTAGAACCTTGAGGTACTCAGAACATGCTTGTGCAGCCTCATCTTCCTGTTTGGGAGCAGAACATTCCAAACCACCTCAGTTATCCCCACTTCCTGCACCCCGTGTCAGAAAAATCATTTTCATAACCAAGGAGGATCTGGACAGCACTTTCAGAGCATCTCATAAGAAGATTTTTGCAATATTCTCATGGGTTTGGGTTGTCCCTCCTTGGCTGGGTGCTCTTCACAAGCAGATCAAGGAAAACTTCCCCCTACAGAGATGGCTGGGTGCAGTTTTTAATATCAGGAATCAATTATAAGCAAAGAGAATGGGCTGTGCTGGCTTGGGTTCCTTGACCTTCCAAGAGAGGTTATCCAGGCAGAGAAAACAAGGCTGCAGGTGGGACTGGCAGTGCCTGTCCAGCTCCAATCAGAGCTGAGGGCTGCAGTCAGCTCTCCTTTCTGCTGGGGAAGCTCAGGGGTGAGCTCAGCTCCCCAGAACTCTGTTTTTGGACAGATGTGAAGGCAGGGAAGATGCAGATGTCAGATCTGTGCCAGCTGACACAGCCCAGCCCCAGCTTTGCCTCCTGATGCACGAGGGGAGAGAAGGAACGGCCCTTTTCAGAGGTGGAAAAGGCAGAGTCAAGATTTAATTTTAAAAAGAATTGTGCCACACAATAATTACTTTGAAAAACAAACCTGAAGAGCTGAGGCAGGCTGTAAGGTGAGCTCTTGCCATGATGCCACGAGCAGAAACATCAAATAATGGGAAGGAAAAGGAAAAGAAGGAAAGGAAAGAAAGGAAACGAAAGGAGTAGCTGAGCATTTCTTTCTTTGCAGAGCCAACTCAGCCCAACTTGAGGAAGTAGCATTTATTGTGACAAACTGAGTCTAGACAGGATCTGTCAGGTTCAGCTGCACTGCATGGCTTTAGGTACACACGTTTTTACTACAGATTGTAAGCAGAGACATATGAAACGAGAATCTCAACATTGAGCCCTGCTGGATCTTCCAGGCTTTCTGCCTGAGCACATTTGCATGAAGTGCTTGTCACTGGAGGATCTTGACAGCCACAGGGTTAAACTGCTCCCCTTTCCCATCTGTGCCTTCTCGAGGCCATTGGGCAGCACCAACTCCCCACATATCAAATGGATTCCTCGTTTTAGGAGCTGCACACCCACCGACACACTCAGCACTTGCTGCATTTCACTTCAGTGCTCCAATAGTGGAGACAAATAAAACCTTTTTAAAAATTCCATTTTGTGCCAACTTCTTTGGTTCTTCCTCTGCCCAGCCAAGGTTGGAGCAGCTCAAGAAGGGAATTAAAGGAGGACTTTTCTGGTTGGAGTTTTGCCTCTTTGGATGTTTGTTTTCCACCATATTTGGAAAATAAAAATCTGAAAGGATACAAAAAAGTCCAATATTCTCCAAAGCTCGGAGGATGCTTGAAATTATAGAAATACTCTTGCAAACTGAGCAGCTCTTGGCATTGCTGGGAAGACTTAGGATCACAACTGGTACCATTAAAATCCTTTCCAGAGGAAAAAGCAGGAATTACCACAATTGTCAATAAAACCAGTTTAGGTTAAAGGGCTCCTTAGCACTCAGCTTGGAAATATCTTGTTCAAAACTCAAGTTCAGAGTGAAAACGAAAAAAAGCCAAAGCTTGCAGGGACTATTTGGCTAAGAAATCAACTTTTACTTTCTGACAAATATGGATGTGGACCTTTTACCTTGGTTCTGCTGTGAAAATGCTTAGAAAACCTGGAAAGCTCAGTCAGCTTTAATTGGGGCTAACAAGGTTGGGATGAAGTTTGTTTTCCATGTTCTAGACATCCAGCCAGATCTGCTGCTGACAAGAACAGAAGCCAAATCTTTGGGGGAAAAAAAAAAAAGATAAAGCCAAAATCTGCTGAAATCTGTTTTGATTCTGTGACCCAGATACCAGCAGGGACATAACAAACGTTTGCTGTATGTTACACTTGGCTTTCTATTGCAGAGCTGAGCCTCAAATGACCCCAGAGCATCCATTTGCTGGATTAGAAACTTTCTCAGAAAGCATCAGAAGCCAAGATGTTCCCACTGATGGGCTTGTCTTTAAAAGCAGAGCTCTACTCGGGGTGAAAATTCCTGTTTATAAACAGGCAACTTCCACGGTTTCTACTAGAAAAAATATTAAAAGATCTAAAGATAATGCCACCAAGATAAAACAATCAGCATCTATATTTTCCTTTTTAATGTTGTATCTATTAGAGAAAGCTCTGGACAAAGTCAAGAGTATTTTGAGAGGATTCTCTCCCTTTCACAAGCTTTTTATATTTCTGCAGGTTTCAACCTTTTGTTTTCTATCCCCTTCAATTCAGCAAATCCTGAAAATGTATGAATCAGATTTTCCCCAAAAACTAGAGAACTTTCTCAAAAGTTTTACAACTCCCAGTTGAAAGCCTTTCCCTCCTGAAGCTGCACATTTTTGCACCTTAGGCTCCCATACCATCATGAAATAATCCGTGGGATGAGGTTGCACCCCCAGCCCTGCCTCCATCCTCTGTTTTCCCAAAGTTTCTCCATTTCCCCAACCTTTTTCCCCCTCCCAAGCCACACAAAATGCTCCCCTGGGCCTCCTGAGTGACCCATAAGTGCTTTCCAGGGCCCTGCACAGGGGATGTGATGCAGCAGGACATGATTGATGCAGCCTGACCTGACACGTCAGGACGCTGCTTGTCACATGTGGAACTCAGCGAGAAAAATGGAATAAGCAACCTTGACATGTTCATAATAACTGAGGCTTCCTCCTTCCCTCATTATCTCCAGTTTCTCCAGCATTCACCACGCTAAATTTTGTCACCATCAGACAGAAACTCACCTGCTCTTGAAACAGCGTCTGGGCTGTGATCCCAAAATCCTCACCGGGCATTTTCTCCCCCGGGTAAAATTTAGGTAAAGCAAAGGCTGAAGGCTTAAATTGAAGGTTTGCCTCTAATATAAAACAGGGTGCACACATCATCCCTCCTGTAAATTAGGGGCTGAAAGCAGCTTGTCACACCTCTGGGGAGCAACAGGAACCTTCCACAAAGTGCTAAAAGCTGAGCCTGGGCTAATGACTCGCTCTGAATTTCCTTGGAGTGGATGCTGGACTCCTTTCCTTGAGTTTCTATTTGAAAGGCAAGAAAAAAGTGGAATGGAAATCAAACTTATGCAGGGTTTACCTGCAGTTCTAAGCTGCTGTGCACCATAGCAGCAGACTGGCATTGTCAGTGTGCTTTAGGGCTACTCTGCTCCTAAAATGCTATTTTTTATCAACAAAAAGTGATAAAGGTCCTAGAGCACCTCAAAGGCAGCTGTGAAAGCCATTACATACTTATTTTCCCAGGACATTTTTTTCCTTGGCACTTCATTTAAAGCATGAGGCTCCAAGAGGAGCCTACAGAAATATTCTCATTCTTCAGAAAGTGTCCAGGGCTCCCTGCCCTGCTTCTCACAGCAGCCTCAGAGGGGCTCCAGCAGTGTCAGAGGAAGCTCCATCGCATCAGGAGCCAGACAGAGCAATCAGATCCCAGGTTATTTCACACTCAAGTCAGCATATGGGAGGGAAGGGAAAGGTTAGTTGGCATGTTAATAAAAATGACTTGAAACAATTCCAGTTGGTGTCACTTTCAAGGAGAAGGATATTCTCCAAATGGCAGAGTTGTCAGCAAATGCTGGATAAGGCCCAATCTTCAGGTGTTTCCAATATCCTGCACGAGCTGCAGACAGGCAGCAGCACCCCAGGGTTTGGCTGGGGCTGGACAAACCCCTCAGCTCCTGGCTGGCAATCCCTGCATCCTTCCCAAGGGACAGCTCACATCCCTCTGGGCTCTGCAGGGACAGCCTAAGCAGGTTCCCATGAAAACCCTTCTCCCCAAGGCTCTCTTTACATCTCCTTAACCTTTTTTTATGTTGTTATGTCATTGCTACTTGCTTAAAGCATTTCTGTCCTCACAGATGTTTCATTCTTTTTTCCTATAAATAATATCCAGAAATGGCTGCCGTCACTTCAAACTCATAAAAAAATAATCAAACAACAAAATCACAAAAACAATCACAACCTAAGACTTGCCCAAGAATTGCTTTATCTGTAGAGGCAAAAAGGTCACAGTGGAAGAGAGGCCACTGTGGAATGCCACAGTGGGAGGGTCCAGCAGAGCAGGATTCAGACTGGCACCACTCTGAGGAGGCAGCTTTCACTCCAAGAGATAAACTAGATTAATTATTGCTCAAGATTTGGTACAACTGCTGGAGCCCCAACAGCAAAAAAACGGGATCAGGTGATAAGGAAGTGAAAGGCTCCCTGGAAGTATGAACAAGCAAGGGCAAACTTGAACTGTATTTTAGTAAACACACACCTCTGTGGCCAGCTAATATTTCAAACATCAATTACCAGCGCTGCTCTCCAGAGCAGCAGTTGTTGACTTTGAAGACTGGAGGTGATATTGCTGAATGCCACAGCTCCAATGTGATAAATCCAGCAGAGGCAGCCCCGGAAGGGGCTGAGCGTGGCTGTTTGACTTTCACATCAAACCAGCCTGGCCAAAACTCTCGGAGAGCCGGGCTAATGGCTTTTCCTGGCTGGACAATGTTATCGTGGGCAAACAGCCACACAAAGGAGGGGGCAGGCCCAGCCCCAGCTGAGGATGGCTCTGAGTGTTTGAGCTCACAGAACCCCAGGGCTGGGCACTGAGCACGGAAGGGTGGCTGATAGGGACACCACGGTGTGCCCGGGGTGGGCAGGCCAGGCTCTGTGTTTGCTTGGCTCGGGGCTGGATTGCCTCTGGAAACCAGCAAAAAGAGAAAGCCACGTGAAATAAAAGCAAACCCAGACAGCCTCGACACTGCTCGAGTCTCCTCCAAGCTCAAGAGTGGATTCACACCATCCAAATGCTCATTTTACTGAAAGTTTTCATAACAAATTCACCCACATCAAGCCACGTGTTTAATTTTCACCACTACTCTTACCAAATCCTGAAAATACAGATAAAGAAGGACAAATAAAAGGCACCCAGAAACTCTCTAAGATGTTTTATAGACAAATTACTTCCATCCTGCAATTTTAACATCATATCTGGTCTGTTTAATGTAGTAAATTTAAGCTTGGTAAAATCCCTTTTTTCTCCCACCAGTAATTTCTCTCTTATGGGTGGATAGAGTTAAAAAACCCCAACAAATTCGAGCAGGAAAGCAGCCTCCCCACCTTTTTAAGTGCCATAGCTTCACAAAAAGCAGCTTTTATATGCTGTGTAGTAACTGTTAGCACTTTGTGACATTTCTAGTCTGTCCAGGGTGTAACTAGTACATGACAGGTCAAGTCTGTCACCTTCATAAAAGCAAAGAACATCTACACTGGCACACTGCACTGTGGAGTCCCGCTGAGAATTACCAATGTCACACCAAATACCATCAGCAAAATTAATCTTCTCTCCATCCCTGCCATTTGGAGGAGCTTCCAAAAAATTCAGATTATATTTACATGAAGACACTTTCTCTCCTTACTCCTGTAAAGTGAATGCCATGAATCAAAGCTTGAATCCAGGAGATTTAATTTGTCCTTGTGGCATCTCTAATTAAAACACAGTTCTCTCTGGGGAATACCTGGAAAATTAAGGTTATTGTTGTCATTGTAATTAATTAAATATCATCATATGCTTGCTCTTAAAAAAAGGATCAGTCTTCAGCTTTTGATGCTCCCTCATAAAGTAAATGGTGAAATAAAGATGAATGAATTGCAAGTAGATGAATTAATGATTAGCCAATAACTCTTCAGATTGAATTCTGTAACATCAATGGAGAATCCTGGCACACTGGACTCTGCTTTGGGTTCATATTGCTCAGATTAGGGAACATTTCTCTATTCAGAGAGAGCTGGATAAACCAGTGGGAGGAGAGGAGGTGAAACCATCCCCACAGAGCTGGTCAAGGATTCAGCAAGGAAACAACAACCATGGGCCCACCCCAGACACACCAGGCCTGATCCTAAATAAGAACTGGCATAAAAAAAAGCAAAGGTCCATTTCTGCAGGGGAGAAGGGGATGTGAATAATGGCCAAATTCAGGGTGAGACAAAGCCCTGAGTCCTTCCCAGCCCGGAGCCAGCCCCTGCACAGCTCCCACAGCATGGGGAATGCTCTCCTCATGTGTTGGGTGTTTCCCAAAGCATTTCCTCCCCTTTCCCAGCACATCCCTGGCTCTGGCAGGTGCAGGAACGTGGGCTCCATGGCCAGATGGGCACCCCAGGACTCCTCCCAGGACAGCAATTTGCCAGAGGTTTTTCCTGTAGCCCTTGACCTGCTGCAAAACTCCCAGCTCCAGAGGAGCCCAATTCCAGCCTGAGACCCTGCCCATCATTTCTATTGTTCAGTGAACAGAAAAGGAAAACAAATAAAAGATTGGTTTGGAGTAAAGATTAATAAGGAGGCAGAAGAAGAAGGATATTTAGATCTACCCTAAAAGATCAATCCCCTAAATCCTTGGTTTTTGATAGAATTTACAATGAAAGTTGAACATTACAGAAATGTTAATCAGTTATTCAAATGCATTTATTGTGCATTAATACAGAGCTGGCCTTTGCTGTGGGTAATGTCAACACGAGCTGTTTCAGGGAGCCAATCCTGTGTGGGGCACTGCCTTGCACAGCTCAATTCCCACCAAGAGCATCTCTGCAAGTGGAGGAAGTCACCGGCTCCTCCTCCTGTCTCAGTGGAGCTTCAGCCTCAGCTGTGCTGAACACACAGCATTTACTCCTCAGGGGCACAGCCCCGTGTCTGCTGTCACCATCCACAGCCCTTGGGGACAGCTCTGTGCTGGCCCTGGAGCCCCTCATGAGCTCTCCCTCAAATCCCAGCCCCTGCTCAGGTGCTTGCTGACAGAAGTCTGTTCTGTCACACTGCACCCCAAGCCAATCCCTCCTGTGGTTTTATCACCTTCCTACCACTGAAAACCATCCTGAGCTGGGCTCTCCAGCAGCAAAGCAGTTTAAAAGTGTTTGTGCTCTAGTTTAGGATTTTTATGGCTGGGCAGGACCTTTCCTCACAGGGTTTGTGCTCCTGGTACAAACTCATCCCTAAAGGAACAGAGTTCCTGACAGTGTCAGTGCTGAACCACACAGGCCAAGATACACATTTAAAATATCAGTTATTGAATGAATTCTCCGTGCAGCCACAGCAACCTGCTCTGAAGGATGTTTTGTGCATCAGACCCACTCACACAGTGATTTATATGAGGAAACAACCAGAGGCTGGTGCTTGCTGTCCAGCCTGCACAAGAAATCCTGGCTGCCCTGCCATGGGGTCTCCAGGAAAGGCCCAACCCTGCTCCAAACTTCACTGCAAAATAAGACCAATATTTAGTGCCTCTACAAAGCCTTGTGTGTTTTTTATCAGTGTTACAGTCTCTGGGTTCAGGTTTCCTCTCCCTTATTCACACCCCAAGACGTGTCCTCACAGAGCAATCGTTTGCAGAATTATTTCTTCATTACTTATCCAAGCAGATAATCTAAAATACATTACTAACATGCACTCATATTACACATATTAAAAAGTTAACATGTTTTTCCTTCTGACCTTAGTTTTACCTTGTCTTTCTACCACCCATGGCACAAAGTATCAAAGGGGAAATCAGAAAATGAGGTTTTTGATGCTCATTCTGCTGTAAAAGCATTGCTTTGCTATTCATTGTGCCCTGCAATTCCTTGTGAGGCCACAGAAATTCTCTGGTGGCACCTGTGGCTTAATCACCCCTGCACTGACAGTTGAGACAACAGGAGGCAAAAGTGAGAATATGGGAGAGAAGGTGACACCTCCAGGAGAAACAGAGATCCCAGGCAGAAACAGGGAAGCACAGCATGGAGAGAAGCAAAATTCTAATGGCAGAGAGGGCCCCAAAGTCACTTCAAGTTACTGGTGTGGCTGCAGGGCATCGCAGAGAACTCAAAAACACCTTTCCCCCCACATCCTTCTGGCCATATCCTCTGTGAATCTGCAGCTCCACATGCATGGAGGGACAGGGACAGGACATCAGGGCTGTGCCCAAAGCCCAGGAGTTGTTTGGAGCAGTGGAATCCCTTTGGAGAGCAAGACAGGATCTGGAGCAGAGCTGTGACCCCATCCACAGCTGCTCCTCAGGTAAAGCAGAGCCCCAGCTTATTCCAGTCCCTTTAACTCCCACCTTTCCTCCTGGCATTAATATCCTTAAAAGAGCAGCGAGGAGGAGCATTGAGTCTGTGTTCCCTTTTTTGTCACTGTTGGTTCAATGGGCTGTTAGCTAAAACACACAAAAGAAAGGCAAGCTGCCTGACTTGAGACCTGCTGAAGAGGCTTTTGCTTACACTGCCTGCCTTTCTTTGTTTATCTGACTGCATTGTTTTGCTTCAATAGTTATATTTAGAGCATTCATAAAAAGGATGAAATAGGGTTATTTTTTTTTACTTCAAGAAGCTGTGGCTATAGCTAAGTTCTACTGAGCTCTGCAAACAAAGAACTGAGCAAACAAAGAAAAAAAAAGCAAGACAGGATCTGGGGACTCCTGCCCCAGCCTGAGCACAGGCAAACGGCCTTGGGTGGAACGTGTGAGGGGGAGAACAAAAACAGGACAGCTGCAAGAGGTGGGCTGGGGAGTCCTGACAGGTTTATTTTAATGCTCATCTGGCTAAGTTTGCTCAGTTTGAGGGCATTTTCTCATGGAAGCGGACATACAAACAAGGGGCTGCACGAGGATAATTATTATTTTGCATTTGCACTTCACAAACATGACTGAGTTACTCCTCTCAACACCACTGTAAGAATGGAGGTGTAGCTCAGGAAACAGCCGAGAGTTCAGCCATAAATCCCAAACTTATACACAACCTCACATCCCCACCAACATTCTCCCCCATCGGATATGTAGGACCTGGAAAAAGGAAATACACACTTTTAGCAGCCTTATGTTCCCTGAAGTTTCATTGTTGGAGCTGGTGATGCACAAACAAGCTGGAATAGCTCACCTGAAAACTCCAAGTGCCAGCAGAGATGCAGGCACAGAGATTGAGCCCTGACTCGAGCAGGGATGATTTACAAAGTGTAACAGGAGCTGGCTGCTGTGGGTTGAGACCTTTTTACCCTTCCAACAATACACCAGCACATCCCCTTTCCCCCCAAAAAGGAGTTATGCTCAAAATTATTCACATAAAAGAATAAGCAGCTCCTTGCAAGTGTTTGGATTTCTGCCACAGCGTTTATTACCCCATCCTGGTGTTGCCTTGTGCTCCAGGAAGGTGTCCAAGGAAGCTGAGCAGGACACAATTGTTCTGGGGAGAATGGGGCTTCACTGCTCAGCTCAATTGGCACCAGAGAACAATCAAAGGACTTTTATGGGAGTCATTACTACAGGCACACGGTGAGTGCAGAGCCTGGAGTTAAAGCTCTGCAGCACAGGCAGAACCACCACTTTCATTTGTCACCTCAAGAGAAGACATGAAAAAATATATAAGCAATGAAAGTTAAGCATAACAGGTTAATAATTAAGATAGCACTGACTTCTCCAGGCTGAAACAGGAACACAAAGGCAGCACAAAGCATTTGTGCCATGACAACGTGGCAAGCAGGAATTCTGTGAAACCACAGGTGGGACAAAGGTAGGAATTTCAGGGTGGGGGCTCATTCCTCAGCAGGACACGTTGATATCTTTGCAGTTTTCAGAGATGAGGTTTGTGACAGGTTTATCACTCTCAGCTACCTCAAGCCCATCCTGTCTTCCCCTCCCAAAACTCAAATATTCTGTCAGAGCTGCCCATCACAGGCCACAGCCTGCCTGTCTCTTTAGCCTCTGGAGCTGGAGGCTGCAGGGGTGAGGCTGGCTTTCAGCAGAGGTCAGCCCGTGCTAAAGGAGGAGACAGCCCCAGAGGCAGCTCCAAGCACTTGAAATGATAGAAAAAACACTCTTGAGCTGGCAAAGGAGGGAAGCAGAGGAGCCGAGACAACAGGAGGCAAAAGTGAGGAGAGTGGGGAAAAAAGGCAACACATCCAGGGGAAATGGGGAGCCCAGGTGGAAACAGGGAGGCACAGCAAGAAGATAAGCACCATTTTAATAGCAGAGAGGGCCCCAAAGACAGCACAGCTCTAATTGGAACAGCAGCATAATGAGTGGCAACATCAGCCTTATACATCTAAACTTTTATATCACATCCGAGCACGGTGGGAGGGGAGAGAAGCAGAACTAATTTCCTCCTCCAGAGAGGCAGTTGGAGCTGCGTTTCCAGGCTTTTGTTCCCTTTTGCCTACCACCCATGCACGTTCAGCAGCCTCAGCAGGCTTCCTGCAGGCCCCCAAAGGAACATCATCCCCACCAGCCTCTCCCCCTGGCCACGCGGCGAGCGCGCTGAGGAACGAGGCTGTCACTGCTTTGGAGGGTTTGTAGCTGCCCTGTTTTCATCCACCTCCAATGTGAGTGTTTCTGCCTGTCCTCTCCCCCAAAGAGGTTCCTGTGGCAGCTGCTGGGGCAGAGGCAGAGGCAGAGCCCTGCCGCTGCTCAGCACCAGCTCTGCCAGGTTATCCAGAACACAAGGTAGCGAGAGGCCCTGCTTGGGAAAAGGGACCAGAATCTGTCTTGACAAGTGTTTTGCATGCAGTTAAACAGACAAATGTATTCTGCTGCCAGCCTCTTGCAGGAATCTGACTTGATGCCTGTCACCAAACAGCTTCTTTTGCACTAGAAGAATTACAAAACACTCATACCCTATAATGATCAAAAAGAGAGCCCCCATGCCCACGTTGGATTCCAGAGATGCAATCCACACTCCCTTGCAAGCTAATAACATCTGAGCCTACACAAAATTAGGAGATGCATTTCTGAAGGGGAAAAAAAGATATCGAAGTGTTGTATGAGGGAAAGGCCACTGCTGCAGCCACTCCTGGTGGCAGCACTGACACCTGCACAAGGTGAGCACAGAGAAAGCCTCTCCTCCATCCTGCTCATCCCTGACCAGACAGGGGCACAGCCCAGAGTGCTGTAAACCCAACACTCTTTGGGGAACTCAGCCACGTGCAAATAATGTGACTTTTACCAACCCTTTTCAGTGAGGCTTTGTACCCCTAAATCCAGTTCCTCAGCTGTTTTTCCATCCACCACTTCTACTTGTGTTATGCTCAAGATACTCATTGGAATCTCTGCTGATATGCACCATTAGAAACTCTTTTAGAAGAGCTCAAAAATAACAGAGGTACTTATTTGTTGCAAATATGAGCTCTCAAAGGAGATGAAGCCTCTTCCTCATTTCCCTGTTTGTTTCACTCCATTTCCACTCTGTCCTTTTTCAGGGAGGACAGTGTCCCCAAACCTCAGCACCACAAAGACATCAATGGTACAAAGCAGCTCCATCTCAGCTGGAGCTTGGGGCTCTTTAGTTATCCACACTAAATACTCAAAGATTTAGAAAAACCAAAAGAGACAGCAGCACTTTATACACCAAGAGCCACACAAACCCCACTTGGTACGGATTAGGATCTTGCAGACAACTGGAGCCCAAGATGATGCAAGATCCACCTGAAGCCATCTGTGTTAAATCCCTAAAGGATTCCCCAGTTTCCTTACACCCAAGGAGTTTATTCAGGAGCTCTCCCACCTCCATTTGGCCACCCATTCTGACCCAATGTCCCCCAGCTTCAGAGCTAGCAGATTTTTGGGGGTATCTGCTGAGATGTATTACCCCTGACAGTATTATTGCATTTAGCTTGTTTCCATGGGAAATCAAACCAAAGGACACAACTTCACTCTCCATTTCTTGCTCTTGCTCTAACGTGGGGTTAATCCCCACCTGGAGCATCCCTGGTGACCATTTAACAGCCCCCAGGGTGTCTCTGCAGCAGTGGCAGTGCCATCAGTGCCATGTCACCCAGCAGAGCCCCAGCTTCTTCCACAACTCCTTTATTTTTTAATCTCTGCAGGAACAAAGACAACAAATGGACTGAGCCAGCTCCCAGAAATGGTAACAACTCTGTCTCTTCTGGCTATGACTGAATTTGAGCTGGCAGCTCTGCCAGCCCCCTGAGCCACCCAGCCCCTGGTGCTGTTCGTGTTTTGGGCTGCGCTGGGATTGGCCCATCCTCTCCCAATGTGACACAGCAGTACCCACAGGCACCACAGAGCTTTCAGCATTTCAGCTAAAGCCCCATTTGGGGAGGATTTACAGCCTGCCTGTGAGTGGTGTCTGGCTGAAACGTGGCATCCAAAGTCTGGCCATAAGAGCCCTGCCATTTAATCATAAATCTGTTGGGCTATTTTTAAATTAGAAGGCTAAAAAATACAAATGAAGTTCACCATTTGCTGACACATCTTTGATCTCAGAAGGAATGTGAATTCCAGAGGCCAACTCTTCAGCTGATGTAAATCAGCACAGCTACACTGGCATCAGTGGAGCTCCAGTGATTTACATGCTACAAATCTGTCCCTGTATTTATTAATGGAATATTTGTAGGCAGCTTTCGGGTCAAGCTTTCACTGTTGATGTAACCTACTGGAATCAATGGGGAGTTGCTCATACAAATGCAAAATAAGACTTGGGTTTCTTTCTTCCCACTCCTGATTATTTAATTTTTAATTAAAACAGAACTGCAGAGCACAAGCCTAACCATGGAGCACCCAGAGCTTTCCAGGCAGCACTTTCTGGGTTGAGGCCACAATGAGATTTACAAGGCAGCTGTAGGACATGCATCAATTGCTACTTTTCATCTTTATAGGTTGATCCATACAGCAATCTGGGCTATTGCTGATCTATATTTATACCACAGGCCTATATTTTAGTCATTTCATAGAGAGACCTGCTAAAACTTCAAATAATCTGAAAAACACAGAGGAAGATTTGGTGTTACATCCAAGGCTCTCTTCACATCCCTCCTCTCTCCCACATCATCTCCCACCTATTTTGTGTATTTTATGGCAGGAAGGGATAAAGATCTGCCCCAGCTTCTTCACCCCTGTGTGTGCAGAGCATCAGGAGCTGGGGATCCCAGCCAGGACCGGGGCAGGGAGGGAGAGGAGGCACCAAAACCAGGACATCCAGCTCAATCTCAGCACTCCCCAACTTCCCCAGGGCACGCTGCACCCCCTTTGGGCACTGATCCATCCCTGCCACAACCCCAGATGGGAGCAGAGGCATTCCAGGCCTGTGTGTGGAGCTGGGATCGTGGGGAGCACAGGCTGGGATTGATCATAGCGAGCACACTCTGCACACCCCAACCATTTGCAGGTTCATGGCTGCACTGCCCTCACACAGGTGCAGCTGCCCGGGCACATTTTGCAGCCATTTCTTGGACCCACGCTCCCCTGGGCTGTTCCCCAGGTATTTTCCAGGTGATGTTTCATATTTAGTGCTGCTCTCACCACAGCAGTCGCTGGGAGCAGGGCCCCTCTCCTGGTGTGTGCAGAAAGCAGTGCAGCATTAATTGAGGCAATGCCCGAGATAGAAATGTTTGCTTGCTCCACTCACTACATTCCTTCATTTACTGAATAATTCAGCTTCTGCACAGGCTCAGCTGACCTTTGCTTGATAAAGTCATATTTCCAAGCATTTGCTTGCATTTGGTGTTTTTAATCAGGTTCAAGTCCACTCGTTCCACATCAGAGCAGAGAATAATGATGCAGATCCGTGTTTTAGCCAAATGATGTTCCTTACAGAGCACACACACTTCCCCCAAATCACCGAGTTGTTAACTAAAGTGTAAGAGAATTTATGATGCTAAATAAAACCAGGGAAGAAAAAAAAAAAAAAAAGAAAAAGATGTTTTAATAAGATGAAAATCCAAATGTTAAAATAATGAGCCATCTGTATGGGTGGCCCTCTCCTGAGAGATGCCAAGAGCTTTACCATCTGTGAAACATTTACCAGCTGTTTCCTTCCTTTTTCGTGAGAACAGAAGAAATCCTTGCAGTTGGTGTTTCTAACTGACACATCCCAGGGAAAGAAACAGGTTTGCTCCACGGCAGGGACCTCTCCCAAAGCCAGCCTGGCTGTGATGAATTGAATATTTTGGTGAGCATTGCTTCAGAAAGGTCTTCCCAAACAATGGCCCAGAGCACTCCAAAATGGAAGAGACAAAACAGCCCAAAACACACAAACTGGTTTCAGGAATCATCTACTGAATATTTGATCTAAACATTTATTGTTTTGCCTTTTTTAAAACCCCAATCTGCTGTGGGAGCTCAGGATAAATTCATAACTCATTTGAAGCTTAAATGCACCTGCAATCAATAAGTATAACCCAAATATTAATTGGTTAAACGAACTGGAGCTCGTTTTGTCTCCTCTGATGGTGTGATGCTGCAATCAGCACATCCCTGCAGCTCCTCCCCTGGCACCTGCCCAAGCCAGGGCAGCTCCTGGGGTCAGACCCTGCTGATGCTCTACAGGGCTCGAGCTGGTGATGGCACAGATCAAAGGCTACCAAATAAATACAAGTTTAATCCACGAAAGGATCTCTCGTCTTGGATTATTTGTACTCTGCAGCCCTAGCTGCACAACACTGAATTATTTCCTTGGTGTTCTCTGATTTCACTGGCTGCCCATGTGAGTTGAATAAAACTTCAGCAGAATTAGCCCTTAAATTCCAAGCTGATGAAATTTGCCCATAGAAGTGAGAACTGAATTTTGCACAGAAACTCCCTTTATGTTTTCCAAATTCATTTTTATCAAGAGACTTGTGAAGTGAGTCAGGGGGGAGGAAAAAAAAAATCAGCTTATAAGCAATTTAGCAGTCTATGGTTGTATAAGGAGCAGTCTTTGGTTATCATTTCTATCCCAAACATCATCATAGTCAACCAGGAAAGGTGCAACAGACTTGGAAATAAATCCCAAAACACCCACAGCACCTAGAGACAGCAGAGCCCAGCTGTACAGACACCAAAAATGCCAAGGTAGGAACCAGACATGGATGTTAAATACAAATGAAAACAGCGGAGTCATTTATGCCCTCTTGGGCAAACCAAATTCCCCAGAGGAATCCACCCTGACCAGGAACAACCTGGTTTTATTCCTGGAAATGAGAACTGAGACCTTACATTTCAAGTAATATCAAAGAATAGGATAAATTTTTTGCTAGGCACTGTTCTAGTAATATATATATAATAAATATATCATTTTGCTGTTATGGTAAATGGTAGTGAAGAGTAGTTTGAAGAGGAAGGGCAAGGTTTGGCAACTTGTACAATATTTTAGAGCATCACTTTCAAACGAAGCTACCTCTTACCAGAAAATCTAAAGCCTTCAAAAAACAGTGAAAATTAAATTCCATGCCACTGTTGAAGAGGAAGTTCTGGAAAAGACCCTACCAATATTTATCCCCAGGGCACTGAGTGTGTGCAGGTCCCTGCTCTGATCCCTGCTCTGCTCTGGGCATCCCCAGCACTCAGCCACTGCTCAGCTCTGAGTTTGGAGCACGTGCAATTAGTCAGGTGTGAATAAAACCCCCAGGTTTTAGAGGGATTTGAAATCCTGGGCATCTGCTCACAGAGAATGTCAGAGTCAGGGCCAGCAAGATGTTGAGGAGCATCAAGTGCCACCATTCCCAGCTGGCCACTAAATCTTGTCCCTAAGAGCCACATTTACACAGCTTGAATCCCTCCAGGAATGGGGCACCACCACTGCCCCAGGCTGGACAATTCTTCCAGGAAAGAAATTTTCCCTAATAACCAACTTAAACCTCTCCTCTTCACACACCAGCTCATGTTCATGGGTGTAAAAACCCACAGCTGAGCGTGCTAGTTAGGAACAAACAATAGCCAGGTTTCTAAATGAAGCTATCTTCATTTTTTTTTTGTTGCTATTTTCAAATCTCTCAGGGTGATTTTCCATGGTTTTCAAACCCTCACATTGCCTCCAGCATGCATCTGCATGTGTACATTAACCCATTCTGCTCTCAGTTCCACCTTTTTAGGACAAAGGTGGCTCTGAACAAGGCTCACCTGGAATATCCCACCCCCAGGAAAGCCTCAGGTGGCCTCTGACATTTCTGTGCCACCAGGGAGGGTCACACCTTGCTTTTCTGTGGGGAAAGCTGCAGCTTGAGCAGTTAGTGCACGGAAATGACACCGGTTACAGCACCCAGCATGGAAATTCTGGATGATAAAAATGGTTTGCAAGCACAGCCTCTCCTCCCCTGCTCCTGGAGCTGCTCAGTGGGTTGGGAGGAACAGCAGAGCAGGCTCCAGCAACAACGAGGTGACAGGGCCAGGCTTGCTGCTGATTCAGGGGCTGCTCAGTGCTCCTGGTCCGTGGGTGTTTGAGATGTAAACTCACAGAATCCGAGCCCTCAGCTCAGCTCAAAATCCCATTTCACTGCGGGAAGGGTGGCTGTGCTCACCAGAGCATCCTGGGTGAGCTCCAGCACAGGTACCTGCAGTCTGCTTTAGCAAATTCTCCCTCCATTTCCAATTAGGAGAGGGATTAATCATTTTTTTGGCTTTGTGCTGCTCCCGTGACAGGGGTGAACAAAGGCAGCAGTTGACACTGATCAACTTTTTGACACATTGCTGGAAAAATGGGCTCGCTGAGTAAGTAATGGGGAATATGAACATTTTAACTGGAGAGCCCTGCACAGTTCACTCAGGGACAAGAGGTGCTCTGCCAGGAGCCAGAGAGAAACAGGAACAGCCCCAGCACAAAGCTCTCGGGGTATCATGGAATAAATGGGGCAGCATTCCCAAAAACTCCTGCTCCTTCTCCCGCTGGTCCCAGGTAGCACAGAGAGTGCTCAGAGCACAGACCCAGAGCCCACATTTGAGTTTTCCAGGGACAAACAACTCTGCAAACCTTTTAAAGCTTTGTGTAATCAATGACACTAAAGCACATCCCTGACTCCCAGTGGATGCACAGGACACTGAGCAAATCAGCCATCAATATAAAAAAAGGAAATTTCCTTCCAGCATTTCTGCCCGGCTGGGAATGCCAGACAGATTTGGAGATGCTCTTGACCTACAGAATTCACCTAAAAAACACCACTGTACAATTTTCACGCTTAAACACTTCAAAATGATCATTCCTCCTGGTGCAGGGGGTCCTTTAGAGCAGCTAAAGGACAAGAGGATCACAGCCAGGCAGGGTGACACTCCCCAGCACCACATCCATGGCAATGACCAAAATAAAGCAGCTGTAAGAACCCCCCGTGAGCACCCTGGCTTTGCTGACCCCATCCTTCCCCTATTTGTTTAATATTTATCACCCTGGGCTCTCAATTCCTGCGTGGAGCATCCCGTGGCAGCTCACAGGCCAGGTGCTGTGTGGGTGGGTGCTGTGTGGGTTTCCCCTCTGCTCAGATGCCTGAGCTCTCTTGCTCCAGCAAAAGTTCAGCCAGGCCTGAACACCCTGGGAGCCAAGCTGCACACTCTGTGCCAAGCTACAGAGGCAGCCTGGGATCAGAACACCACCTCTAAAAAAGCTCTGGCTAATGGCTGGTGAGGGAAAGAGTGCAAAATCCATGCACAAAAAAAAAAAAATCTCTTGCTCACTTGTGCAGTCAAACTTACACCTCATTTGTCAGGGTGTCACTGATCTCCAACTAATCTTTAGATATCCATGAAAGGCAGCAGAATTCCCATCAAGAGGGGAGAAAGCAAACTGTATTTTTTGGCACTTCCTCAAGAACTCATTTGTCAGCAAATTTGCTGTTTTCCTGGAGCTGCACGGGAAGATCTGCTTTGCAGCTTTTGTTGTTGTTTATTAATTACCCAATCTCAACAGCCTGGTGGGATCTTCATCCTGAGAGGGCACTCACACGGAGCACCAGGATCCTCCAGTGCCCTCCAGAGCCTCCCTCAGAGGGTAAAAGCTCCCACATTTAACACTGGCCTGGATTTCTGCAGCCCTCCAGGCTCCAAAGCTCCCATTTGCCTCTCCACTGTCAATCCTCATGTGCTGTCAGCCTCTTTTGCTTTTTACTTTGGTAAAAAGAAGTACAAAACCCAATGTAAAATTCAAATAGGGCTGGGAAGTACATTTTGTATCAGATTGCCTCAAAACCTCCTGCAGCTTTTTTTTGCAAAACTAAGCCCATGTTCTCCCAAGTTCTTGGGCACATCTGGAGTTTCACAGTTTTGGATCAAACCAGATGACAGCAGTCTGTCAAAAGACAGCCAGAAGCCCATCAAACAGATATGCAAAAGAATTAAATGAAGAAAACTCTTTTGAACCCAAAATAGAATTTTATGTAACACAGAAATAGTTCTTTTCCCAAACTTCCTTTCATGGGAAGGACAGAAAGTTGATTCTTTCTGTCTGAGAGCAACACTTTGGCTTTGCTGATGACAGTCTTTGGAAACAGAAAGGCAGGAGCATTTTCTGGGAGCTGTGGGCTCATTTCTCACACATGAAAGGCAGGGCTTGTCTTGTGCACGACAGGGACAGGGGATGGAAACCACCCCAAAATCTGGGGTCACCCTCGGGGCTCCTGCTCCCCACTCCAAAAGTTTTACATCTCAGGCACCGAAATTTAATTTAATCAAAGCACACAAAATGAACACACGAAAAAGGCAGACAAGTTTGTTGGGGAAGGACTTTTTGGCTTATTTTGAGAGATGGTGGCTCACAGCACTGTACTTGGCCGCAGAAATTTAATTGTACCTAAATTAAGACTGAAAGCTGATCAGGTTGGATTAAAGCCTAGTGGGATTCTGAAACAGATTTCTCGCTCTGTCCTCTGCTAATATTTTTCCAAACTGCTTTTTTGGCAATCCTTTCCTTTTTGCACCCAGATTTCCCTGAAAATGAGCAGTGAAATTCCAAAGGACTCTATCAGGAGTTAAAATCACTCAGTATATATTTGCCAGCGCATGCAGTATTTATTTTTAAACAGTGCCAAAAAGTGTTTATAGATAGAAACAACAGGACAACCCATAATTAAATAACTGTTTCTGCTACATCTGCTATTTAGCAACTTGAAGGAAAATAATTTCCCAACAACAAATAGGAATGGTCAAGAAAGCTCTCAAGTTTGGGCCCATTATTACCATATAAAACAACATATTAGTTGCTTAGCTACCAATCATAAAAGAAGGCCAATTAAAAATGAAAGAATCTTAACTAGCTGCATGGAATATAAAAGTGAAAAGTTAAAAGCTGTCAGGTGGTTAGTGGAGAGAATACTGAGCAGTGATTGACAAACTGGGCTTGCTTTGCTTCAAATTTGGCTTTGATTCAATAAATGATTGACACACTGATGTCGTCTGAAATAGCAGATTGTGCTTTGGAGAGGCTATTTAGCAGCCCATTGATTGACAGGTTACTAAAATTGTCCCATGGACAGAGGTAACCAAACAGAGCTATATTTTGACAGGTGGGCTTTTTTTTTTCGCTTTTTTTTCTTCACCTGTATTTGCTGTACCATTTATATTAAAAGCAGAAGTAGAGAAAGGACCATAAAAGTGTCATTCACTCTCCAGGAAAACGGCTCGACGGGTCCTTTTGGAATATTGCTCCACAAACCTAAAATCCCATTCTCCCATTAAACATCCTTTTTTTAAAATGGAAAACCCTAAAAGCAAACCTGCACAGCCTCAGACTCCTCTCTCAGAAAGCCTTTAACCATTTTCCCAGCAGGAAAAATTTCCTAAAGCTGGGATCCCTGGCAGTGAGGCATCACTCCCATGAGCTAACGGGGTGGGGTCACACCTGAATTTGGGCTCTGCAGCCCCGAGGGATTTTGGAGAACCCCTCCAGCCACCCCCGGAGCAGCTGTGAGATCACAGAATGCTGGAAGGATTTCACCACACAGGTGCTCCAGGAGTGCCTCATCACTCCAGAGCCAAGGAGGGATATTCTGACCAGGCAGAGACTAAAAAACTCCCAGAACTTTTCTTTAGTCAAAGGAAGAGAACCACACAGCACTTTTTTCTAAATAACCACAAATACAGCATTGTAACTCCACACTGTTAGCCTTCACACTCCAAAAATAAAATAATTTCCAGGTTTTTATCACTCTTATTTTTGACACTCTTAACACAAATCCAATTATTATTGTTTACCAGTAAGCCTTGTTTCTGAACACCTTACTTTTCATTCCTAAATTTCCAGTTAGGAAACTGCTTTCCCTCACAGTTCTTACTCTTCGTGCTTTAGACTTTCACATAACTTTCATATTTCCGAGGTGTTCTTTTTATACATTCAGTTATAAAAATTTCTTATAAAAATTGTTCTTTTTATAACTTTCAGTCATTTCCACAGCAAACTCTGTGCTGTCCATCTCCAACTTCCAACAGCTTGTGATGCACTGATAAAACTCCATTTTTTAAAAAATAAAGATGCATTGGTTGCAGAGAAAACATTAAATATGCCACCAACTTCAGCACCTGAGTCTGCAGGCAAATCCACAAACTTGATTTTCTCTCTGCTTATGGAGAGGCAGAAACCATTTCCTTCAGAGAAATTCCTTCACAAAACAAATTCAAACCAGACCACAAACAAAATACGAAAAATAACGGAACTGATAATCACTTACTGTGAGAATGAAGTTCAGAGCCAAGGTGGGACGAGCAGTGGAAGGGGAAAACCTCTCCCTGGAGCCCCCTGAGCTTTCCAGAAGGCAGCAGAGCCTGGTGGGTCCCTTAAATAAAGCCCCTGCCCTGCTCCAGGTGCTGGGGCTGCAGATTGGCAGCACCTGCAGAGTCCCACCCCAAACGCAGGCTCAGCCCCGGGCCCAGGTGCAAATGTTCTCAGGAACATTCAGAAAAACGTTAATTCTGTAGAAAACACCTCATTTCTTTAGGAAAAAATCTCATTGCTTTCCTTTTGTTCTCACTTTTTTCTTTTTGAACTTCTGTTTTCTGTTGTACAAACACTCCAGCTATTATAATAAATATCAGTTATCTAATAAATATCAGTTTATTAAAATTGCATTTCAATTGAAACACTTTGATGATTCAAAATTAAGCATTTTGTCCCTTTCAGTGCCTTTAGAGTTTCAGTTAAACTTTGTCAGCATTGTTTATTAAACAAATGTGCTTGGAATGTATAAACTGTGTTTGTCCATTTGTCTTTACTTGACGTGGAGAAAACTCCCAGGATGACTTGGGGGACACAGGACAAGGGACAATTTGGGGAATTACAGATTTTTCAAGTATTTACTGCCTCACTTTTTCCTCATTTATGGAGACACCATCCTGGAGGCTTTACAAACACCATTACAGTTTTAGGGCCATATTACTTTACAGATATATCAATTATTCCAATTTTCAGCATAAATTCATTCTGTAGCTACAAACAATAAAAACAGTCCTACTAATAAAAGACAATAAAAGCCAAATGCAGCCCCTGTGCTTTCATTTCCTCGTTTCAAATTCAGCTCTGCACAGTCATATTTTGGGTTCACTGGGAAAAAAACCTCTGATATCATCTTCAAACTTCTCCTTTGCAGCAAGCCACACAGGCAATGATATCCCCATTTATAACTTGAACACACAAAGCTTATTTTTAAGAAACTATTAAAACAGATTTTTCAACGAAACTCGGTATTTTAAGAAAAAAGGAGCTGGAAGAACACTGCCTCCTTGATGTTGCATTTCCCCCCTAAAAATGGCAGTTTTCAGTTTTTTCTTTTTTTAAATTATACCTTTTCCCAAGGACTTGTTGAAGACTACAGACCATTTCTGCCCAGTTCCAGCTAATTGCTATTATTTTCAAAAATTCTAACTATCTTGCTGTTTTATAAAAAAGAAAATAAATACACTAATCCCAGTTCCTGCTGATCAGGGACTTCGTACCCACTGAAGAAAACAGGAGGTTTGATCAACTTTTAGATCCAACTCATTTAATCAACTGATTTGGTTATTTATTGGGAGATGGATCCCAGCTACCACACGCTGTGCCCAGAAAAAGCAGAGAGCTCATCTCTGTGTTTCTCAAACCAGGGATCTGTTGTGATTTAAGGAAGGAGAAATTCAGTTCTGAAAGTGAAAGCTCCCGGTCTCTGCAAGGCTGAATGGTGAATTCTGGGCCTGGGATGAGAGGATTAAGGGGTGCAGGGTGAGCTGGAGCTCTGGGTGGGATGGGGGGTGACACCAGGGGGAGAGGAACCCCAGATGTGGCTGCAGCCAGAGCTCTGCACAGCTTGAAACCCTTCTTGCTTGGCCCCAAAAGATGGGTTCTTGCAGAGAGCTGGGGCTTCAAACTGCAGGGCAGCCAAAGGGGGAATCCTGTAGAGAAGACCAGAAGGCAAAGAGCTCTGGAAATGCTGCCAGGGCTCGAAGCAGAAATTATTGGTGATAGCAGCATTTCATCCCAGGAGGGGAAATTTAACCTCCCCACCACCCCACCAAACTTCTCTGTGTGCAGAGGGGAAAAAGGATTTTGCCCCAGTGCTGCTGTTCCACACTTTTGTGGGGAAACAAACTATTTTATAGCATGGCAAGGAATTTTCTTCCAAAAGCAAAATCCTAAATATGCATTCTATAAACAAGCGTGTCTAAATGTGAAAAAAAGTGCAGCAAAAAACTTATCTGAGTTCCTCACAGTGACCATGAACACACAGGGAAGGAATTACAAAGAGGAAGTCACCAAATGAAATACAACTCGAAGGAACATAATAAGGAGAAAGGGTTTGGGAAGTGCCTTCTCTGTGCAGGAAAAGACCCAGGAAAGATTACATCTGCCACTGAGCAAAGGGAGAAAGCTTCTGACAGATCACCCTAAGAAAGGCTTTTTTATTTTCATCTTCGCTCTGGGAATCAGCTGTGATCAGATTGCAAAAATAATCTGGGCCAGTGTCAGAGGAGGGTGAGCTCCGGCTGCAGGAGGAGGAGAGAAAAGCTGAGAGAAAAGGTCAGCACATTAAACAGGTCTTGGAAGAATCTCAGGACTACCAGTGGCCATCCCTGAAATCTTGTGGAGGACCAGCATTTTCCTGAAAACAGCTCCAGGATCATCCAGTCCAAGCTGTGATTGATGGCCACCTTGTCACCACCCAGAGCATTGAGTGCCACATTCCTTAGAAACCTCCAGGGATGGGCACCCAAACCTCCCTGGGCAGCCAAGCCAAGGCCTGACCACCCTTTCCATGAAGAAATTCCTCCTGTTGTCCAGCCTGAGCCTCCCCTGGCACATCCTGAGGCCATTTTCCCTTGTCCTGTCCCTGTTCCCAGGGTGACACTTCCTGCAGATGACTTGCAGGGGGTTGGAANGGGACACAGGACAAGGGACAATTTGGGGAATTACAGATTTTTCAAGTATTTACTGCCTCACTTTTTTCTCATTTATGGAGACACCATCCTGGAGGCTTTACAAACACCATTACAGTTTTAGGGCCATATTACTTTACAGATATATCAATTATTCCAATTTTCAGCATAAATTCATTCTGTAGCTACAAACAATAAAAACAGTCCTACTAATAAAAGACAATAAAAGCCAAATGCAGCCCCTGTGCTTTCATTTCCTCGTTTCAAATTCAGCTCTGCACAGTCATATTTTGGGTTCACTGGGAAAAAAACCTCTGATATCATCTTCAAACTTCTCCTTTGCAGCAGCCACACAGGCAATGATATCCCCATTTATAACTTGAACACACAAAGCTTATTTTTAAGAAACTATTAAAACAGATTTTTCAACGAAACTCGGTATTTTAAGAAAAAAGGAGCTGGAAGAACACTGCCTCCTTGATGTTGCATTTCCCCCCTAAAAATGGCAGTTTTCAGTTTTTTCTTTTTTTAAATTATACCTTTTCCCAAGGACTTGTTGAAGACTACAGACCATTTCTGCCCAGTTCCAGCTAATTGCTATTATTTTCAAAAATTCTAACTATCTTGCTGTTTTTTAAAAAAGAAAATAAATATATTAATCCCAGTTCCTGCTGCTCAGGGACTTCATACCCACTGAAGAAAACAGGAGGTTTGATCAACTTTTAGATCCAAGTCATTTAATCAGCTGATTTGGTTATTTATTGGGAGATGGATCCCAGCTACCACACGCTGTGCCCAGAAAAAGCAGAGAGCTCATCTCTGTGTTTCTCAAACCAGGGATCTGTTGTGATTTAAGGAAGGAGAAATTCAGTTCTGAAAGTGAAAGCTCCCGGTCTCTGCAAGGCTGAATGGTGAATTCTGGGCCTGGGATGAGAGGATTAAGGGGTGCAGGGTGAGCTGGAGCTCTGGGTGGGATGGGGGGTGACACCAGGGGGAGAGGAACCCCAGATGTGGCTGCAGCCAGAGCTCTGCACAGCTTGAAACCCTTCTTGCTTGGCCCCAAAAGATGGGTTCTTGCAGAGAGCTGGGGCTTCAAACTGCAGGGCAGCCAAAGGGGGAATCCTGTAGAGAAGACCAGAAGGCAAAGAGCTCTGGAAATGCTGCCAGGGCTCGAAGCAGAAATTATTGGTGATAGCAGCATTTCATGCCAAGAGGGGAAATTTAAGCTCCCCCACCACCCCACCTAACTTCTCTGTGCACAGACAGAGGGGAAAAAGGATTTTGCCCCAGTGCTGCTGTTCCACACTTTTGTGGGGAAACAAACTATTTTATAGCATGGCAAGGAATTTTCTTCCAAAAGCAAAATCCTAAATATGCATTCTATAAACAAGCGTGTCTAAATGTGAAAAAAAGTGCAGCAAAAAACTTATCTGAGTTCCTCACAGTGACCATGAACACACAGGGAAGGAATTACAAAGAGGAAGTCACCAAATGAAATACAACTCAAAGGAACATAATAAGGAGAAAGGGTTTGGGAAGTGCCTTCTCTGTGCAGGATAAGACCCAGGAAAGATTACATCTGCCACTGAGCAAAGGGAGAAAGCTTCTGACAGATCACCCTAAGAAAGCCTTTTTTATTTTCATCTTCACTCTGGGAATCAGCTGTGATCAGATTGCAAAAATAATCTGGGCCAGTGTCAGAGGAGGGTGAGCTCCGGCTGCAGGAGGAGGAGAGAAAAGCTGAGAGAAAAGGTCAGGACATTAAACAGGTCTTGGAAGAATCTCAGGACTACCAGTGGCCATCCCTGAAATCTTGTGGAGGACCAGCATTTTCCTGAAAACAGCTCCAGGATCATCCAGTCCAAGCTGTGATTGATGGCCACCTTGTCACCACCCAGAGCATTGAGTGCCACATTCCTTAGAAACCTCCAGGGATGGGCACCCAAACCTCCCTGGGCAGCCAAGCCAAGGCCTGACCACCCTTTCCATGAAGAAATTCCTCCTGTTGTCCAGCCTGAGCCTCCCCTGGCACACCCTGAGGCCATTTTCCCTTGTCCTGTCCCTGTTCCCAGGGTGACACTTCCTGCAGATGACTTGCAGGGGGTTGGAAGAAGCAGGAAAATCACACTCCAGAATTATCCCCTCACGGCCCATTGCCAGGCTGGAATAATGTCTGGAGCGTGTCCTGGGCCTGGCAATATCCAGTACTTTTATTAATGCCTCAGGAGGTGGAACAGCAAATATTGAGCAGCAGATCTGCAGATGGTACCGAGCCGGGGGGGACGGCAGCAGCCTTTGAAGGCAGCATTGTAATCCAGAACGAGCCTGACAAATTGCAGGAACACTCGGAAAAAATAGGATGCAATTCAAGATGAATCAGTGCAAAGTTGTCACTGATGCATAATCAACTGCTCAAATATAGGATGGGGACAACTGATTACAAAGCAGTTCTGCAGGGAAGCAGCTGGGGCTGCAGTGAATCAGAAGCTCCCCGTGAGTCAACGGTGTCATGCTGCTGCTGCAGAAAGGGCGGGTGTCAAACTGGGACATGCCAGCAGCAGTGTCATGTGTTAGACATGTGAAGAGATCCCACTGGCTGCTGGGGAGCTGGGACACGCAATCCAGGGTTTGGCACTGCACCTCAAACCTGTGCTGGCCAGCCACGGAGCAGGGAAACCAGGGCCAGGGATGGCTGAAGAGCTGGGATGGTTTGGGGAGTGGGTGAAATGCGTCTGCAAAGGTGGTAAAAACTGCCTCAAACGGGAAGGGGAGGAGCTGTTCTCCATTTTATTTGAGAAGGCCCAAAAAGCAAGAGTTCTCCAACAGCAGGATAAATTTTTCTGTGGTAAAGCCACTGGAAGAGGTTGCCCAGAGGAGTTATTGAATCTGCATCTGTGGTCAAATGTGCCTCACAATTAAAGCTGTTCCTAGGAGGGACTGCAACACATCTACAGGGTTCTCTGTTTTCTCTAAAGAATCCTCACTCTGTCCTCTGGTTGATTCTTTCAAAATCATTGTAACCCAAATCCTTTCCGAAACAATTTTCCTCCAATAATTCTAAAAAGAAAAAAGTAAACACCGAGGCTGACAACGCTGTTGCCAGTATTGGCAATACTGAATTTTTATGTATTTATCAAATCCAATATTTCTAACCTTTTCTTTGTTTGCAGGACTTGTCAGAATTTCTGCTTCTTCTTTCTCTCGCGTGGTAGGCAAAGTGTGAAAGGGGTCACCAGCACTGTGAAACTCATTCAAGTGTTGTGTGCCTACATTTATATAACTCCTAGAGGGGAAAAATAACGAAGGAAAGAAAAAAAATCCCCACGTTTAATTATCAGCAGAACCGTTACTGAAAGAAAAACAATAAAAATAAGTCAGATAAAACCCTGCAAGTGCCACAGCTGAGCTTGTTGTGACTCCACGTGATGGGAACTGTTATCAGAGTCAGGTACACAGAGAGCATTTGGCCCCTTATTGTCACAGAAGTGGTGTAAACTTTCCTGTAAGGCACAACAAACCACACACATCAGGCTAAAAACCAGACCCAAAGCAGCCCAAAGCTACAGTGGGAGAGGATTTCCACAGTCCCAGGTCACACTGTTGCTCCATGTAATCTGCACCTAACCAAGAAATTGAAAATCCTCCTAGAACATACCTGCCTGATTGTATATTGCTATATCTGGGGGGAAAAAAAATCCTTCTGGATCCCAGTGGGGAATTCAGCTCATGCCCTGAAGCATGAGATTTGATTACTCTTTTTTGAACATGCATAACTGCCATTGCTATTACTGGTCATAACATTTTGTCAGGAAAGAGAAATATTATTCTGCAATGCAATAAAAATAGATAAAATTCAATATAGCTTCAGAATCATTTGCTGCATTTCCAAAGTAAACATTAAGCACCCATCGAGATTATTCCACTGGATAAGCCAAGGAGGCCTCCAGTGCTATCTGTTCATTTTATTATCTCTAATTTTCAAGAGTGCAAAAATGCTTTCAGTAAATATTATGGGTTCTTCCTGTGCTAAGAGAGATGCTAAATGACCTTCACCAACTTCGTTATAAATAACAGGAGCAGGGAGCACACGAACACTGTGTAGTTCCAGCTCTATTCAGACCCATCAGCCAATTCTGACCAGTGGATAAAAATGGACACCAGACTCTGCTTGTTTTTTTTTTTCCCCCTTCTTCATAATCCCAGCCCAGCTCCCTCTTGAAAGGCATTCTGTTCTGTCAGCCATAATGGCATCTGCTGGTGGAGACAGGAAGCCATAAATCTGTAGGGTTCCTCTCGACCAAGCCTTGTTAATGCTCCCATTTATCACCGAGGATAGGGTGCCATCTCACTCCTGCTCCACTCACGAGTCCATCTCCTCAATCCCCCTTTCCCCAAGGAGTCACCATTTCAAGCAGTGACTTTTCTCATCGTGCGTGCGGGGGCTGCGAGCGCCGCTGATGCAAACCCCGTCCCCGGCGCTTGGATTGGAGCCACTGCTCTGGAGAACAATCGCTGCTCCTCTGATCCCAGAGCACGCTGAACTGCTGCCCTGCCCCAGCCAGGGCTCCTGGCTCTGCAGCTTGCACAGGAGCAGCGCGTGGAGAGGTTAAAATAGGAGGGCACTCTGGCATCTGCCACCTCTCGTGGCTGCCGGTGTCCCAACACACACGTGGTGCCCCGTGGTTTGGGAGAAATCTTACTAAAGCCTCACTGTGTTAAATAAACAGCATTTCATACACGATCCTTTATAATAAACAATGGGTCAGAGGTGCAGCACCTTTCTGGGCAGCCAGGGAGGAGAGGAAACAGAAAACCAGCCAGGGGTAGCTGCAGTTTTCTGATTTGGGAACCAACGTGCGGAAGTTGAAGGGTTCAAAATCCCAAATCCAAACGTGGAGAGAAAATCCTGGTTTGCCCCCCCGTGCTGGACTGCCTGCTCCAGGTCCGGGCTGCACTCACCAAACCAGGCAGTGTCATTTCCCCTCATCCCAGGGCGGGGATGATTGTCCCACTGCTGTGCCCCTCCTGGCCCTGCGTTTGCACCTGCCTGGACTGGAGACAGAGCAGGAGTCCCGGGTGTGCAGCAGCAAGGGTTTTACACACCCTGGTTTACACACAGGTACCAGAGATCCCCACAATTCCCACATTCAGGCAGAGCTGCTCACTCCCGGGTGAGTTATGCCAGGCTGAAGTGGAAAAATGAGCATTTTATAGTAGTGTTATCCTATTTTATCTTTCAAACTAAGCATTTGCTTGCACCAATAAATACTTTGCTATTGCGTATAAAAATTGCTGGAGCTCGTATAGGGAAGGCTATCAAATAATTTCAGTGAAATCAGTTTGGGGGATACTCACAAACACAATCTGGCTGCTGAACACAAAGGTCACTTAGGGGGCTGCAGGCCTGTGCCTGTGACAACACAGCAGCTCTTGCTGGTGCTTTGGGACAGACAGATTACATTTGAGAGGGATGCAAATTATTCCTGTTAAATCCAAGAGTTTCACTGGAAAGAGTCAAATGCCAAAACAGGGGGAAAAAAAAAAAGAAAAAAAAAAAGAGGTAAAAACTGAGTTCTACAGCAACCTCTTGGTTTAAGATATGGAGTATCAGAAAAGCCACTTTTAGGAGGTTTTATACAAATTATAGTTGAATACATAGAAATTAGTCCATCCTTTCCACCCCAAATCACATTTAAATCCTCAAGGTGTTCACAGCGGCTGGGGAAAAAACACCAACCTGAAGCTGAAAGAATAAATGGGGCAGGGGAAGTTGTGTCTGTGTGTCTTAGGGACCAACACTGTCCAAAACTCGGGTGCCACCTGCCCCTGCTCAGCCTGGCAGTTTGGTGGGGCTCTGAAGCGGTGACAAACCCTGCTCGCTTTGAGGGGACACAGATTTGGGTTCCCTTGAGGGTGCAGCAGCACCTGATGGACGGACCTGACTCTCCCTAAATCCAGTGCAAGGGAAATTCGGGGAGCAGAGGGGCTTCTCCTGAACTTCACTTGAACTTCGATGTCCAAACCTCAGATCCCTTTGTGTTCCTATGGCTGGGACACGTCAGGGTGCAGAGTGACACCGTGGGCAGGGAAGGGACCTGGTCACCAGCCCCGGGCTATCCACAGGTGCGAGGGAGCACCTGAGGGAGCATCCTCCAGTCCACAGTCCCTGTCCCCAGCCCTGGGCACACCTGAGGGAGCATCCTCCGGTCCCCAGCTCCTGTCCCCAGCCCCGGGCACACCTGAGAGAGCATCCCCCGGTCC
>VZTB01010729.1:186411-201411 GCA_013397245.1 Thryothorus ludovicianus
CCCCCTTTCTGGTTTCCCCCCCTCCCGGTGGTTTTCGCTTTGGATCCGTGTGTTTCGCGAAGTGGGTCGGGGTGTTTAATCTTTTATTTCGCCGTATTTCTGGTGGCAGTTCTGGCCGGGTGTGTGTGTGTATGCGAGCGCTGTGTGTGCCTGAAATAGTACAGGGACTCTCTCTGCTGATGAACCCGGTGGGGAAGTTCAGCCTTTGATCATCAGTGGTGAAAATTGCAACAGGAAATAAAACGAAACGTTCTGACTGTTAGAAGACAATCCACATTTTCAAATCAAATCCTTCTTTTGTTTCGTAGCCGAGTTTATATATTTGCACATGCCAAGTGGTTTTGCAATTTTTTTATTTTTTTTTTCTTAACAGAAGAAAATAGTTTGCAACTTTGGAAGTGTTTAGTTTGTCGTTGTAGGGTGTTCTTTTTCTTTTGGGGGCCAAGAAAAAGAAACAGACGAGTGGGTCTGTATAGTAAATCTTTTCAAAGAGTTTTCTTTCAGGGTCCTTAATTGCTTTTTATTTTTTTATTTTTTTTAATAGTGTGGTGGGGTTTTGTTTCTGGGAAGCGCAATATGGAAGTTCATTTTTCTTCTGCCAGACCCACCCACTGAAAAATCAGCTTTCCAGTTGATTGCCAGCTTTGATTTGACATTTGATTGATCACCTGTCATCTTGCTGCCTTTGATCTATTCATTCTTGATATATATCAATAAATCACTCACCATGGTAACCCAAGTGCCAATGACGTAAGGCTTGCCCTCTAGATTCTCTTAGCCAGACATGCACAATTATTATCTTGTTTGGCTTTTAATGTAGGCGGGTTTTTTCCCTTCTTTATTTTCCCTTTGTGTCCTTCCTCTGATTAGTTCTTTAAAGAAAACTCATATTTGATACCTTTACTTTAAAAATTTTCCCCTGCCCTTGTGAATATTTCCTGGGTGCAGCACGGCGAATGTGGGACAAAATGCATGGGCAAGTTTAGTGGCACACTCGAATAAACTTTGTGAAGTAGTGCTTGGGATGCAGGCAGGGGGAAATGTCACCCCAGAGAAACTGGGACACGCAGAACTTTTATCAACTCCCAGCTTTGGCTGCATTTCTTTGGGTGCAGGACAATGGGCTGCAGGCAGCAGCTTTTGGGACGTGCCCAGTGAATTTACCTGTGCAGGTTGGGATTCCTGGCAGGCAAAGATCCCAAATTTAAGGATCTCGCCACAAATAACAGAGCGGCTAGAAATACATATATTTATATCAATATAGAGATGTATTCGGGGGAACTCTGCCATCAGAGCCGCTATTATTGTTTTCTTCACCGAGAGGTTTGATCTGAATAAGGCATTCACATTTTCAACTCGCAGGGTAAATAAATAGCTGTTTTCTCATGGATGCTCATCGGCACAGTGACAGTGCTGGAGCTGCTCCTTTTTTCTCTCTGTCAGGAATACGAGGCTTCATTTTATTTGGGTTTCAAAGTAGAATTTTCACTTGGAATGTGTGTAGTATCTTTTCGTGGCAGGGGCACGGTGTTCTTTTTTCTTTTTTAGAGACATAGGATGCAGTAAGTAAATTTTTGCGAGCAGAGCCCGTGCTGTTGTTTCCCGGGATTTCCCTGCTGAGATACACTGAGAGATGTTTTTATCCAGGATCCTACAGCATTTTTAAGATCTTAACGACCAGGGAGAAACTCGCATGACCACAATTAGATCTCTCCTTTCTCATTCTCATTCTAAAATGTGCATTGCTCTTCAGTGGTGCATTTCTGTGATTAGATTTCTCCTCAGATCAATGTTGTTTCAGGTGAGCAAAATCCTGCAAATGCAGTCCAGTTTCAGCCAGCAGAACTATTTGAAGTAGGTTTATACATTTGCAGTAGTTCTCCTGCTTTGAAGTTGTATTTGTGTGTTTGTGGGGGGTAGGGTGAGTTTCAAAGAGCAGACGTGCCTGTTGTATACAGTTCTTGAAACCGACTTTCATTTTCAGGGCTAATACTGAGGTTCTGTTTTGCATGGTGAAAAATACCTCAGAGTGACAGGAGACAGACTGTGCAATAAGAAATGAACCTCTCATCAAGGCTGATAGCAAAGCTTCTTAGTCCTTTTATTTAAAGGAGTTAATACATTAGATATTACTTAATTTTCACTTTTATTTATTTTTAGTTGTACAAGTTCAAAGGTATCAGTTGCACTGCATTTTGTCTTGATGGCAGCAGAGATATTGAAGAGAAGTTTGCAACTTTTAGTTTCTTCAGATAGTTCACCTCCAAGGGAAGAAAAATGATAAGCCTTATGATTCTGGACATGCCTGCTTTTGTCATTGCTTAAAATTAAATACTATGCACAACTGTAAATAATTACTGCCATGCACTGACTTTGAAAGCAGGTTTCGAGTTTGATTAATGAATAATGTAAAGGTTAGAGAGAACCAGCGAGTGAATCAGAAGCGAAGTCCTGCTGTTAGATGAAAATCTATCTAGAGAAATATACGTGGCAATTTTGTCCTTTTCTATTATTAATTTTAAGCCTTGTATTCCTAAGAAATATATTCCAGAGCATTGTAATGAAACAAGGGAGCGTAATTGGATAAACGGGGCACTATTTATGTGTGATGGTGGGGATTTCTGCTCTCCCATTACACTTTCAGAGCCACTTTATTTCCCATCAACACCGAAACGATGCCAAACGCATTTTGATCTTTGCAGGGCCGAATCTTTTCTGAATCATCCTTGCTCTTTGAGAGCATCATTTCCAAGTCGGTAGCTCTTGAGGCAGGGAGTTGCAGCTCATCCCCATCAGTGCCTGCTCTAGGACGGGACCTGTGTTTGCCATAATCAGCCCGCTTTGGGGTTTGGCCCCAGGCGCATCACAAAGGGCTCTGCGGACGGGGCCGGGCTCCTCTCCCGCTCAGGTGCGGATCAAACATCGCTTCCTTGCGAGCATCGCTGAGCTCTGGCTGCTCCTGTGAGCGCCAAGAGGCTCAGGCCCGCAAAGTCCTGCATCCTTCAGCAAAAAAGCAGCCACGGCTGGGGCAAAAGTCTCGTAAGGATTCCGTAACAAATGGTGATATATTAACAGGAGGGTGGAAAAAGGGTGGGAGCAAAGCAGAATTGCTATTCACATTTTATTCCTAGGGGTATGAAATAGCTTTCAAACACAATTTCACTGGATTAAACTCTCCTTTCCCCTGCAGCTTGTTTAAATGTGCATATTTTATTTTGTGATCATGAATTGGTAGTTTGCTTTTTTTAAAGCTTGCAAGGAGGAATCTAGACTTAACGCCCTTTGCGGGTGAAATTTTATATTTCTTCTTTTCTTTCTCTCTCAGCCCCAACAGACTAGCTAAGAACCAGAGCTGGGGAGAAGTACAGCAGCAGCAGGTCTCAGGCACATTTATTCTGTTTATTGGAGCTGTGGAATAACACGGGGTTGTTTTTGGAAGAGTCCACATAGAGCAGCAAGCAGAAGATGGTGAGCAGGGAGTTCTTTTAAGCTGCAGCTTGCACCTCAGCAGGAAAGGTTATTTGAACCAGAATCATATTTAGAAAGTGAAATTCTGCATGAGCAGAGAGCAGAGCAAATGACCAGCAAGGCTTGTTCTGTGTATTTGTGTGGGGAAAGGCAGCGAGGTACATCTATAAATGTGACCAAAAGCACTGTGGCTGTTCCAGGATTGTTTGTATCCTTTGTAACAGGGGCAATGGCAGCAGATTCCGAGGAAGCAGTGCTGAACAAAACTGTAGAAATGGCAGCACTGTTCTGTTTCAACATCCTCCAGAAAAGCAACTGCACATCAGAACCACCTAAACAGTTCATGCCTCAGAACCCTTCACTCACAGTGCACAGCACGATGCTGACAGACGACAAAAAAGCCAAGGTGTTCACAAACAAGAGGAGCCTTTAAATCCTGGTTGATTAAATATATTCCAAAATAGGTACTTTTGCAACTAAAGAGGCACCAAAATTAGTCGCCATCTGCGTTAAATTCTGCAGTCGGCTCCTAAGCCCAAAGCTGCTCGGAAATATTTTTTCCCCATGTAAGAACTCAGGCCTGAACAGGACAATTTGAAATCAGGTTCATTTTAGTGCCTGTTTCCCTATTTCAGTTTTCCTCTCATTTATCCAAACCCAGTGTATCCCCACTGTCTGAAGAGTGGCGCACCCAGAGTTCAGCCCCTGTGACTGGGAAACAAAAGACATTTCCATCAGCAAAGGACACAATTTTACAGCACTTTTAAAAACATGCCCATTGCCAGAAATTCTAGTGCATAAACGCTCTCCCTCTTCCGTGCTCTCTGAGAAGCCCGTTTCCTCCACACCGGCAGGATTTTGGAAATTTCCTCCCGGAGCTCTCCCCTCCTGATTTTTGCTCTCATTATCAGCACCCACCTCAAGGAGCTGTTTCCCCTGGCAGAGGTCCCTGGAGTCCCTCAGCAGCTCAGGGCCAGGGTGAGCTTTTCTGCCGTCATTTCCCTTCCCAGCCCGATGAGGACATCACTCCCAGAGAGCAACTCCAGGCTCGCCGAGAGAAAAAAGCTGTCAGTTGCTGTGGCTGCAATTCCCAACTTAGCAGCAGCAGAGGGAATGGAACTGTTCTCTATCAATTACAGTTGGAACCAGAGGCTAAACACTTATTGTGTTAAGCTATTGTGCAGATCTTAAGAGCTCAAATGTAAAAAAAATATCATGTCAGCTGGTGGAGGGGAGAAAAAGGCCTGGTTCTTCCACTGGATGACATATTATTAGCAAAGGCAAAGTAAAATTATTCAAATTCTGTTTAATGCCTCTCGGGTGGAGATGTGTGTGCCACTTTCTGCCTTAAAAAGGGGGGATCCTACAGACTTTGCTGCTAGAATAAGTCTTTTTTTTTCCCCTCTTATCTAGCAAAATGAAAATATTTGTGGAGTTTTACCTCCAAAGCGTGCTTGCACAAGCAGAGAGACATTTTCATTTGTCTCCCAATCTGATACAGGAGCCAAGTGGAACCACATTACTCTCCGAGCTGAAATCTTCCATTTCATTCATGCAAGAGCAGGGATTTTTCATTACCTATTTAATTACAATCGTTTACATGAGAGTGGGCCCAGTTCAGCAGCTCTTACTCAGCACTTCACTTCAGTGGGTGACCAGCCTGTGCAAGGGCTGTCTGTGTAAGACTGAGCTGTTCAGCTACAAAATTCAGTATATACATTCCTGGAGAAGCATTCTGCCTCTGAAGAGGGACCAGATTCTTCCACTAAGCTTTAAATCCAGGGACAGCTCTGCTTGGAACTTCTGTTCCTAAGGCTTGCAAGCTCCCTGTTCCTGAAGGCTGCATGACTGAGATATTCTGCTTGCTCGGCCAACTTCCCTCCCCAGTCACGTTTCCATGCCCTGTGTTCATTTCTGAGCGCTGGTTCTGGCTACCAGGAGGTGAGATGGGCTTTTTAAAAAAGCCCCTTTTTTTAAGGCACAGTTGCATGTTGTGCACAGGGGTGGCAGCTCTCTAGAAAATGCCTGAAAATGGGGTTGCAAATCCAAAGCCTGAAAGTTCTGTGTGCTTTTAGGGGCTAAGAGCAGTAATTTCTCATTAAGGTGGCTTCTCACTCGAGGCTGTTGGCACAGAGTAATTTTTGCCGTGTTTTAATAACGGCTTCTGCGACTCAGAAGCACCTTGACAGCAAACCGTGTATTTTTTAAGGTTTCAAGGAGAAAAGCATCACAGAAGCACAGTGTTTCCCATTAGATTTACACATCCCTCTTTAACTGTTGCTGGCTTTTCATCCATTGCCTTGTGAGCTTTCTCAGGCAAAAAAAAAAAAAAAATTAATAGAAGTGGAAAAACTGGTGTTCTGATCTAAGTGTTGCATTAAGTGTTTCATTTAGAAAAATGAAGAGAATCTTTGTTTCCCTAAAAGAAATGTTTTCCCCCTTTGCCCTAGGAGAAAGAAAGGCACAACAATAGCTTCAAAATGACAGGATCTGATTGTGAAAAATCCAGAGTTTCTAACGTGCAGCGCCGGATGGTCCCGAGTATTGTAAAATTCCACAGTTAAATAGAACAAACGGTCCTAAATGCCTGAGAAACGGGTCCTTTTCAGGCATGCAAACATCCATACCTGCAAGGAGGGGAGGAAAGTGCCTGTCAGGGAGAGGGATGCACCTGGAGAGCTCGGCTGTTCAGAGCAGGTTTTGATTTTTGCACCAGTCTTTGCCCAAATGTTAGAACTGTGCTGTTAGGAGTGGTGTCCCCTCAAAGTCCTTTGTTAGGGTTTATTTTCTTCAAACCTCCAGCTCCTGGAGTCTGATGATGATTATGCAAGTGCCCAGTATACATTTTAAAAGGAAATTTATTTCAAACTGCTCGCTCTGGAGAGGAACTTTTAAACAAGCAGGCCAGAAGTTCTTACACAGAAGAAAAATTCCTCGATCCCTAAAACGATTGTTTTTAACTTGCCATCATTTTCAGCCAGTCTTATGATTTTTGAGGTTGTGCTTCATGCTTTTTGTATAAACAAGGCTGGCAGTATTGCTCTTGCCTGATTCTGGTGATGAACTGGTGCGTGTGTGTCTGGGTGTATAATTACAGACGTACACACACATAATATCAGTAAACAAAATCCTGAACATAATGATGGAGTGGAGCTGTGTGAGTTGGAGCTCTGGCTTTGTGTTGCCATAAACACAGCAGTTCTGAGAGCTCAGACCATTGGTTCTTGAGGAGTGACTTTCAATTGAAGTTTCCTGGAGATTGTTTTTAGTGGCAATTAAATCTAGAAAGTTAATAGGCAGTAACTGCTCTTTATAGGATAAATACTACGAGGAATGCACAGCCTACCTTTTTCCCAGATATAATCAGGCTGAACTTTATTGAAAAAAAATTTACAACTAGCAACATTAATGCTGTATTTTTATTGTATTAATGCAAATGAGATGCTGACTTCGTTCTTTCATCTCCATGGCTTGTATCTATTAGAGCTGTATCTTATTCCTTTCTGTGTCTTTTCTCCCTGTGTTCTGTAAACTGCTTTCCTCTAATGATACTGAGGCTCATTAAAGTTACTCCCAATGCTAAAGAGACTCTGGGAAACATCCTGAGCTCTGCATGGCAGTGGAAAAGCACAACCACTGAGTATGTGGGGAAAACTAATCCGGATCAAGCCTTGCATTCACATTTCAAACTGATGGGTCAAACAGGAAAACAAAGCTTAGAGGAAGGACCGTGTGCTGCAAAGAACAGGTCATTTTTAACTCACAGCCCTACCTGAAAAAGACAAAAAGCAATAAAGTTTTAAGGAGCTCGCTGGCTCTTCCTGCATCTCTCTCAAAAGACTCGTTTAATTGAAAAGCCTGTTGTGCTTGTTTCCATGCATGTAAAACAGAAAAGGGGCAATTTTGCACAGGGCCTGATATTCCAGCACAATATAATTGGAACTCTTCCTGCCTGCTTTTTAAGTCTCTCTGTTCATATAAAATTAAGACCCACTTATCCTAAATTGTAGTAAATCTCATTCAATATTGCTTTCATAACTTAAAAAAGGCTGTTACTTATTCCCAAAGCAACTTTCTGAAGTGATATTGGGTCTGTTTATGAGGAATCGGTGCAGAATTTCTATGGAAAAAAGGAGCAGCTTACGTTCTTGTTTTTAATGAAAATAATTAAATTCTCCAGAATACCTTGGTAGCTCAGATTTTTCTTCCAACTGAAACTCTGCTTAGAGGAGATGGGAATGAAAATCTGCACATTGGTGCAGTTTGGCGTGTGCACACAACAACCTTATTTCTATCACTCGCCCCTCACTTGGACAGAAGTAATTTCTATTTTTCATAGAAAGGTTTTACTCTGAATTTTCCATATATAAACAATTTTTCGTGTGAATTGCACGGCGAATCACCAGCACGATTTATAAGGTCTGCAATTTTCTTTGTACATATAGGAGGAACTCATTTGCTTCCCGCAGGGTGAGTGGACTTCACAGGAAAGCGCTGGGTCTTTTATGATTTTATGTTTTGCATCGAAGGAACATAACCTTGTGCCAGCTGCTGTATTGGTCTACCAAAATTATTTTGCTATGTGTTTTTCAGCTGTGTCATACCATACATAAGCACAGGACAAGTAGCTTTAAATTAACACGTGAAAGGAGAAAGAAGCTAAGTAGTTATATTGATCATCTGTAGCATTAAATGCTAAAAAAATTCAAAGCTTTCCAGTGCCTTTGATTGGCTGTGGGGTTGCTGCTCGTATTTGTGTCCTTTGTTAGGCAGTGGAGCAATATTTCTTCTCACTTAGCACCTTTTTCCCATGGATTTCTTGCTGATACTCCTCAGAATAACCCCAGTGATGTGGAATATTTCCCCACAGTTGTGCAGAAAGGTGAATTGAACCCAGGAGGTTTTACCTGATTTGCTCAAGGTCAAACAGCGTTTGCTCCCAATTCCCTGCTCGAGGTGCTAGGTCACATTTCTGTCATCAGAGAATTTCCAGGAGGGAAATCTGGGCTGGAAGCTCAAGGCATCTCCTGGCCTGTGCTGGGAGAGAAGAGGGAACGGCCCAGCTGGGGAAGGTGGAAATGCAGTTTCATCCCTCCCATGCAATTCCCTGTGGAGGTGGAAGAGGCATTTTGCTCATGGCCAGGAGCTCCCAAAAACAGGAGGGCTCATGGTTTGAGAAAACAGAGCTCTGTTAATTCTAACAAGCCAAGGGAGCTTGACCAGGTGAGAGTTTTAGACAGAATAATCAATTTTCTCACATTCCAGTTTTTGGTAAGTTTCAGGACCAGAGATTTGGTTCCTGTTACTTCTCTTCCCATAAACTGTTCTGCATTTCTTTGGCAGAGCTGGATGTGACTGTCTATAAGGCACTGCCCTGAGAAATATGTAAAACCTGGTGTAGTTGCAGCTGAACAAGCCGTACACATTTTCCTCCAGCCAGACTGCCAGAGGTGGTGAGAATTCTCTGGTGATAGAGCTTGAGGCTCAGCTTCCAGTCCTGGGGGTCTAAATCCTTTCATGGGCAGCTAAAGAGAGACCTGAATTTTCAAAAGCCTTTAGCACCAAATTCCCATGGACCTCTCCCAGTTCCCTCTCTTGTGTAAACTGGAATTGGGCCTCCATCAAGGGCACTTTTATGTTGTTTCCCTAGTCTGGAGATGTATGTATTGCCTGTAGAAGAGTTATGGTGCAGGCAATAGCCTCTGGATTCATTAAGGATTGTTTATGTTTATTTTCACACCATATTACCTTTCAGCAATGGTCGTTTCAGCCATTATATTGGCAGGAACGCCAAATAAATCTTAGGTAAGTAGAGGGCTGGTCTGCCTTACCTGGGAGACCACCCTCTACCCTCTCGGGCAGAGGTGCTGAATCACCAGGTAGGGCTTTCTTCTCCAGAGCTGGGGACTTGGGAAGCTCTCCCGTGGCTCCTTTTCATGTGGAAATTAATGCTTGCCTCTATTTCTGAATAGTAGGTTATTAGAGTTCGCATGCAAATTCCCAGGATGGGAATTTCTCTCTCGTTGATAATTGATATAATAATATATATTTTTAGTGGTCCAAAGTCCTTGAGCTCGAGCCTTGTGTACGTAATTTATGTTTATTTCTTACTGTTATTAACTGTAATTTAGTTGTTGGCGCCTTTCATTGCCTTAGATTGAAGGGAGTGTCTCTCCCCATTGCCCCTCCATAAACAATGCCCTCTCAGGGTTCCTTCTCCTGTATCCTTGCCCAGACATTTCCTAGCCTGTCAAATACTGTCATTTTATTCCTTACAGATCATTCACAGTACGTCTCCTGTTGCACACACAAATAAGGAACAAATGCAATCAGGATGCATCATCGTTTAGCATAACAAATAAAAGCCGATCTGTGCAGATTTGCCTTAAAGTGTCTCTTAATATGTATTGTCAAAATGTCTGAAGATGTCTCTTACTCGTAAGCGTTTAATTATTTGTGACAATTAAACTAATATTCAGAGCAGGGAAAAAAAAAATTAGGGGATTAAATATTTTCTCTTGTCAAAAGCTAACAAAACGTCACCTGGCAGAGCAAACTCTTGAAATTTCCTGTTTCAAGCAGACCTTAGAAAGGAAAAAACATCAGAACAAAATTACAGGGCCTGGATTTGGTATGGAATTTGAGGCAACTGTATTTTTAAAACTAGACCAAAATTTAAGGGCACGTCATTAAAGCATGTATCAGTAATGAGCAGCTGAATACTTGATGATTAAAAAAGAGTTTCTATCAATTTTTAAGTCACTGATTAAATTTATGGCCAAGGGCTGCTCTGACTAAGTCAGGGACTCAGGCCTGGGATTTTTAGCCTCGCCTGGTTATTGTTTTACTTGTACAGGAGATAAAACAGCTCAAATATGACAGCACAAGTCATTAGCCTTTTCTGTGGTTGGAATGATAGATGTATATTTTATTTTGGTTTTTTGTCTGATGAGCTCTTTCTCCATCTGGATTGTTCTGACTGGAGAGGCAAGGTGCAGGGGATGGGGCAAGCCAAGACTGAAGCATCTTCACCTGCCTGGCAGGCCTTGAATGTGCTAAAAGTTCAGATGTCTGATATTAAAAAGGGGGGGGGAAATAGGGAAAATCTTGAAAAAAGCAGAAAACCAGCATGGTCCTTGAGAGAGCAGTGTTGTGTGGATGTGGGAGCACTGGATAGCCCAGGGCACGGCAGCAATAACTTCTGAATTATGGGCTCAACAGTTCTTATAGTCCAGATTGTTTGGGGTTTCCTGCTGAGAAGTTTGATTTCTACTGGTTCTAATGTTTCCAGTTCTGAGCTGCTCGAAGCAACCATTTCCATTATTAAAATCTGTGTTTTCTTTCTTAAAACGTTCTTCCTGTAATTTAGGGTAGGATGTTATTTGGCAAAAAATTAGAAGACGTTCATCAGGGTTTATTTCAAAGCTGTGGGACCACTGAGCTTTCTGGCAGTGACGTGAACATTTTTCAGAGATATCTTCTGCTTTCCCTGAGAAAATCCACCCAAATTTGTCTGACTTATAAAGCCTAAAAGTTGCTGTTGCCAAAGAATTTTTAGAAGGTGACACAGCATTCTCCAACGTGCCATCCCCACCACACATGCTCTGTTCTTGGTTTCTCTTTTTCTATTCCATTCCCTTAAAAAACATTTGAGCTGGGGATAAGTAGGACAATGGCTGCATGGGTCCCAGCAGTCGAAGGAGAATGAAGAAAAGGTTTTTTTTGTGTTTAGCTGCAGCTCAAGCCTTGAGGGAGGGAGCAGAGAAATTTAGGGAGCACGACGTGGACAAGCAGGGGTAGAGAGCATAAAATTATGAAATACCCACAGAAAACGGGGTAAATTCGTGTGCATGACTTTATTGCCTGGTCAGTGTAGAGCGCCACAGTGACCCTGAGCTCGGCCGGGCGCGCGTCCGGCAGCTCCTGCCCGGATCAATCCCGGATGGCGGCTCCACACGTGTGACTCCCAGCTGGCTTTCCCAAAGCCTGTCCTCATCCACAGCTCACAGAGAGAAAGGATGTGTGTGGGAAATCCACCCAGCCCGGCTGGGGAACAAATCCTGCCAGGCCGGGCTCGGCTGGTGGCGCCAGGCCTGAGGGGCCGCCATGGCTCGGTAGGCCCAGTCTGCGTGAGGCGCGGAAAAAATCAAAAAATCTTCTGAGGGGAAAAAATCAAAAAATCCCCTTAAAACTAGCCAGAACTGTGTCCCCCATGCCAAGCAAATGGCAAGATGAGATCCAATCCGCAGGGAAAGTGCAGGCAACTCAGGAAAGGTGCAAAACCCAACAGAAAGGAGGAAAATTCCAATTGCTCGTGTGGGAACCAGGAGAAGATGGCGCCAGGCTGGCCTAGGGCTGCCCATGGATGGCAGAGCCAACAGGAGAGTGGACGAGCTCAGGCAGCACATGGAGAGGTTGGTGACCCTGTATAGAATGTGTGACTTTGGTGTTTTTGGTATATTTGGTGTATTTGGGAGGTGTCGGGGTGCGGGACAGGGGCGTTGGTCAGCGGCGGCGCCAGGCCTGGCATGGCCGGGCTGAAGGGAGCGTGGGCACTGCTGTGGGCAGTGGAGTAGCTGTGGTACAAAAGCACCTCAGAGACAACACAAAGAATCCTGCCAGGAGTTTCACCCACAGATATCTGTTCAGATAAAAGGCTTGTTAGTCTGAGAGCTCCTCTCTTGCCCCAACATGCCCATGGTGAAGGGCTGGTCCCTGGGTCGTGGCGTGGGTACCTGTCCTGGGCCCATGGGGCTCTCACTTCAGTTTTGCTCAGAGCCAGGGTTTTTTTTATTTGATTTGATTTTGCTTTGTTTGCTGCCCCACGGGAGTTTTATTCTTATAAATCTGTTGTTTCTATCTGAAAGTCAGCTACAGAACTTGAATCAGGCTCAGCAGAGCAGGTTGCCTTCAGGTTATTGTACTGGTTTGTGTTACCTCCAGCATTTATGTATTTAGTAACTGAAATCCTGAGAATGTTAATCTAGAAAACAGTCATCTCTGCATTACTCTTTTGCTGTTTCAGTGAACTTATTAAAGATTTTACAAACTTGTGATTTGGGTTAAACAAATGTAAATCATGTGGAGAAACAGTTGCGGGAAGGCAGAGGAATGTTATGATGCCATCAACATCTGGGTTTCCATTTGTTTGGATTAGGGACATTTTACCTTAATCATTCCCAAACACGTCTGCTAAAATCCCTTCTTTCATTTTTTATCACCTATGAGGTACAGCCAGGCAGAGTTTCAATTTGTGTATGTGTGTGTTAGGGTAAAAGTGCTGAAATCTGTTGTTGCTGTGAGTATATGAACAGTCTCATTTTTATATTAGTCCTCCCTCATTATAATTGTTTGGAAACATTTTGATTCAGTTAAAATGCACTATTTCCAATATACAGGGTATGAGCAGGGGAACAAGGGAGCGATTACAAGTTTCTCCAAGGAAATAAGCATCTCTTAGCCATCATCCTGCAACTGGGAAAGTTCTAATACATGACATCTCTGTAATGTAACCTAATAATATTTTTTTTTAACAGTGATGTAATGGGGAGAGTGACCTGGACTTTGTAAAAGTTCCCCTACTTACTTCAGATTCCCAAGGGCAATGTAACATTCTAGACAGTGTTTTATATGCCCTGATTAAAATGTAACATATTTTTGCATTTCCTGTGCAGTGACCTGTTAGTGCTCATAGACAGAACACTTAAAGAACAGTTACAAGGAGACATTTCCAAATGTGCCTAATATGGGCGAGTTTTTATAACATTCTTATTTCATTTGAAATTGCAGCTACAGCAGGAACCATTCAGACGGCGCATTGATTTAACTTTTTAATCCACTGTTTTGCTACGTCAAGTAAAATAAATGTTTGTTTTTAGCTCCCTTTTTTTGCATTGCTAAAACTCGTAACTACTTGCTTTAAGCTTGGGATTCTAAAGGGAGCTACATTATCTGAGATTTAAAGCTCGCTTTTTGTAGCTGCTTTCTCACAACTCCCCCAAGAAAAAAAAAATACAAAAGTACAACTTTAGCAAAAAGGCCTTTTATATCTCTATCAATTATAGAAACACCAGCTGCAGTAGATTACAAATGTGTTTGGCTGATTGTGATGTTGTGTGGGGAAAGCTGTCACAAGGAGCTGGATGCTGTTCTCCCCGGGCTGGGGTGGGCAGGAGCAGAGCCCTGCCCTGCTCAGCTCCTGGCACTGGAGAAAGGCTGCAACGTGGGCACAAGAGTCACCCTGTGTCACCGTGTGCTGCTCTGAGAGCTGGGGCAAAGCCACGCAGAGATACGCCTGGGCCAGCAGCTCCACTCAATGCTCTTCTTTGTTTTTTACATCCGAGATATTCACTTTTGCTTTCTTGAAGAAGAAAGCTGGGGAAAAGGCATCATAGAATAAAAACTATTTGACCAGGCCATAAAGGTAAAGTAGCTGGAAGTCGTGGATAAAAGAATTATGATATCAAGACAGCAATGCAAGATGGGCAGTTGAGGATATTTGGTGCTGTTGAGCTCAGGAGAAAATTAATGTCTCAACGTGTGTGCAGGTCATTATCACTCCCTAAAACCTGGCTCCAAGGGGAGCAGCCCGAAGGCTCTCAGTTGGTTGTGCTTTGGTTACAGTGTCATTTATCTTACTGTGCTTTGGGTCACTCTGGGAGGACGTGGTTGGGCCCTGGTTTATTTTAACAAAGAGAACCTGACATAGGAAAGTTCCATGTATACTTTACAGTGAAAATGAAATTTTCTATTTTCATTTAATCCCAGGAATGTTGGCACTTTCCAGGCTGTCAAACAAATGAGTGCACTGGAGGACAGTTGGATGTGTCTGTCTAGTTCATCTATCTAATCTACCTCATTTCTAATGTGCCCATCACCACGGTGTCTAGGCAGAAAGCATCTGCCTTGCTTTTGCTTTTTGTCTTTATTGGCTGTGGTAACCTAATTGAGTCCTGAGAGCTTTCGGATTCATCTGCGAAAATAATAACAAAAACATTATCAGAATAATGATTCATACTGGTACTCTTACTCAGAATTTCCCTTTCTCTTCTGAGTGTATTTGGTTAGTGGATTACTGTTGTTTTATCTAGAAGAGGTTATGCTTTAGAGGTGTATTAAACTGGAATTTTACTTGAGTCAGCAGTGAGTCAAAACTTCATTCTCTAGTAAAGTGAATTCACTCATGTCTTCTAACTTCCTTCTGCTTTTCTCTGCAGAAGTTGACTTCATTTACTCAGCCACCCAATTTAGCATCTGCATCTGTTCTCTGACCCCTTGTCATATAAACCATAGGTAAAGGTAATAAAAAGCAATGGAAATCGTGGCTTCAAAAATGTTATCTTCCTTTGGAAGCCCTGGTTTCTGTTACATTTAACTACCTCTCTCTGTGCCAATTAGCTAAAAAGGCATGCTAAGACTGAAGCGAGTGGTTTTTCAGGAGCAGAGGCCTTGCTGAGGGGAGATAAAGGGCTGCTGCTGGTTTGCTGTGTCTGTGCACGTGGGGAGAAGGTGCTGCAAGGGCCTGTGGTGTGC
>VZTB01010729.1:206411-249019 GCA_013397245.1 Thryothorus ludovicianus
ATATTCAGTAATACATTTCCTAGCTTCATTTCCCATTCAGCTATCAGTCCAGGTGGCAGCAGTGTAGACAGGAGTCCACACATCGCACGTGTCACAGACAACTTGCTGTTCCTGGATCCGGGGTCCAGCCGCCCTCGGCGCTCAGCGCTGCCACTCTCGATTCACAGAATTTGGAGATTGACATCCTCCTTTCCCTTCTCTCCCTTGCAACCAGGACTAGCAATTTTTTAGCAAGAAACATATTTAGGCCTGCTCTGCTGAAAGGTGTGAACATAATTTATTCTGGTTTCACTTACAAACCATGAAACCAGTTTCAGGTGGGCTCAGAATTTGCTGTTTGATCGTGTACCAAATGTCGTACCTAAATACAGAAGTCGGTTCTATACTTTTAGTCTTTGGCACAGGTTACTGTTTAGGTAAACATATGTGATACCTTATCTGACTGTGTCAGAGTGTATCTCTCTGTAAATTTCCAGAGTGCTGTGGGAAAATGAGGGAATTTAATGGGGGATGTATTTCAGCCATGTGTGTTTTAGCCACAGCACTTTACATTTAAATAAGTCCCATTCGCAACACCTTGAAAATATGCCTCATGCTTATTTATACTGAATTCTTTTCCTTCCTCATCTGAAGAAAAGTTCATTTTATGGAGAGCAGATGTTTTTCAGCTTAATGCCTTTTTATTCACATGTTTTAGCTTTGTTCAATAATTCTTCAGCACACTTGGGAATTCCAGAGCATGTAATTGTCCTGCAAATTCGCTCAGAGCCCCGCGATGGCTCCGAGCTTGTCTGTCACTCAGCTGCTGGACACAGCAGTGGCCAAGTGTCTTTCTGGTGACCCTTTACTTACGTATTTCCAAAACAATACTCGGGCAGCTTGGCTAAAGATTGATTTCACAGATTAGGGATACTCAGCCCCTGAATAAATGTGCAAGCCCAGGTCAGGGTGACACTAAGCCAGCAAAGAGCTGGCCCAGAAGTTGAGAAGGGGAAATTTGCACTGGGGGAGATTGATATGAAGGATTTCTTATTCATAAAGCATCCTGAGATCTCCTGTACTCTTTGTTTTTTTTCCCCTGGAACAATGAATTTTGCTATTCCTGTGGAAAATGGGTTTTCATATTGAAACCATACAGAGCATCTCACAAAGAAATGCAAGAAAAGCTTTTTGTTCGAAAGAAATTTTAGAATTTAGGCTTCAAAAGTTTGGAAAATATGAAAGAGTATGGGAGTTATTTGTTCTCTTGTGGTCCATCAATCGAATTTCTAACGGGCTAATGTGGAAAAAGGTGTGATAAATCAGTGCATTTGTGTTCAGTGCTGCTCTGAAGGAGGAGAGGAACAGGCTGTACTGTAGAAGTTCAAATGGAAAAGTATTGCTTATGCAAGAGGGGTCTGTAATTACCAGGAAAGTATGAAATCTTGTGAAAATAAATTGCAAGAGATACATAAGTGGATCACAACATTTTTCTGCAGCATCAGCCACTGAAGTTCACATCTCCCAGTTTCATTTTGAATTTGAAGTTTGAATCATTCCAAAACTGCAAGGCCAAACTCTTTTGAAATTTCCAAGTTTCATCTGCTTTTGATACAAAACTCTCAACCATAAATTGACTTCACACTTCGTAATGAAACTCCAGACTCAGTGAATATTTGTGCTTTTTGTTTTATTGTAAAAGTTTGCCTTCCTGTATGAAAGTACTGCTTTTGCCCCAAAGGCTGAACTCGCATGAACCCAATTTAACAAATTTGCTTTAAATAACATTTCAGTATTCTCTGAATGCTGCTACAAAGGAAATTGTGTGGTGAGTAGTAGGCTCTGAATGCCCTAAAAGAGAAGAATGCACATAAGCAGGCGGGCACAGACATCTTTGCTATTGTAGTTGGCATTTTCAGGGAGAATCTGAGCCCATGCATCTCTTTTCCACCAGAAAATTGCTCGTTTGGCAGTGGTTGGGATGGTAGAGCTCCACTGGAACATGGAGATGAAGCAAGCTGCCAGTCAACCACTATTTAATGTCTCTGTTGCCCCAGTTCCCTTCATGTTAAAAATTCGTTTATTTTCCATTGAAACTGACCATCAGTTCCAATACTGCATCTTTGGAGTCGTTTCCCCAAATTGTTCTTTTGGGCAAGAAATCTAATAACAAATGTGGAAAATCAAGTGTGAACGGCCTCCTTCCCTAGGCTGTCTTATTGAAATAACATTTCATGCAAATAATCTCATTAGTGTAAAGATTTTGTTCCCCAGTTCCTACCGGTAACTTAAGTTCACATGATTGAGCTGTGAGCTGCTGTGGGAGACAGGGGGATTTGCAAGGATGACCATCACGAGATCCTGAATTAAACAGGCAGAAAGCTGCAAACCCACACCCTTGGAGACTGCCAGGCTGTGCCCTGTGTGGGGAATCACAGCCCTGCTTTGGGGCCAGCCTGGCATTTGTCAAACCTTGCACAGGGTGGGGAGGGGAAAAAAAAAAGGTGGATTTAATGATAAATAATAATGCACTGTCTCCGACATTAAAGGACATCATTGGCTCTCTTCTTCATGGTGTAAATCAAGGTAATGTGTGAATCCTTTAAAAGTAACATGGAATTTAAAATGGAAAATATGAGAAGCAAGTAGAATTACTGCTAAAATCATCCGTTTATTATCTAGGTGTGCTTAATAGCCTGCTAGCTGATGAAAAATCATTTGCTAACCCCAAGGAATGGTTCATTTTCCGACTCAATCATTCAGCCATGCATTGGCCAGAGCTTTTAAAAAATATACCTTGTATTACTTCTTTTGTCAATGTCTGGAGATAATTTATAGTAGCAATAACTTCCATTAACACACCTACTAAGCAGTTTCCTTAGAACAGGTAAGATTTGCAGTGGACTCGAGATGTTTTAATAGCAAACCAATTACCCACCAATGATTCCAATGGTTGAAAGTGGGTTTTGGTTGGAATTCATTGATACAGTAATTAATAGACTCAGTTGTTCCGCAGTAATCAAGATCTTGGGTATGGATTGGCAGCTTTGTTTCTGATGTACATTGAGGTGAATCTGCTTTGCTCTGGCAGTGCACTCACAGCCCTGAATGGAACAGCAGAAAAGGGCTTTTAACATTGACACTGTTTCCCACTTGCCTCATTGATAGGAATTTGGTGTTTCTGCATTAGATTTTCTTCCCAGACATTCCAAACTCTTATCAGAACAGCCCCTTCCAGTTGTTCACACAGCCCTGGAGCGGGCCCTGCTGCTGCCCCACACTCAGGGTGCTCTAACCCACTTACACTCAGCCTCTCTCACCTCCTGTGGCAAGGTGTAACTGGCACTCTCCTGGAAAAAGAAACCCGGGGGTTATTTTCTCCCTGTACCTGGGGGGAGGTGTTTAGGGCGATGGGGTGACAATACACCAGGTTACAGCAAACCTGCTGCCAGTGGGAGCATTCCAGGGCCTGTCACCCTGGGCGTGTGTCCTCTCCTCTTCCTCCTTGGCCACAGCATCCACAATCCATGCTCACAGCAACCAGACAGTGTGGAGTAAGTGCAAAAGATAAATTCCGTTTAACTCCCTGGTCTGGTTTACCATTTCCCCAGGTGAGCACCAGCACCAAGCAGAGGAAGGGACAGGAACATGTGTGGAGCAGATCAGAGGACATGGAAAACTTCTTTTGGTGTCAATTAATCATTGGGTTTGCTCAGCTGGGTACTAAACAAATGAACCTTCTGTAGCTTAGATTTAAAGAGGGGAGGCACTCTGAGAATGCCCTTAGCAAAGAAACTGCCTTTTATAGATGTCAGGGTTCCTACATTGTGCTTTTACAGGATATTACAGCTTGAAATTTAACAAGATAGTTTTAAATTCTGAATATTTTCTTTTGTTCCTTTGATACCAGAAGTCTTATTAGTGGGGGGAAAAAAGAGAGAAGAAAAATAGAAGCTAAAGCTTGAGCATCCGAAATCAGCTCTAAGAAGGTATTTTTCTTACTCCTCTGGATAAGTTCACGTGTTTTATCACTTGAATCCAAGTCAAAGATGCTTTTGGAAATCTGTGGGATTTGTGCAGAGCAGGGAATGTGTGCTCTGGCTGTTGATGCTGCTGTCCCACAGGTTTGCTGGGCGCTGTTGTTGTGCTTAGCTGGGAGAGCCCTAAATCAAGTCGTGTGTGCTCTGAGGGCTCCGAGGGGTTCACTTGAACCAGAGGGGTTTTTTCAGTTTCTTGAATATGATTTGAATTTTTGTAATTTGCATTTTTAACCACTAAACAGTGATACATTATATTTAGAGAATGAGATGCTCTGAGTGTTAGCAAGATGTGGCAGTAACAAATCTTACAAACACTAATACTGAAACCCATCATAGTTCAAGTCCCACTTGCTGTATTATAGTTTAGTCTATGGTTTGGGAGGGGAAATATTCTGGTTATCAAGTCATCACTGTTCAAATGCCAGTTTTTTCCTCCATTTAAAAACAATATGCAATTGTGAAAGCTGTGTTTAGTGGTTATGATACCTTTAAAAATAAAGTACAAAGAAAAAGTCACTTTCCCAAAGGTCACAAATAAGTCACAGATTTGCAGTTTGCAGTGTGTCCTACATACTTTTTGTGCTTATGGAGTCTGTACAAATGTACAGCCAACAGCTAATCAGGGGAAAAATATATCCTGAGCTGCCTGAGTTGGTACCAGTGGTGTTAAGTGTCTGTCAGAGTTTCTATTGTGATCACCCTTTCAGGGATTTATCACTCAGCTCTAATACCTGGCTCCAGGCTAAAAATTGGCATGCAAGAAAGCAGATTTGGTTTGAAGATATATTGAAGCTGCAGAAGTGGGGAAAGTCACTCTGGCTTCCCAGGTCTGTTTTCGACAGAGTGTCTGAGGGAGAGCCTGGGGATTTGAGGCTCTCTGCAATACCTGGGGGAAGGGCTGGGCACTGCAGCTCCTGGGATCCCTCCTGCTGCAGGAGCTGCTGGTTTCCAGTGCCAGCCCTGGGGCTGCCCTGTCCTGCTGGGAGATTTAGGGCAAACTTCACCCTGCACATGCTTAGGAAGCACTGCTGGTGCTGCACAATGGTTCCTTTTGGGTTGGAAATCCCAGAGACACCAGGCCTTCAACCTGACCAGGGCCTGGGACCTTTTCCTCTGATAATTGATACATTTCTCTAGGTTCTTTAATGAAAAAAAAACCCAACTAATCTATTGTATAATAACATCTGTAGTGGAGGTAAAATAGGATATGTTCTGCAAAGCCGAAACTGTTTTCTGATGCCTTCTGGGGTAGAACAGCCACTGCTTGTCCCTCACGCAAGACTCACAAGGTAACAGCAGAGGCACTTGGTATCTGGTCATCTGAAACTGCATTTCCTCTTGTTCCTTCCTTTACACCAAGCTTTTGGCCTGACACTTTTCTCTGCAGTCCCTCAGAGCCCTTTTTTCATTCCTGTTTTATTCTGCCCGAAGTACAGTAAGATTTTTTTTGGAGAGAGCGAATCAAAAAAATCTTTGCACTAAAGACTTTATAATCTTTAGGTTAAACCCTGTAGAGCTCCCACTCTGGCTGACATTTGAGATCACAATGATTTTGCAGGAACTCCTTGTTTCCAGTCCTTCAGCCAGTATTCAGTGGGCTGAAGGCTCATAAAAAATATACATTAATACATTAAAGATTGTATTGTACCAAGCAACAGATCATCCATAAACTGTAAGAGGACTACAAGCACCATTTAAAGAAAAAACAACAAGAAACCAGGGAGCACCAAACATTTCCATGTTCAAAGTCTGGTTTTGCTGCTGCCAGCTGAACAATCGTGGAGTTAAAGCTGTGCTGTCCCAGCCTACCTCTGTAATCCTCCCAGGCACGGGAGAACAGATTGAGAGCGGGCTGGGAGCACGTGAGCTCAGCATGCTTTGGATTTTAAGGAGGGATGGGGTTGCAAGACCTTTCACTTTGTTCTGACCTCCCAGTTTTTGTGTGAGCTGTGCTTCCATGTGGTTCCCCCATGCTCTGGTGTGTGCTAATCAGGGAACAGCCTGGTGGTGCAGTCAGTGCTCCAGTCTCTCATCGTGGGTGTGCTATCTGCAGGCATTCAGAATTCACTCAGAGCTATTCCAACACATTCTATAGCAAACTCATTGATCTTTTGTTTGGAAAATATAACAAAATTATGCCTTTTTTAAAATAAAAACCTGAGTACAATATGGTATATTTGTATATTGTAAGTGATGGAGAGATTTTGGAGTCTTTGTGTACTGCAGGTATTTTGGTGTTAGTTGACGTTACTGGCTAGAGGCAGCACAGACAGAACTGCCTGGTTAAAGCTGGGATTTCTACCAACCAGGGCTTCTACCTTTTGTCTCCAGCAATCTCTCAAGGCTGTATTTCAGACTACACATTTTTCTAAGAGGAAACAAAGCAGATAGCATCCTTTAGCAGGCGTAAGTCCAACAAATGTCAAATTCTGAACAACATTACTTTGTGTCTCTATTTAACATTAAAGCTGATGGCTTTTTGACAGGTTTATAGCTGACAACTTCCATAGCCAGTCATGCAGTTTGAGCTAATTTGATGAATCAACTTGATGTTCTATAGTCCCAGTTGGCTTCAATAGCGTATGTGCTCAATTTTCTGCTGGAGGTCAAAAATAAGCTTTGAAATTTGGCTAATCCCATCACATCCGCAGAACATGTCTGGTGGAATAATCTTTGGACATGTAGCCTTGACTAATGCCAGAAATAGAAAGGAAAACTCAGTAATTTCGTTAGAGCCATCAATCCTGAGTTGTGTAGGCTCAGCAATCAGGGGTCTCATGTCCAGCAATTTACTTGGGAGCTTTCAAATGCTTTTGTGGTCAGGGTAGGAGGAGGAACATTCCTCAAGCGTGGGTCTTGTTCTGGAGGAAAATGGGCCTTATTGTTATAGTACATTTAGAGCAAATGTTAACTGAATGAGAGAATGCCAGGATTTTCTAATTATGTCTTTCCTGAAAAGATGGGCTCTGCCTGGCAGTGGTAGGTGTTAAAATGCCCTGGACTGGACTGGGTTTAAGACTGGATTTAAGAATTTTTATGGTAAAGTCATCACCAGTTGTGAGATTTAAAGTGTCTCAGATAACCAAGCAGCAGTAAATGCACTGAAAACTCAAACATAAGATTTGACAGATTTCCCCAACCAAGGTATTTGGTCCTTATCCATTTTTAACAGGTTTTAGGCATAGACATTTCAGACTAGCTTGATGCTTGCACTTTTGGGCATTAACATTGCTCCAGAGTGGAAACTAAAAGCTTCAGCTTTCACAGTGGCTTGGCATTGAAAAGGCACAGAAATAACTGCTGCCATGTTCTGTCATGCTTTGGTAAAACAACTGTGGTCCTGGAAGGTTCCAGTGCCACTCTCCTCGACTGAGCAAGGTTCTCTTAAATACAAAGATTTTCTTAAAGGCAACGACAATTTGTTGATTTTCTTCTGGTTGGAAGCCTCCTAGAAATCATTTTCTCAACCTGAATGTGTGTTTTGGGACCGGGGGCCATGTAAAGGTTTCGGTGTGCTCTGCAGAATTCAGCTGGCAGTGGCTGGAGCAGAGAGCAGGGCTGAGGATGGAGGCCTGCAGGCCTGTCCTGGTACAAAACCTCTGTCTCTGCCAAAGACACCCACTCTGCACCTCTGCTCTTGGTTGAATGTGTTTTGTGATGAGAGGGAGCAAAGTGTAGACATCCATTCTTGTTCCAGTCCTTCCCTGGGAGGCAGAACACGTGAGGCTTTGTGAGGGGATTTTCTCGTGCAGACAAAACTGGCCTTGTCACCCTGATGCATGCACCCACACACACGTGTGTGTGTGTTTGTGTGTATTTATTTAATGCAGGAGCCACTAGCACAGGAAAAAGTCATTTCCCTGGCAGGAGAGCTGATCCATTCGAGCTCCTGCCCCGTGCCCTGTCCACAGCAGCACGTTCCCATCTCCGAGCCCCTTCACCTCCCTCCTTCTCTCGCTGCCTGACACACACAGGATCCAGCTGAGATGAGTCATGGTCATGGAGCTGTGTTTATTAGCAGGATGTACTGAATCACCAGATTGGATGCAAGCAAACTCTCAAATACATCTATAGATACACTGCATATGTGTGTGTGTGTGTACTTTTGTATTCTATTTCCAGGGATTAGAGCTGAACTATTGCTGGCACTAAACTAGGCAGCAAGCAGATCTAGGTCTGCTTCTCTCTTCCTTTTTTTTCACTCTGAGTAGTAATTCACATTACATCAAAGGAGTGGATTTTTAAGGAACACTTTTGATTCTTAACTCGAATTTGTAACAATTTAGATGATTTACAATGGGAGAGTCATTTGATAAGGAATGACACAGAGTCTGAGCATTTATATGAATACCAAACAATTGTAATAAAACCTGGAGATTGGACTTTTCCCCTATCAACATTTCAGAACATTTAATTCCCTTTTTCAAACTGCCTTCTTCTTGGTGAACATAAATATGTAATATTAACCTGAGTTCACCTTTGCCTGGTAGTAACAAATTGTCCTCTGTGTACCCACAACTGATGTTCCTGCGGTCAGCCTGTTTTCCTGAAGTTTGCAAGTGTGCTATTTCCACTGGCTTTTTTTCGATTTGGGCATTTAATGAGAAGAAACAGCTAAAATAGGCTGCACTAGATTTGTCTGGAGGAGCAGCACGGTGGCTGACTGCAGAGCTGGGGCTGAATTGCGTCAGCACGGCTTTGTGGGGCCAGCTCAGCATCCTCTCTTTGCCTCTCCAATCCGACACTGCACTGATGGGCACGGTGCCAGCTGGTGACAAACCGGGCCCTGAGTTCTCCCGGTTCCTAAGGAATCACCAGCTGTTGGTGCCATCAGTTAGGGAACTTCAGCCCTGGCTGGTCCTGGAGCCTCCAGGAATGCTGGCACTAAAGGTTTAAGAAATAAAGAAAAACAAGGGGGCTGCTCTCAGTGATGTGTCCCTGCATGCTTTAGGTGATGTGTTTAGCAGTGCTTTAACACCTTATTTATGATAAAAGGAGGAAATGACATTGTAGCACAAAAATCCCCTGGACTTTAATTGGCCCAGTCTCAAGGGGCTTTCGTGGTTTTGCCTCCATTTAATTTAAACTTTTCTATGTATTAGTTTGTGGGAAGTTTGAGACCTGCTTACCTGGTAATCTGATGAACACTGTGACTTACCTCACACTTCAACAAAAAGAAAACCAAAATGAGATGGGGAGGTGGGGAAGAGCTTTCAATGCTAATATATTTGTATTAGTTATGTAATTTCCTTCCAGAAAATAGCTATTTGTTCTGTGTGCATCACAGAAAAATCTGCAGGTCACCTTGGTGTGTTTCTCCTGGTGTTTCTGGGTGGGATTTCCCAGTGGTGCTGGGTTGAGGGTCTGAAGTTTGCTCTGGAGAGCTCAGAGGTGCCTGCACTGTGGAGTGTGTGTACAGGGAGGCAGGGAAAGCAGGGAGGAGAAGGACACACAGCTGAGAAGAGAAGGAGCTACAACTGCGTGTCCAAAGTCTACTACGGGGCTGGACATGTGATGAAAGGAGAAGGAAATTTGCTGTAGCAGAAGGTCCCTTCCTCGCCTGTGTTTTGATGTATCTACAGTGCTTTGTCTGCTTACATGTTCATAAAACATTATGCATTTGAAAATAGCAGCTTTCCCAGTGCCATATGCTGAGAAATCTTAAGTACAGTCTTAAAAATCATGAGTGGCTTAGGGACTTAATATTTTTTTTAATAACACATATCGGATTCTTACAGTTTGCTTTCTACTTTTAGAGCTGGTATGTTCTTGATTTCAGGCTTTTCCCTGTGACCATAAAAGCTGCATGTTTTCTTTTGGTTGTTTTTGTTTCAAATGAAATATGAGAGGCTCACAAAGCTACAGGACTGGAAGAAATAAGCTTTAAAGACAAGTACTAACTACCCTGAGAGCAGCAATAAAAGATGGAGAATTGGCTCCACTGAAAAATGGTCCTGATTTCACACCCAGCCCCGTCCCAGTTCCACAGCTGATTTATTTACAGCTACCAGGGATGTGCACACTGAGATCAGGGGAATTCCAAATGGCTGAGCAGGAATACCTGGGGACAGTTGTCCATTTTCCCCAGGCACACTTGGGATGTGCATGTTTTGCAGGGACAGTAGTAAATTCCATATATTTGCAATTTGCAATTTATCCCATAATAGTTTGCCAAATATTTGTTCTTAGCAGCTCCTGTTGCTGTATTGTCAAATTCCTTGCTAGGCTGCTTTGGCATTTGTATTCCACACACTTCGGATTTGAAGGGAACCATAAGGCAAATATGTTATGCACATATATCCTATCCACATATCCTATTTTTCAGTTCTCAGCTGCAAATGTTCAAAAGGAGAAATCAGTGGTTATCCAGGAATTTGGGATCGACAGATCCTGTTCAATAATCTTCTGGTGAGTGCTCAGAAACAAAGGATTCAAGGATTACTGGGTTTTTATCCACTAATTCACTTCTCCTACTCAGAAATGTAGGCAGGAATCTTTGGTGACCTAAATCTGCCCAGAATACAACCTAAAGATTTGGGATTACAGCAGAGTTTTCCTACCTGACTAACCTCAAGCATACCATGCATTTATAATGTAGGGACTCGAATCTGTGAGGAAACAAACATCATTTTTCTGTTTGCACCATCATATGAGCATGATTTTCTTTTTTAGACCAAAAAGGAAAACAATTTATAAACTTTTCTGACTTAGGTAAGCTAAAAGTGTTATGGAGAGGTGCATTCAGGCATTGAAGGACAAAAGCTGAGCTCAAGTCCTTCAAAGCCCCATATGGTAATTCTTAAGTTTCCTTTTTGCATACGTAACTAACAGATGCTGCAGTGCCTTCAGATTCCTGCCATACCTTCCAAAACACGCACAGTATATGCAGCCACTGGAGCTCTGGAGATTGTATCTGTCAGGGCTGGCTGCACGTGCAAGAAACATGATGGTAAAATATGTGGCAAGCATGGGAACTGCATGGACAAGGAGCTCTGCTTGAACCCTCCACAGAGCCTGACAGTGGCCACCTGAAGGTGATGCATTCAGGAAACTCTGTCTTGCCCCAAGAAAATCAGATGACACCGGTGTATCATATACCATTCTGTCTGCATTTTGTCTGAACTGCTTCTGATTGGATCTCAAAATATCTCCTACAGTTCAAAGAGAGCAAAAGGACCTTGAGGCCACAGAGCAGGTCAGGGTCTCCTTGGGGTGCATTTGACCCAAATGTGTTTTGATATGGTGGCACTGACACCTTCTACACACAAAACATTCACGGATAAATATGAGGAAAAAGAATATTTTTTATTCTTTTAGTGAGGTTGTGGTGGTAAGAAGGGAAATGGTGGCATTGTTTGAGCCCTGATCTTCCCAGGGATATCTAGTTTGACCACATAATATGACCTGGTTGCCAGTTTGATTGAGAATTTGTCCTGTGGCCCCACCCCAGCTGGGATCACAAATGTCTCTGTGGCAAATATGGGACAGTTGGTTGTGTGTTGAGGGAGTGTTTGAAGCGTTAACATCAGTCCTCTGTACTTGGTTGGCTTTAAGTTTTTAAATCACAGAAAAGTTCTTATCCACGTCCTATTGTTCCTCTGTGGATCTGTACCTGCTGTGCCTACCTTGCCATGCCAGAGGAGAGGCATTGTCTGCTCTCACAGCTCTGAGCTGCTTCACACTGAGCAGGAATTCACAGGCTTTCCAACTTTTGCAGAGTTTCCAAGGTGCAAAAGTTGTCCTTTTTTCCCCTCTCTCTCTCACTCTCAGGGAGTGAGAGGCTGCAGAGCCTCCCCTCACACATCCTGCAGCCCCAACCCCGGCTTTGGGTGCCAGGACCCAGACACTCCGAGGGGCTTCCTTGTGTCACATCTATCCACAGCTGCTAGCAGGCCAGACAGATCCAGATTTCTGAAGACTAAATTAAACTCAATTTTCTGAGTCAGAAAAACATGTTTGTTTCTTAGTTACTGTATGATGTGCTTCTCTGTTGACTTGAAATGTATTCTGTAATCCCATGCATATGTGATTTCTTTCTTGGTACTCCAGAGTGCACTCTATAGATAACACTTTCATGGTATTTTAAATTCCTATATCTTGACTGTTTTCAGAGAAATGAATATGATTTAACCTTCTTTAGAGCAAGGATAAACTTTGAAATGAAAACTAACATATGGTCTGCATGCTATTTTTATAACTTTATTTTATAATTTCTGAGCTGATTTGGAGAGCTGATTATTATTTAACAAGTGAAGCAGGCTGTCAGTGCGACGGCTGCAGCGCTGCCGTGGATTAGCCCTCAGCACTCCCAAATCCAGCTGGAGGGGAGCCCTGCGGGACAGGGGCTGGAGGTACTGTGGCCATGGCAGAGCTGCTTGGGGACAGCTCCCTGCTCGCCCCTGGAGTGGCTGGCTGCAGCCAGAGCCTGTTAGTCTGTCACTTCTCCTCACACCCCGTTCACTCACACGGCTTTTTGTTAAATATACTGCCTGTCACACCACATTATATTTCTTCATGATCCACTGCATTTGCTGTGGGTTTCCTTGAGGAGATCCTCCATACTCCACCAAAGAAGACCTTTCCTCCTTCCCTCCCCTCTTCCCAGGCATGCCTTTTCTGCTTGCGCTCCATCCCCAGATGCCAGCCCTGGCATTGTCCAAGAGGTCCCCAAACCACAGCTGGTTTCCCTGGGTTAAGGGACACATGAAATCTGCTCCTAAATCGTCCTGAGGCTATTCTGGTAGGAATTCAGCTGCCTTCCTGGGATTCTGCTAAGTGTAAAGAGCAAGAATCCAGAAATAAAATCCAAAAAAGAGCCCTCCACCTTGGAGAAGGCAGTGGGTACTGTGCAGCTATTGGCCTGGCTAATCTGTCGGGGGAAGCAGGGCTGGATAAATGTGGATGTGCTGTCAAAACATGTGAGGAATCCATTTGCACATTACTATGGAAATTCTTTCTCAAACAAAAACTTCAAGTACAGATGTCTAAGTGTTGCAGGCCCTGCTATTTCATCTTTTGTGTGATGTTGTCTCTATTCCCAGTAGACTCCAAGACTACACCTCAACTTCACTGCTCTTGCATACAAATATTTGCCTGAAATATATTAGTACATTGTAAGGTCACTTGCAAGTACGCCTGGAAAAATCAGACAGAAAAACTGAACAAGTTTTCACAATTGAAATTAAGTAGGTCAAGAATCCATCCAGCTTGTCTGGTAATGTGCTCCTCACGCTAATGAGATCTGGAGAGAAGAACCCCATGTGTGAGGTTGCCAAGGTGAGCAAACCTCCTCATTACAAACCCAGCAACAGCAGAAGCAGTGCCTGAGTTTTGTTTTATCCTTCCCCAACAAGGCACTCTAAAAATGCCTTACCCTGCCTACTTTCTGCAATAGGCAAAAGTATTAACTTCTGTAATTAACTTCTCTGATGATTACAGAATGTATTCCTTCATCTTAATGGGTGGGATGACCAGGCAGATAAACTCAGGTACTTACCTTTCATTTGTATCTTCACATAGATAAGAAAGATGCATGAAGCGATTAGAGAATGCAGGATATGATGTTTATCCCATTGCTGATTATTCCATAGGTGAGTTAAGACCTCATTAAGACTTTGGTGTCAGGTCTAGTGCTGACTTGCATGTTGGATAAAATCATTTCCCATGGAATATAGGTTTTATGAATCATTAAGATATAAACCCCGCCATGGAATAGGTATTATAGAAAAACAGTAATACATAGTCATAAGGATATATAATTATATGTATGTGTGGGTATATATATAATGTTTAGTCTAGACATCAGTATAATTATGCACAATAAGATGTGACATCTGAGATTCATGTGTATTATAAATCTTTTTGAAAAGGGAAATGGTTAAGTCTGGGAAAATATTAATTTTTCCCAGCATTGCTCTGCCTCAATGCCTTTTTATATCTGAGTTCTGAAGAGAAGACAAGGCCAGTCATTTATTCTTGAGCCATTTTCTTTTAGCGTCCATCTTCTCATGTGGTCCAAAGGCCACCAGTTTGCTCTCTAATGTGCAGATGGAGCCAACTCCTTTGTAGTCCTGTGTCAGAAGGCAGAGAGCAGGAGGCTGCAGGGCTGGAACCGTGGCTGCATGCTCTGGAAATAGAGCTGGCCACTACAGGCACTATCTGCTTCCTAATGGAACTTGTTGGCTTGCTTGGAGAGGCAGGACAGGACATGACAAGAACAGAAACGTTGAAGAAGTTATCTCTCAAATATTCACTTTTGGCTGGGAAACGAAGGGCCAGATTTCAAAACCTGGCCAACATCTTTATGCCCGTAATTTGCAGGAGAATGTGAGTGGAATTAATTGGGGGTGGAATTTAAGTTATTTATTTATCTTAAGAATTTAATTTTGGGGAAAAACACCAGATATTTTAGTATTTAATATGTGCACTCTATTCAGTTCCAGACCTGAACCTTCAGGGCTGCAAAAGCTGGGAGGGCTCAGATAAGGGCAGCATGAAAACATTGCTCCAAATAGGAGCATTCAAAGTTAACAAATTGCAAGACATCTTGAACAATTTAGCCAGCAGATTGCCTGTTCACAACTGTATTTTCTGCTTTGCTGCATTTAACTTGGTTTGACTGGTGTTGAAGGTTCAAACCAGTTGGGGACCACACACAGCTTTATATAATTAAACATTAAACTGGTTAGTGGGGTTAAAACTGTTAAATATCCAAACTTCCAGGGCATTCATTGAGCAGCGTGTTTATCTCATTTGGCATGTTATTTTAAATATACCTAAGAAAACAGCCAATGCAAAATGCCACGGGTGACAGAGGCACTGCAGAGAATCAGCAGAGGACACAAAGCTGGGGCACTGCAAGTTTGCATCTCTGCGAACAAGGCAGGGAGATTCACAGGCCACGTCAACTCTCAGATGCATTCAGCAAATTCTTCTGACAACAGTGCAGGAGGAGGCAAGTGCTTTGTTGTGCATCCTCCTAGAAATATTACAGACTGCAGAGCAAAGAAAACACACAGGGGCGGTCAATATTTTTCTTGAATTTACTCCGAGTGGTGGAAGCTTTGCCCAGAGTATTCCATTTATGTTTGGAGCTCTGCTCTCTATCATTGTGCTGCTCTGTAAAGTAAATTTATTCCTGAAAAAGAATAAAAGGCTTTCCTTGTAGCATATAGTGATGCCAGGAAGGACTAAGGGATTCACTGATCTTTTCAATGTTTTAAAATTTGATGTGCAACCCAGAAAATAAAATAATCAGTTCATCTCCAAGCTTTATAACAGTTTTAAAAGTTTTGGTTTTTTCTTTAATTTATTGGATTTCAAAGTGCTCTCTGACTTGCAGATGAAAAGTTTCATTTGAAAAAGGGAAAGAAACAGTTTTCATTTGATAGGACTTGAGGGCCTTTAAGCTGTTTTTACCCTCATAAAAACATTTACAAATCTCACCCCTCACCTGTGAATAATTATGACCTTGAATATCATTTTTGGTCAGCAAGTTCTGAGCATGAAAAATTCCTTGTGGCCCAGCACCTGTAGAACACGATGAAAGCTCTGGCTGAGCGGGGTGGGAGGGTGGGCTCATTTCTGGGATAATTCCGTGCTGCTGTGTGAGTGAGTCTGGAGCCAGGCAGGGAAGGGCAAATCCCGGAGCGCTGCGAGTGCCCCACAGCTCAGCGAGCTGCTGGGTGGGGAGCCTGTGGCTGCCCAGGGGCCAGGGAAAGCCAAGGAAGTGGAGTCAGGCTCCTGCCCAACCCCTCACTGCAGCTCAGCCTGGGAGCAGGGATGAGCCAAGGGCGAGTGGAAGCCAATGAAAATAATCTGCCCTTATTTTCTTTATTTTCCTGGTGGTCTCCTGTCACTCTGTATATCATTCCATTAAACATCTTTGTCATGCAATGGAGAGTTTGGATTCAGCTGCTTGGGCTTGACTAAGGAGTAGAACCAGACCACGGACTCAATTTAGATTTTCTGGTTGCACATTTCTGGCTTCTCCTGTCCTCTAACAAAAACATTTGCTGTTGACTTTTTAAAAAAAACTAAACACACATTTCAGGTGAGGTTTTCTTGCTGCCTTAAAAGTGGTTTGCTACCAAGTTATCCACTGCTGGCTGCTGTGCCTTTGTCTGGAAGGTTGTTAGGAAACTACAACTTCCAACAAAGTATTGCCCAGAGAGGTCATTTCCCTCTCTCCTCTTTCCACACATCAACAGTCAGGGCTAAATTTCACTGCTTGCCTTTCCATCCCTGCTTTCTTTGTACCAAAAAAGTGAAAAGTCTGTTATTTCCCACAGGCAAAAAGGTCTTTTTCAGTGCAGGGGACATCTACCAGTCGATTATTAGGAATAAGAATGTTGGATGGCACTATAGATGAAAAAAAATTGATTAAAATAGCTGATATTTTGAAAACTCTGGTATTCAATCCCACAGACATGAAATTTAGAGTAGGAAAAGTAATCTTTTCTAATGATCACTTGGTACATATTGTCAGGAGGGAGCCCTAAGCTGGGAGCACATACCATTTTTTCCAGGAAAAGTGATATATACTTAGGGCACTAAGTGTGGCTGCCAGTGACACAAAAATGCTTTCAACTTTTAAACTTATTTGGCTCCGTTCAGGAGATCAGTGCGGCGGTTCAGCTCATTAGCATTTGAGCAAATTTGTTACACTTTTAAGGAGTGTTTTCAGAATGGGCTGCCCCATCAGATGCAGTGAATTCCAGATGCTAATGGCACCATTTATCAAGGCAGAGCTTTTTAACATAATGCATAAACCTTTCCTGCATGGGAGTTTTACTGTGCATTCAATTCCAGTGCAATTCACTGCTGCGGGCAGAGGAAATGAAGAACTTAAGCAATGTAAACACACGAGGAAAAGGCTCTTAGATCCGTGTGGCTCCTGGAGATGAAATACTTATTTCCACAAAATTTGTCTTCCATTGTAACAGAGCTGGGTAACTGTGGGTGCTCTGGAATTAAATTATCTGTCTAGGGCTTTTTGTGTTTCTCCTCTTTGAAACATCTGAGCATCTTGTACCCTATCAAAGCCTCTAAAAAAATCAAAGGATCTTATTTTTGAGGAGAGCTTAAATTGCTTTTGTGAGGGACATGTTTCTGTTTGCTGTTTGTTGGGTCGTGCTGCACAACAAAGCTCCTGTTAACTAATATTTTAGTGTTATTTAGCCCATTTGCTCTCTGTAGCTTTCTGTTCAGTTACCAGAATTCTTTCTTCTCTGTGATGTTTGGAATGGTAGTAAAAATAAAAACCTGACCATGCAAAGGATTAAACCCCATTAGAGATTGATTATGTTGAAGCCAATATTAAATGAGAAACAAAACTAAGGAAAGAATCAAATGATTTAACATAGTATCTATCTCCCAATTTACATTCCTATATTCTAATATCTCCAAATTTTCCAGTCTCCTTGACACTGGGGAGTGATCCCTGTGGAGCCAGCTCTGCCTCTCTGCTGAAGCAGACAGCAATGACCACATTGCTCCCATTCCCTGGACACAAGACTTTTCATCTTTCCAGACTCTTGTATCTTGTCAGACTGAGCTGACACTTCAAAATGGAACAAATGCGCTCCAAAAAAAGAAAAAAAAGTAGTGCTGCACATTCCAGTTCTGGAAAGCAATTAAGTATAGACTTAATTTTACCTTTGTTCTCAGTTTCAGTGGAGGGAGCAGCTCCAGCGTGCAGTAACTCCCAGCCTGACCAGAGCACTGTAGCTGCTGCCCCAGTTGGTGTGAGATCATGGGATTCTTTTCCTTTTCCTTGCCTTTTGTTGGCTTCAGGTTCCCACCTCCTGTTACTTACAAGGCAAAGATTTTGAACCCTAATGCTACAAATATTCCTGCATGTTTTAACTACAAGCATATGAGTAGTCCCAAATTGAGGCCCTGGAACTTTTCACGTCTTAAGCACATCATCTCTGATGCTGGAAATTCCTGTGCATATGCTTTTCCTTACCCCTTGGAGCAGTCTCATTAATTTCAGCAGGACCCACAGTAGTAAAGTTAAAACATATCCGTAAGTATTTGCAGGTTCAGGTCCGCAGTGACATTTCATGTTCTGCAATGTTATTTTATCCCTAAGCCTGTTCATTGTCAAAAAATGAATCTTGGAGTAATCAGGTCTCACAACTCCCCTCAAACCCCTTCCTGGAACTTATTTTGTGTTCTTTTCTCTGGCAAGGCCTGTGGACAGCAGCAGGGCTGTCCTAAATCAAATAACATTAAGAATCTGACATGAATTGACAAGAGCCAAGTATGGCTGAGCTGGAGTTTAAACCCAGCTGAAGTGAAGAGTTCTCTCTGCTGTAGTTTAGCTTTAGTCACGCTCCTTGCAGTTGCTTTCTATTTCATCAGATTTTTTTTTTCAATGGTAGAAAATAAACTGGATGGGAATTATAAATGAGTGAGACTTGAATGCCAAAATGCTGGAATTTGTGCTCTTAAATGACCTGGAAGAGACACCTCTATTGCACTTCCTAACTCCTTGTGTTTTTCAACACTTTACTCCAAATGGGTACTTGAGGTTTGAAGGGGACAATTGAGCATTTCCCCATCTTTGGTGCAAACCCCACCTGTGTTATTGGCAGTGGTGCTGTGTAGATGTGAGGAGCAGAGAAGTTCCCAGTCCTGGCCTAAGCACTGGGAATTCCTCTTCCAGCCCCTCAGCAGGTCCCTCTGGGCAGTCACCTCTGCCTCAGGACACGCAGAGACCAAGCCTGGTGAGGCATCATCCCGCAGGGCCTGCAGGATTCCATCTGTTTCCTTCCAAAAGCAGCTGGAGGCGAGGCTGGGAACAGCACGAGGGGCAGGGGAGCTGGGCTGAAAGGCAGGAAATCCTGGCTGCTATTCCTGGCTCCTGCTCTGCCTGGTGAGCTTTAGGCAGGAGCTGGGCTTCTCCAGCAGCCTGGGACATCAGCAGGGCACCTGAACACCAACAGCACCTTCCAGAACCTCAATCCTGCTGCAGAAGTGGCTCTCTGGAGATCTATTCCCAGTGTATTCCTTGAGTTGGAAACAGGAGAAAAGCAGATGAAAAAAACAGTTGTAACTTGTGTAAACACAGAGCTCGGATGTTGGAACAGCTTCCACCCATCACTCACGGAGATCTCTTCTGGAATTGTGTCCAGAACTGCAGGTGCAAAGAAAATACAACTTTTCTGCAAAAATGTGGAGCTACCCATCAACACATCCAGCACCCTGACATGGATGTGGAATTGTGGTGGCTGTGCATCCAAAACCCTGCCTTAAAAATCAAACTCCAGCAGCCCCATAGCTTCACAATCCTCAGAGATAAACAACTGACATTTAATGTTCCTGTGTATTAGAAGTGGGAAGCATCAGTTGTTTTAAATGGAAACACAGCAAATTACTGTATCTGAAACTCTGTCACTTGCTCCAAGCAAAGCTCAAACAAATTCTGGCTTATCTGAATGACTTCAGTTAAAATTTCAGATAGGATTATCTGTGGTCTTCTTTGTTCTCTAAACTTTAGAGCACTTAAGCAGAGGAGCTGGCAACACGGACAGTGTTTGATGATAAAAAATGTAATAACTTTAGGAGAGGAAAGGCAGATGCACATGAGGAAAGTTTGAATAAACTTGGAATTTCTGAAAATTTTATTGGTGAATATAGGGCCTTCTTACCCAGCTGTAGATAAGGACCTTGGTATTTTAAAGGAAGAGGGAAATACATTTATTATGCATGGAAAATGAGAAAAATATAAAACTTATTTTTTATTTCTGCATGAGAAAACATGATTGTTTCTGTTTTCAGAAACAGAATTTTTAAAATTTTAGCAACATTCTTCCCTCACGCATAAAGCTGGTTATCAGATTCCCTGACCAAAACATGTTTTCCCAAGTATTACATTTCTGAAACTTATTTACTAAGATTGCTTCAGTGTTTTAAAATATCCAGGCTGAGATTCCAGCTTTGGCTTACATCAAATTTGATTTCTTCATATTTGCCATATTTTCAACTCCTAAAAGCAAGGGAGGAAGGAAAAGCAAACAGTAACCAACAAAAAAAAAACACCAAAAAGCCAAACAAAAAAAAGTAAAATGAATGTTTATTAAAATTTGTTTTCAGCTATAAATGAATGAAGCTTCATTAAATTCAGGAGAGCTAGACCCACTAACATTCACAGAAAATAGAGTTTTTTTCTCTCTTCTTTTGATAATTTTTCCAATGCTATTTTTAACAGTCCTAGCGGGAGGCGGAAAGTAGGGTGGAAAACAGTTACAGCCATTTTATCACATTTTACTGCTAACAATGCAGCCCAAATGAAAAGAAACCCTAATGCTCTGCAGAATAATACATTAATCATCATCAGGCGTCATTCAGTGCGGGCCGTCCTTTCCACACCGCGGCAAACACCAGCAGAGCCCCTCGCAGAGGCAGCAATTCCTGATCTAATCTCACCTGGAGCCCAGCACGGGCCTGTGGTGTTTGTCACAAACCCCACGGGAGGGGTTGCTTTGGAACCCTTGAGCGAAGGTTTCACCCCTCAAGGGCTGGGAATTCAAGGGGTTTCAGGCCTGTCCCCACAGAATGCTTTTCTCACTGAAAAATTGGTTTTTCTTGAGAAAACATCATTCATTTCACTGCAAAAGAAAAAACCCAAACAAACCAAACCTTCTTTAAACTACTTTGCATGAGGGGTTAAATAACTAAACTTGGTACATTTTCCTCATCTCTGGAGGATTTATTGTCCAGCTCCATGTGAGTGCAGCACCCAGCCCTCCTCCAGCCGTGCTCCCTTGGGGATGTCCAAAGCCTGATCCTGCCAAGGCAGTAATTTCACAGCTCCTGTGCTGGGCTGTTCAGGATTGTTCCACAGTGTGGGACACCCTCCATGGCTTTCTGCACAGCTCAGGGCAGGGATGGTTTCACAGCCTCTCTTCCTTCATGCAGTGTCTGGATGCTGCAGCTCCATCTCCATAATTCCTTCTCCATTAGGCCTCTCCTGTAACTCAAACCAATGACAGCAGTCCCAAATTATCCTAAATATACTGGTGCAATCAAGGCTCTAACTCGAAATTGAGGGTTTATTTTGTACCCTGTGATGTCCAGCAACTCCTCTTCCCCCAGCTTTTTCATTTGCTCATAGGTCCCACTCTTAACAACAAAAAATTATTTCAGTTGGGAGCCAGTGGAAGAAACATTAACAGAAGGATGGTCAGGAGATTGCCTAGAGATAATATAGAGAAGAACAAAATTAAGAGGAAGCTTCCAACTTGCTTTTATATTTGTGAAAATTTCAAGCAAAAATTCTCAGTGAAACTTTTCCCCTAATATTTCTTTGCTGTGTCACTCCCATTGTCTCTTGTTCTTACAGAGTGTATATGAATATATATTTCTACTCCAACCTCGCATCTGTCTCATAAATACATCTCCTAAGTGTGTGCATGCTTAGGTTTGAAAATCCTCTTTGTAGAGCCCAGTAGTGTTTGTACTGCTTCCAATCTCCTCCATCTCTGCAAGATAAGTAGGTGCTACACTTATGTCATTTATTGCTATTTGTTTCTTTATGTTGGTTCCTCTTAAAGTGCTCTTCTCGTATCGTAGCTCCAGGGCATCCTTGCATACAGTTATGATACATAAAAACTGAAAAGCACAATTTAAACTGCAGCACCTCATCTGCTCTCCCTGTTTGTCTGTATTTTTCCTTCTGCCAAACATCATATTCCTTTCATCCGGCAGTATAAAATGATCCACCAGAAAGAAATGGAGCACAATGGAGGGTGAGTCATTCTGGCTGAAAGGTTAGGGCCAGATCCTGCTTTTCCTCCTCCAAAAAACTACCTATACACTTGAATTAAGAGCATTTCCCCAGCTGGGAAGCTCAGGCCTGAAGCCTTTAAGATATATGAACAAGCATTTTTAGGTGCAGCAGGCTTCAGTTTGAGAAGTCATTGCCATTTCCCTTTCCTGGTGCCAGCTCTTAAAGCTCTTCCTTATTATTTATTCCTGGAATGCCAGATTTATTCCCAGAAGAAAGATCCAGATTGTTTGACTAACCCTTATCTGCAAAACGGTCACCAGGAAATCTCAGGGGGCTCTCAGCCTGTGCCTTACAAAGTCCAGCTCAGGGGACCGAGTGGGGATTTGTGGCACACGTGAGGGATTTCATGTTCAACTCAGCAAAACTCCCCAAGGTCTCAGCGAAGGTTTGGGCTCAATCAGTCTGTGGCCCAACCAGGTTAATATTTGGAAAGGCAGAAGGTCTCAAAGCGAGCTGAAAATTCCAGGAGTCTCAACCAGGCATCCAAAGCAGGCAGCAGAGAGAGACCCAAGCCCTCTGACCTGCTCAAGCACGTCTGGTGGGGTTCCCATCCAGGGATCCTGTCTGGAGCCATCCCACCCTATCCTGCCAGCAACTTTGCTCTGCTCTGCAGCGTGGAACCATCCTCCGCCTGACTGGATTTGAACCAGTTCTCCCACCTCCCAGGAGAGCAGAGTAACCACCAAACCATTCTGCTTTGCATAGAGAGATATCAAAGAGGGGGTGAGAGCAGATAGACAGGCAGATTAGTGCTGCTGGCTGGCCTGCCGCTCCAGAATGTGGGAGCGTCCCCCTCCAGTTTCTCTCCTAACGAATATTCAAATGTGCAGACAGAGTGGAACAGTTTCAGTGGGAAAGGCTGGAGGGTACTCATCTTGGCAGGGAGGGAGGGCAGCAGCTGGGGGCTTTGCTGTGAGAGGAGAGTTAAATTCTCCAAATCCCCACTCGGAATCGGGCCATAGAGGGCTCTGAACTAGAGTCTCCTGCACTGAAAGCAAATACAGCGCACTAAGGGAGGAGCTCCTGCCACAGGCAGAGGTGGTTGCAGCCCTGAATCCACGAGGTCCTCTCCAAACACCCCTTTGGAATGGGGCCATGTGGATCCCTTTACTCAGAAGGACATTTAACATTCACCTTGTGCACCTTGTCACAATATGGACCAACACTGCAACAGAAGGGCAAGGCAGAAGAAGTCCTGGTGCTCAGCACAATTTATTGGTGGAAACTTATCCGAGACTCTTCCAGAACAGCTGAATGAGGATTTTGAGTGCCTAATTTCAGAGTTAGTGACTGTGAGTGTGTCAGTCAGGTGGACATGTCACTTCACGACCTTAAGCTTTCCAGGTTTTACCTTGTTTGGTCTTTTTAAATTCTCCCTGTAGCTGTTCCTCAGTGATTTTTTGTTCCTTATGCTGCATCAGTCATACATCAGGTTGTGGCTACTCCCCAGTGGCTTGCAGAGAACAATAACATAGGGGAGAAAATATGCCCACTCATATATTTTGATTGTTTGACTTTCCCCTATATCTCCCTGGAATATACCTCTACCTGAGTGCTTATTTACATATTAATGTGCGAGTATTTTCAGACCCACGTATTTAGCAGAACTCAGAAACTGGGAGAATAATCTGTAGATAGCACAAGTATATCATTTTGATTTACAGTCTAACATTTAAATGTTTTGAGGTCAGACCTCTGCGAGAAAATAATTCACAACTGGATCTACAGCCTCCACTGGCTGTACATTTATTGCCAACGAGCACAACACAGATTGTTTTTTACGTGCCTGCTTTTTATTGCCTTAGATGCTGTTGTAGGATAGTTCACATAAACATTTATATAGGGTTTAGAAAACAGTTGTTAGCGAGGAGGAAGCTTTTTCTGTTTACACAGCCTCGAACAAAGCCACCGCGCGCAGCTCCCTCTAATTGACAAGTGGGCGGGTTTTTTTCAAGTCACTGACTGGAAGAAGTGAGTGTCTGAGATTTATTCCTGACAGGACTTAAATTACTGGTAGCCTGACACATTTGTGAACAATTACTAGACACTGAGGTGTTTAAAGTAATGGGTACTGTTTGCTCGAGGGATGGGGAAGTTTCAAAACCATTAAAACAAAACAATTTTCCATTTGATTAGCAAAAAGCAAGTGCATACGTTTATTTTTCCGAAAAGGCGCATGGATATTTGATTTCTTAAATTATTTTCCTCTCCACATACACATGCTTAAAAATTTCCTTTAATTTCCTAACCAGTGAGTTACCATCTCTTGGTACAAGCTCACAGTCTGCTCTGAACAGCAGAACTGTGAACCTGCAGCCCCTAAAAGGTGAATTCATGGCAATGTCTCTGTTAGAAAAGGATCTCATTGTTTAGTTGTCTCAAATGATAATAGCATCTACTTTTTTAGCTTTTAATTTGAAAAAAGAAAGGTGAAAAACTCTAAAATTTACTGCTTTACTCATTTGACCATTAACCACTGCCAATATTTAAGGACAATAAACTCTGTTTAATCCTCTCCTTAATCTACGTTACCTCTATTAATTTATTTGTAACTCCTTAAGGTAAAAGTTCTATATATTCCCACTTTTGCATGCAGTGTGCATGTACAGTGACCCCTTCCATTCCTCCTTACAAAACCTGGGGCTATGTAGCCCCTAAATTTGGAGTTTTCCATTTGAGAGACCCCTGTCCCAACAGGATTATTGCACCAGATTATTGCATGTTTTTAGGAGTCATCCTGCATGTGTGTGCACACTTCCATCCCTGTTCCTTCATTAACCATGAACTGTTGAACAGGTGCTGTCTCTGCAACTTGTGTTATTCTGATGTGCTATGACGTGAATAAATTAGCATCCATCTGCTAATAACCAAAATAAAAGATTTCGATGGTGAACATAAATCAGGATTTTTGGAGGAGGCTGGTTAATCCTGCTTCACTGCTGGTCTCAGAGCCAGATTGTTCTTCCTGACTGAGTCAATAAAAATGTTTATACATTTCTGAGTGCAACAGGGCCACACAGAGAGCTGCAAGAACTGTTTGCAGTAGTGGTCAGTTGGGGTGGGAGCTGGGAGCATTCCTGCCCTGCTGGCCATCCAAGCACTGGGATTCACCCAGCCAGGTAGCCCAGAACCATGGCACTGATTTAATGTGTTAGTCTTTCACCAAAATAAATGGAAACTCTGCCCTATTTTTCAGTTATTCTTCCATCCACAGGGGAAAGATGCTACTTCAAGGGAACAAAAAGGCAAAATGCTTGTGAAATCCCATTGTCCCTGTTAGACGTCTTCCCACTGTTTTATTGGGACTCCCAGCAATGTAAACAATGTAAATTTGATGGCTTTTCCCATGGGCAGTTCACTACCTCACAAAACAAGCCTTTCCCTTATAGTTATTTATTATTCCTCAGGAATGAAGTTGCAGCTGTGAGTTTTGCTGGCCTTCCTGGAAGTGCAGACTTCCAGATTTCAGCATGCTCAGGAGCCATCAGAGCACCTTAATTTGCTGCAAAAGAATGGACTTCCCATGGATGACAGAATTCTCTCCATCCTTCAGTGAGATTGTTCTTGAGTGCTGGGAGAAAATCCCTTTCTTGCCACATCGTCCTCTTGGACAATTAGGAGGTGATCTGGGAACTGGCAATTATCTGGGTTCTTTCGGTTTTGCCATAGTTTTGGAAAAATAGGGAGACAGATGGTAGGCACAGCTTCAGCCTTGGTAGATTCCTTCCTGTCCAGGGCTTGGGGCAGCACAGATGTAACTCTGGTGGAGCACTTGGGATGTGTAGGAATTGTTGGAAGCTGATTCCTGAGGCACAAGTCAAGAGCTCCCAATCTCACACTCTGTCCTCAGGGCTGCATTCAGCCCTCAGGGGCCCTAAATTTTCCCTTCATGCACAACACCACCTACTTGTCTTTACATCTATGGAAAATAAAGACACTGTGTGTCTTTTTGAGGTAATTTCCAAAGTGACTTGTGCTGTCTTTGTTATGCTGAGAGCTCCTGAAATCCATCCCCTATGCAGGACACTCTGCTTAACTCCCTCAGCTAAACCACTGCTCTTCATTTGAACCCATGCAGAGGAGTCTATAAACTCTACCAAGGGGGAGGTTTTATTCCCTAGTTCTTGTTTTCTGTGTCACTTCTTGATGCATTGAGTAGTAAAACAATTTGTAACATGCTGTTAGCACAAAAGAATGAAAAATAATACCAAAAATAACACATGAAACTGCAATGAATGCAGCTATTTTTACACATTGTGTTCTGGCACAAGGAAATTTCAGAACCTTCAGCAGAAGAACCCAGAAACACTTTCAGGGTCTCAATTCACCATGAGGGATGGTTTTCTCTTGGTTTTATAAATTCTCTTCTTCTTGAGTATTTTGGGAAAAGGGAAAAAGGAGCTGCAGATGTTCCAAACTTTCTACGGTCTTTTACAATTATTCAGGGTGGTGCCTCCTCTGTAGACTCTGTGCTGTTTTGCTCGCATATTCATAAATTTTTCTCATTTGTGAGAGTCGCTGAACAGAGCATGTGAATTGTTTTACCCAGTAGGTGGTGGAGCAATAATGAAGCTTTGTGATTAAGTAGTGTTGGAACATCATATCTGAGTGGGAGGCACCATTAGTAGTAAAAGTAATTACCTGTGTAGAACGTGCTGATTGCACTGAGCATGTACTCCATGACACAAAGGATGTCTTCTCAACTTTAGGGACTTGAAGAGATCTCCATTTGCTGCTAATTTCACATTTTTAAGTGATAGCACATAATTCCTTGAGTTTTTTGGTTGGGGTTTTTTTTTTTGTGTCAAAATTACAAATAAACTTTGCGAGAGCTCGTTCTCCTCATCAAAATTCTGTCCTTGTCATTGGGAGCTACAAAACGAGGATGAGGGAAATGTCACTTGGAAGAAGGAGCTGCAAAGGCAGGGTTTGTTTGTTCCCAGTGTGGCACCTGGAGTGGCTCACAGCTCGGGGCTGGCCTGGGGAAGGAGCTGAGGTGTCCCCAGGGTGGTGCTGCAGGGAATGACCCCAAACAGGACATCAAGGCTGAGCTGGGGGCAAAGGGCTCAGCTCCCCAAGCCCTCCTGGAGCAGGGGTCTGTGGGAGGCTGGTGCCACTGATGGCATCAGCCCCTCGCAGGGTTATTCTCACAGAAGCCAATCTGTGGTAGAACACGCGGTGTCCTGAGGTCTGATTTCATAAGCACTCATCCATCTGCCTGACAGTTTCCAGCAACTTGGGGAATAAAACATTAAGATATGGTGGAAATAAGCAGCTCTTTCCATCATAGAAAAACGGGTATTTTTTGTATTTCATCTGTAGATTGTACCTCTGGAAGTTTTTGTGTCTTGTGTAGATGTGAAATTAAACCTTTCTCCTCATCTGTGTAATTTTAAACCCTTCTGGCTACTTTGGAAAGCTGATAAAAAGTCCTGGGATTCAAAGAGGCTCATGACTTTTAGGATAAAAAGCAAAATGAAGAGCCTTTCTGGTTTGTTTTAGATCTGATGCAAAGCCTGTTGGAATCACAACAAAGAGACTCTCACTGGTTTTTAAGATCAGCATCCAGGGTTTGAACACAACATCTGACATAGATGTGAGGTTGCCATGCTCCCAAAATGAGCCGTGCAGGGTCGGGGGCTGCGTGGGGCACCCCTGGCACAGGGATGAGGGAGTTGGAAATGCCCTGGGAAAGGGCTGCAGCCCCTGTGCTCTCAGGATCACTGCGGAGGATTTCCTGTGCTCTCCGGGGAGGATGTGAGCTCGCAGGGACAGGGACAGGGACAGGAGGACGTTGCTGAAGGTGACAAACTGTCCCTGCAGTGATTGGTTATTTCTCTAGCACGTGCAATCTCTTCCAACCATAAAATGCCAACATTTGCTTAAGTAATGGTGTAGGTCCAGTCAACTTTCACCCTCAAATTCAGATTTTTTCAGAAGCCTTCTCCTGCCAGTTTTTCTCCAGTTTCTAAACTATGTTTCTAATTTTTTCTTTTTAAGTCTCCTGAGGGAATTGTCACTGTATTTGACCAACCTGTTTTCTTTCTTAAATATTTTCTTTTTCTTGTATTTTGAGGCTAATCTGTGATACAATTTACTCATTTTATAAATCAGTAGGATAAACTCTGTGACCATGTCTGAAAATATGAGGAGAAAGTTTAGGAGTGTGGAAATACTGAAATTGCTGGAGCCACAACAGTGGAGATAAATTTAAATTATCAAGCAAAAAATTAACTAGAGATTTAATTACTAAAGTCAGCCCAGATATGAAATTTGTCACTTTTTCTTTGCGGAACTGAACCCAACATTTTTTCTTTGCTATTATTTTCATGGGCCTGGGCTTTTGATGAAAAATAAATGAAAAAGCCAAAAGAATATAATTCTAAATGAATGAGATTGACCCAGTTTTGTGCAGAGCTGTACAACTGCATGTTTTGGGGGGGTCAATTTTGCAGACACAAGGTTGCCTTCAAATTGGGCCTGAGCTTGTTTTATTCTTCCTCCTGTTGAGTAAAGCAAAAGAGCTGGAAAATATTTCAGCAAAGCAGCCTGAAATTTAACTGAGACCAAAATCAGGCACATTTTGCATGGAGATTATATTGCTGTAATTGCAGACAGCAATTTAATGATTAAAAAAATTATTGTGAGTATCTGTTGTTTGTTGGTGGTGTTTACAGGAACCAACTGCCTTCAAGGACATCCAACAGACAATTCCCATCCCTGAGTGGAAACAATGAACAGAGATTTTACTCACACTGAGAATAGAAGGAGATAAAATCTGCAGAGTTTAGCATTCTTTTAATGAATCCCACTAAAATTCAGGAATGCTTCTCTTCTGCCTGCTACCTTTCAGTATCCCTCAGGGATATGTTTGATAACCCAGCCTTATGCTTTAAAGCACGATAATATTAAAATACCAAATTTATTTCTTGAAGTAAGACTCCAGACATACAAATTATGTCTAGCTACTAAGTGTAAATAACACCTTTACCTTGTAATCAGGTAGAGGATAAAGAATTATTAATGGCAAAATTTCATGTGCTGAGATTCCATGGAAAAAGGCAATTGCTGACCTGGCTTCCTGACGAATCCAGTAAATTACAGATGTGCATTACACACATTGGAATTTTGGCTTTTCTGAAATGTCTTCCATAATTTGTTCTTTGTCTTATAATTAAGTCAGAAAAATATGTTAACATTTTCAGAAATGCACTGGCAGATCTTAGATTTAAATTTGCTTTTAGATTCATCTAAACTGCTGATAGTGAAATTCAACTGCAGTAGAAGGTGGTGAATAATGTGCCCTAAATGTGCCCAAATATACAGATGGATGTTGGTCTGGGCAGATTATTCCTGTAAGGACCTTGTGCACAAGCAATTGGCCACTTTTGGTCAGGAATTGTTTAAATCCAAGGAATCTAAACCTGAGGAAAGTTCCGGGTCACTGCAGACCCACATGTGCCCTGTTAGCCCCAACAAAACATCACAGTTCGTGTTGTAGGAATAGAATCCAAGTTGGGAATCTTGATTCACATCTCTTGCTCAGACACAAAGAAATGTAACTCTGAGCAAGAGCTTACACAGGAGGGAGAGAAAAATGAAATGTGATGTTTTGGTCCAAGTGAGTTTGTTTAAGGAAGAAAAATTGAAAAAGCATTTTTGGCAGTTAAAGTGTTATGTGGGTTTACAGCCCTTTTTGGAATATGCGAGGTTGTCACAATCAATATTGTTCTTGATCAAACTGAACCACAGACAACCTTCTGAAAAAAGAAGCAGACCCTGATCTCTGGACCAAGTAATGAAATTTGTGATGGAAAAAAGACACATCCACCTGATGTTTGTTAGTGGGGGAAATATTGACAGAAATTGTTAGCATGATGGGAAATTCAATTACTTTAAGCAGTATTTGAACATGAAGGGAACAGAAACTTGATTAGGGAAATCATTTCAGATATTCTTCTAATTCTTTCTAAATCCAAAGGGCCCTCCCCAAATCCCAAGGACCAATCACCCTCCAACTGCTCCAGCTGTAAAAGAGACGCTGTGGTCAGGGAGTAGGACACAGATGGGCTCCTTGGAACTCCTGGCTTTTCCAGGGCTTTCAGCACCTCACGCTGGGCCAGCCTTTTGTTCACGCTGAGGAACATCTCTTGGGTAATCCAGCAGGATCTGACTGCAGCCTGATGCACTTTTCCATGTGACCAGTGGCCCCTGGATCAGATGAACCCCCTTTCTGGGCAGTGAACCCCTGAAGGGGATGGACACCCTGTGCTCCACTGAACCTGCAGGGGATAAATGGCATGAAGTTGTGTTTGAGGAGCATTTGGGGATGTGCAGGGAAGGAGGGAAGGGAGAGAGGCCAACTGAGATCAGCTGTGTCCAAAGGACAGGTGATTTTAGGTCTCTTTAAGTCTGGTTTCTCACCTCTTGGGCAGGGACCTGCAGCCTCCCAGAGGGATCTGGGCAGTGACTGCAGGGAGAATTAAACACAGGGACAGGAGCTGCAACTGCCCACGGTCAGAAGAAACCTTTAGATCTCCTCTAGTCCCAACCACGGCTGCTGCATCAGCTCTGGGTTTCCATGGGAGCTGCCCCTGTCACTCCCGGCCCCCATGAAAACCTGGGAATGTTCTGGGAGAAAGAAGGGAGCTACCTGGGCAGAACCATGGCCAGCTTGCTGAATTTAGCACCCCAGCTCTTCCCCAGTGTTAATATGGAGATCAGAGTCAATAAAACACATGGAGGCAAAATGTATGACTCCAATTTACATTAAGGAACTTAAAAGTTGTGAAATATGTGAAGAACAAACTGTTGTGAGAAAATAAGTGCCAGCCTTCCTGCAAATTTTATATCTGATTCTGAAAGCATGGGAAGTCTTCAGCGCTGTTCCTGACTTGGCTGCCAGTTTATGTGGGAGGGGAAACAGCCATTTTGCTCGAGGGAAATATTTTTTAAAAGTTCCATGATGAGAAGGGGTTTTGTTTGTTTGTTTGTTTTTGCTTTCCTGCATGAAATGAGTTTTGCAGTTGAAATTGCTGGTCCAAAGGCTGAATTGTGCCTCCACCAGCTTCAGCTGCCGTGGGACGTGTGTGCTTCTGTGTGGAGATTTTGGCAACTTCGTTTTGCCCGCATGGAGAAGTGCAGACACACACACAGACATTGTCTCTGCGTTTGGAGAAATGTACACAAATCTCAGCTTTCATCTGGACTGCATTTTTGAAGAAAGTGTGTTTCAGACAATGCATTGTTCCAGTTTTATGGATTGCAAAGATAAAGCACAAAACCCCACAAATTCATGGAGAAACACAAATCTTCCAGCCCCTGCCTCTCACGAAGGGGCATTTTTGTGCCTTAAACGGGCGCAGGATTTTTAAAAAACAACTGCCCATACAGCATTTCCCACACTGGAGCCTCGGGAGTGAGGGATTTCAGCACTGAGGGAACAAAATGAAGTGGGAAGTTTTTCAGATGTGCTTTAGTGGGGTTCCATCTCCTGGGAACAGGAGGAGTTTGGGAGTTTCTGCTGAAAATCTGCTTTTTTCACGTAGGTGTTGGATTGGAAGCTGAAGCTCTGAAAATCTGGCCTCGAAGGCCTATTTTTAAAATATGGTTTCTGCTTTTTCAGACACAATTTTGTGATCCCAGCTAATTAGGAGAACAGCCATGTGGTTAGACATCTGAGTGCTAGTCTTATTGCTTGGAACAATGACCATGGGAGAAAAGCTGCTCCGATGTGGTTTTGTTGTTATTTTGGTTTTTTGCTTGCAGAATAGACTGGAATCTGCTTTTCAGGCTGCATTGGGCTCCGTTTGTGCTGTTATAACAAATAAAGGAAGACTTGCTGATGGGCTCAAATAAACCTTCAATTGAAGTGACATCTCTTTTTTCAAATGTCACTTGCTCCCTCCATATCCCCGGTGTGTTTTCAGACCTCTGTTACAGGAGAGCTGCTGCGTGATCTTCTTCAATTTACCATTCAGTCATCCAAAATCAGGAACACAAAAAGCTTTTAAAATTAAAATTCAGGTTTTGAAAGCAGTGTTAGTCAACTTTCTGGATTCACAGCTTACTTGAGGTTGACTCTATCACGCTTAATAAAATTTGAGGTTTATATTACAAAGTGACTCCAGGAGACCTCAAGTAGCAGAGTGAAATTAAGGATGTTAAGAAATTGTATCCTCAGCTGACCTCTGTGTAATAGGAAGAAAGAAATCAAGGGCAAAATTTATTCTGTTTAGTAGAATTTGACTGGGAATTTGAAGGAGAAATATTCCATCCAAGCAGTGACATTGCACCAAGTACTGCGATTGATTGGCAAACACTGATCTGTCTGATGTGTGTGTGGGATCCGGAGTGGCTGTTCAGGGAATTAGAGCCCATTGCCCGTGCAGGCAAAAAATATCACAAAACAGAGCTGGAAAATCGCATGCCAGAATTAAAAAGGAAATATTGCAATTTTCTTTGGTGCTGGTTTCTCTCAGAAAGCCACTCATTATGAGCACAGAGCAGCTCTGAGGATTCTGACTAATTGCTGATGATCTCCCAGGTTAGGACCTGAAGCTGTTTGTGTCACCAGCCTGGCTGTCCCCAGGTACAGCCATGAAACCAAAACACAACCCGAGAGCTTTGTGTCAGGATAGCTGCAAGGTGAGAATCATCCCCCTGTAGGAGGCAGGTCCTCTTTGCAACAGCTGCTTTTCTGTCACCCTGTTCTTATTCCTGAGCTACACCCTGGCTAAAAATGTCCCCAGCAGTTCCTCTGTCCCATCACTGCACTGCAATTTCCTTCCTATCTGAGTTATTCCTGGGATAGAACAGCATCCAGTGGGGATTGAGACCTCCTGGTGCAAGGCACAGAATAAATACAGCACAAGATGCAGCCTCTGTCACGGGAGGTTACAGATTGTCACCAGCCCTGAGCAGGAGCAGATCCCTCACTGGAGACAGAGGCACCCTGTGTGGGCACAGCAGCCTGTCTGCAGTTTAATAATGCAGCAGAGCAGGAGCAGGGAGAGGAAAAGGCAGCAATGGGGAGAGGTGTGGTGGCTTTAGGAGCCACCCCAGCCACTGCTGCAGATGAATTCCTGATGATTTCAGGCTAGGAGAAACCCAAACTTGAGAAGCCCACGTGCCTGCCTGCACGTGGCTGGTATCAGGTGTTTAAGTGAATGCAGGGTTGCACAAGAGCTGCACAAGGGCTGGTGTTGGCTCCTTTTGGGGGAAAATTCCTCCTGGAAATCATTGTTAGACGGGCCTGGGGAATTTGGGAAGGATTGTGTGAATGTGTCTGTGGGGAGCATGGAGAAGGGAAAGCAATCCTTGTGGTGGCTGCTGGGATCTGGAGCTACAGTTAATGCTGGTTTTTATTGGAGGTAATTTCCATTTAGGATATTGCTAATATCCTGCCAACTGGGGAGAGTTGGTTCACTAAAGCCAGCACAAGGTAAAGATATAATGCAGGGGAGAATGAATTTTCACTTGGTTGCATGCACTCTTGTTGTGACACACTTAGCAGTCTCCCATCTCCACTGAAATCAGTAAAAGCCTTCCCTTCATTATTCCCTTCATTCTGTGCCAGAGAGCCGAGGGTCTGACTCAGACCATTTGTAGGTAAATGGGAAATTTGGGTTATATTCTGGGCTTCATTTAAGGTTAGTGACAAGTGAAGCTCATGGCACTGACCTGCCTTCCTTGTGCCCCCTCTCCCTGACAGGGCAAAAGTTCTTCTCCCCCTTTCCCATTTCCTCTGTGAGGTGTGCAATTCCAGTTGGCTTGTATCAAAGAAATCACCAAAAAGTGAAACAGGCAGATGTTTGCCAAGGTTTCCCTTCCATACCTGGAGTCCTGGGATGATCCTTGCCACATTCCCCTGGCTGCACCCATCCCTCTCCATGCCACTGTCACTCCAGCTTTGCTGACTGAACGTCTGTATCGAGCATGTCAGCAAAACAGGCACCAGAATTCCTTCAAAAAACAAAACTCCAGCCCTCTGCGGCTTCTCCAGACTTCCTGGAGCAGAGCAGACCTGTGGTGCTTTGCATCTTTGCTTTCCTCAGCTCAGTGATGGCTCCCTGCTGGAAATCTCTGGATATGAACCAGCAGAAGAGAGCAGGGGGACAGGTCAGATGTGCTTCCTGTGCTTTCCACAGAACACTTTTCAGGGTGGGAGTGTCTAAAGTGTGTTTGGTTATTTTCTTCCCTTCCCTTCTGCTGTGGTGCCACTGCCCTGTGTTAGATCAGACACCGAAGCAGGCACAGATGGGAACCCAGGCAGTCCCAGTCAGAAAGGAGGGCATGGTCTAGAAAAACCAAAAAATAATTAAGGATAGCACCTATTTTACAGATGGGGATTGAAGCTGAGATTGAGAAACTTGCTTGAAGTTTCACAGAGCATAAATGCAGTGTACTGGGACAGAGATAAGAATTAAAGTGTCTCTGCCCTGGGTATTACAGCTCTGCTCTGCATTTCCCCCAGCATGTTGCCTTATCCCAAAACCTCCCTCTTTTCCTACTACCAGAGTCCTATCTGGGGTTCCAGCATGTTGGAGACGTCTTTTCTCACAACTCAGAGTCATGTCTAAAATAAAAAATGAATCCTTCAAGATTAAATCCAGCACAGGATTTAGGTACTTAAAGGATTTAAGCAGTATTTTGATACTTAAATGCAAAGTTGAGACCAGTGAGATGCTGCCAAGATACTGCATTATCCTGGGAAGTGCCTGCATTCATTTGGTTGCTCAGTTTGTGATCTGAAAATGTTTTAGAAAACTGAAATTTTTAATTCAAAACATTTAGTGACTGCTTATTGCTCAGTAGTATTGAACATTCCTGCCCCAATTATCTCCGCGAGCACAAGCAGGGTTCACAACCTGACCTGTGGGTCTTCCCCTGGTGTCCCCAGGGCATGGCACACCCCTTGCCAGGCCAAATCCAGCATGGCCTTGCCTTGGGACACTGCCAGCCATGGGAAAAGGCTCCCAAAGCCTTCCCTCCCCTCCCAGGGTCCAGGATATCAGAGCTGTGGAGTTACAAACCCAGGCCTTCTGCTTGTGCCCAGGGCACTCTGACCAGCAGCTTTCCAGCCCCACGAGGGCTGGGAGAAGGAACCTGCTCCCTGCTGGAGCTGTGCAGGTAGGAGGGAAATATTCAGATGAATTGATGCAGCAGAAGAGGGAGAAAGAACTCTAAAATGGGAAGATGCCTTTGTCACCTAGTTGTGACAATTTTCTGATGAGGATGCATTATGGATTGCTGACCTGGTTCCCAGGACTGTTCCTAAATTTTGCCTTGCGATTTCAGAAAAGGTCTCTGTAAAGTTCTAAGAGCAGACACCAGGGGCAGGAGTTTCCCTTCTGCATCCCTCAGGTCCAATTAATGTTGTATTATTCTGTGTGCAGCAAAACAGCTTTTAGAGAAAAGCTCTCCCCTATCCAAACCCAAAGCACCTGGCAAATTGTTTGGGGCATCTGTAGGGGATGAGAAGGGAACACCCCAAGGCACAGAGAGGAGCTGCTGCTGAATTTTAGGAACTCTCTAAACACAGACAAAGGTTCAGGGTTAGAAAAGAGACATTGTTTATTCTGCAAGGTGGAAGTTTTTCCACAAACCAAGCACATTGGTCTTTTCCTGGTGATGGGATTTTAGCAGTCAAAGTCTGATTCCCTTGGTGGGGAAGAGGATCTCCTTCTCACCCCTGCATTACCTCCTCCCCTTCCAGCTCCCATAGCCATCAACCAAACTTGTTTATCATCCCTCTTCTGATCTCTTTTTCCCATCTCTTTAATGTTCTCTTCACCTCTTCCTTCTGATTACACTTCCTTTTCTTATCTCTGGAAACATCAGCATCCTCTGTCAGAGTGAACAGGCCCCAGCCTCCCCTGCCCCGGGGATGTGCTACCAGAACCTCAGTGCTCCTGTCCCACCCTGCACTTTCCAGAGAATCCCAGGATATGCTGAGTAGGGAGGGACCCACAAGGCTCCAGGAGCCCAACTCCTGAGAGAGCAGAGCCTTTCCTCTGACAGGGACAAAGGTTCCTCCTTCCAGGAGCAGCTCCCAGACTGGGTGCCAGCTGTGGGAAACACCACCCAAAGTGAGGTATCCGGAACACGAGGCTGAAGGGCCAGAGCTGGCCTTAAAATTTTCCCAGGGGTGTCCTCAGCCTGACCTGCTGGGGACACCGTGTCCTCCCCCAGAGCACAGGTGCCACACGCCCAGAGATGCCGCAGAGCCGCGCCAGGGCTGGGAGCAGAGGTTTGTGTCTCTTCCTGCCTCGCTTGCAGCCCTTTGACGTAACGCGAAGCGCTTTGCCAGCTGCGGTTTTGCGAGAACAGATTGGTAAACTCTGACTTGTTGCATCAGCCTGACAGCTGCCTTCCCACGCAGCTCGGAGCGCGCAGCCGAGCCGGGATTCAGCCTCTCGGCAGGTCCCGCACACCTCCGGCCCGGGAGCTGCTGCTGCAGCCCCGGCGTGCCCGGGAGCTCCTCGGTAAAACTGCTCTTTGTCCTCTCTGGTGCTGGGAAGTCAAAAGAATATGCTTTGTTTGAGATTTTTCCAGAGGAAAAAAAAAAATAAAATAAAAAAATAAAAGGTTTCAGAACACCAAAGCTTCAAATAGGAGCTGATGGCTCCAGTCTGGGCACAGACAATTGAGTTTGAGGGAATTTATAGCAAGCCTATCCTTAATGTGTCCCAGGAATGACTTGATTTGCTTCTTCTATTCCCTTGCAGAAGAAACTGTGGGGATACAAATTTAATACAGTCTAGGAGCTTGTGTTACAGTTTACTCTGTCCTTGGACAGCTGTAAATCCTCCTCTGATGTATTTGCTTAATATTTAGGCTTAACATGTTTTAACCACAAATCAGGCTACAATAATGAACTTGGAACCTGTCCAAGCCTTATCCCAGAGTCCCCACAAACAGCTCCAGTCCCAGAGGTGAAATGATGGTGATCAACCTGTGAATATCCCCAGTCCCCCCTCATTTTGTTACATGTGCTCAGAGTAACAAGGCCCACTAAATCAGGAGCCTGATCCTCAGCTCAAACAGGGATTTACATTCTCCTGTGCTGATTTACACCAGTGGAGGAGCTGATTGCACCATGAACAAATATAGTGTTTTAATCTACCCATCGATCCACAGCTCAGCTAATGAAACTTTGCAGCCCTTAAAATGTCCTGGCTCCAACTTGAATGTCTCCTGCATCTGGATTTTCTCTCATCAGCACTTCAGGGCTGGTACTGCATTAAAAACTGCACACACGACTACAGTTAAGCTTTTCAATAATGAAGTCACTTTATTTATTGAGAAATGTCATCACAGGATACATGATTCTTGGCAGGGCAGCTCCTGAGCAGGAAGCCTGCAGTTCCAAAGGTATGCAGGAACGTGGAGAAGGGCATATTGTTTGCCTTCTTTTTATGACAGGAAGGATATGGTTTGGTTGTGTTTTTGATGAGTTTATTTCATTGTACACTGAGATTTTCCTAGACTCTAAGTCAAAACTTGACAAATAGTTTTACCCCTCCTGTTACGTGGGTGTGGGGAGTGACTCTCTCTGTGTTTTGCACTGATGGTTTGCAGACCCTACACAAAGGTTTTTATCCCTTGGACATCCTGGGCCGGCAGAGTTGGCACAGACATGGGCATGGAGACTTCAAATAATTCCCAGGGTTAATAAACCCTGCTCTAAGATATGTATGAGAAGCATTCTGGGGAATTGATATCATTGCTTTTTAAATTTTAGTCTATAATCTTAGGATTTTATTTAAAAAAAACAAACCGCAAAACAACTTACAAATAAACTCACAGATAAAATGAACTAGCTAAAGACATTGATGATTTCTGCTTCCTATGGCTATTTGATTGCCTAATTACAGTCATTTTGAACTGATTGCATGCTCTTTTAATTTATTTCCCAGCATTTGGCTGTAAGGAAAGACCTAATGCAGGGTGTGTTTTACAGAGGAGAGCAAGTCTTCCTGAAAATAAATGTTCACTCCTTTCTAACTGAGGAACTCTTGCTCGGAAGACAGGAATGAACTTAGAGCCTACGCCTGGTTTATCTGTCAGGTAGAAAATGGAAGGTTTTGAATGAAAACAAGTTTGGGAGGCTCTGTGGTTGGGCTGAGCCCTGGCTGGGCAGCCTGAGCTCTGCTCTCCTGCCTCCCTGGATTGGAGCTGCCATGGGATCTCACTGAGGGCACCAGCCTGCCCCTGCCAGCTCCTGCTTCTGCCCCAGCACATGGGCAGCTCCAGAAATACAGAAACGGGATTAAAAAGGAGCAAGCTGCCTTGTTTTGAGCTGCAGAGGCATTTCTTCCAGCTGCAGGTTGAGCTGGGGCTCAGGCCAGCTCTTCCCTCCTCCTGGTGCAGTTGTTTCTCTGGGGCGCTGTTAGAGCAGACTCCTCCTCCCCGAGCACATCTGACTTCCTCAGTGCCCTTCTTAATTGCTTTCTGCTGAATCATCTTCATTAATCCACTGTTACATGATGCAAAAATGGGATCCAAATGCTTGCCATCAGTTTTCTTTCAGGACTTAAATTTAATGATAATTTTATCATTGACTTTTTTAAATCTTTGAGACAAAACACTTGTTCCGTACCAAAGAACCACAAGTGTTCTCAGAGGCATTGTGTATTCTGAGAAAAATGCAGTTATCAATCCAAAATACAATTAGAATTACTTTACCAGGTTATGTCAGGTTGTGAAAACAGTATCAGGAGAGGGAAAGAAAAATAAATAAGTCTGGTGTGTTTTGTTAACTCTGCGGTGCTGGGCGTTTATTCCGGCTGGATGGATGGGGGAGGCAGGGCTTTGTTATCAGTGGGTTCAGAGCTGCCTTTCAGTGGGGCCTGTAATTGCTGGACAAGAATTTAGGGTGATCTCAGAGGGAGCAAAATGTACAAAATAACTGCTACAAACAACCAGCCAGTACCAAGGGTTCCATTCAGAAATCTGACCACAGCTTTCAAGGTGGTTAAATGTTTATTTCTGCTACATGCTTGCCACGGATTTTTCTGACAAACCCTTGCAAAGTCTCTCAGGTGCACGAGGAGAGCTGGGGTTGGATAAAGAGTCATTAGTGCAGAATTTGTGGCAGATGTCCATAGTCCTGTTTGTAAGATCCACTGGGATTCCTGGGCTCCAGTTCTGGTGAGGGGTATGCTGGGCTGGGTGTGCACAAATACCAACAAAACCAGTGCCTGTGACCCCTCAACTTTACAACCAGACAGGCAGGAATTACTGAACCCTGGGAGTTCCAGTACAGCTTTAATTTCACTTACAGATGGCCCAGCTGATGATGTCACACAAATGTCTGCTTGGGCCTTTCTTTTAGAGAGCTTTACCTAAAATGACTTCGCTACAAAGAGCACAAAAGTCTTTTAGATCTGATACATTTGTGTCACAGGGGCTGATCCTGAAGAGCTTTGGCTTTGCTGGAGGAAAAGCTCCATTAAGGAACTACTTTTCCTCCAAGAAATCTCTGCAGAATTGGGTCTGATGATAGCAATAAAAATTGTTTCTGCAAAATGGTTTTGAGAGCATTTCTATTGTTTACTCTAACAAAGAGCCTCTGGAGACAGTGACCTTTGATTTCAGAAGTTTTGTGACTAATCCCTTTTTACAGACAACTTTTTTTTCATCACAAACTTCAAGGAAATGCTTGGCTGAGACAGGATTTGAGCCTAAACTTCCCAAAGTTTCAGTTTTGGCCTTGTACCAGTAATTATAGGAGTGAAAATTGGTTTCATAAGCTTAAGCTGTTGTGTTGGTACAAACTTAGGGCAAAGAATTTCCATTTGCTTGGGTCTCCCCAGCAGCAATGCAGCTCACCTTGCTCAGAGGCTGAAATGCTGAAAATTAATTTAAAAAAACCCCAAAAAACAACAACAGCTACAAAATCCTGAAACTTTATTTTCCTGACAGGGACGTTCTGAAGTGCAAAAAACCAAATTCTGCTTTGGAAGCCATCTGGGTTCCTCTGTGGAGCTGCATTTACCAGCCTAAAGCATGTGTTGTTAATTCAGTGTGTCTTAAGTCCCAGCCTCACATCTATTAAGTTTAAGCTCAGCAGGAAAACATGAAAAAGCACTCTCATATTAATCAGCAGTGCCAGAAATAAACCTGGATATCAGGAATTTAAAGCTCACACTGCTCAGATGAATGCTGCAGCCTACAACATGCAGCAGGGCAGCGTGTTTCTGCCCTGTGAAGGATGGATGTCAGAAAAAGGGAAAATACTAAAGAAAGGCATTTACTTAAAACACTTAGCCTTGTAAGAGCGCTCCATAAAATGTACATAAAAAGGTATTTTTTTCTCCCACAATTTAAGCAAACAGAATTTTTAGTTAGATATTATCACCTGGAGAGAGCCCAATAATAAGTAATTTAGTCTGGAGAGGGGTTCTGTACATTTCTGATTAATATTTACAAAAGGCTTTGTGTATTTTTGCTCGAGCGCTAATGAGGCAGCAGCTCAAGTTTAACAAAAAGGACACTGTAGATTGAAATATGGTATTGTGCCCATCAAAGTCTGCCTCCTCTCTGCTTGGCTTATGATGAATGCTGTTCTTTAATAGCAGGCTGGGGTTCCTGAAAAACTTATTACAGAGACTAAGAGAGAAGCCAAGAATGAAGGAATGCCTGACTGGCAGCAATCAATCACTCCCTTTTAAAGATGAACTGATCCTTCTTTTTTTAAAGTAACACTTCATAAAAAGGGCTCAAACATAAATATGCAAAGCATTAGAGCAATTACATCCTGCATGATCCCTGCAGTATTTCTGGTGCATGGCTTCACTTTGCTCTGGTGAGATAATGAATGCAGGAAAATGGCAAATCTCTCTAAAAGAAGACTGATATTTAGAGAAAAGTTCTTGCTGAAGAGTGTTAATTATCTGGAGCAGGGAAGTGAGATTATTTAGATTCCTTTTAACAACATGTCTCTACATAGGCTCTGTTTTAATGAAGCCTTCTTTTCTTCTTTTTTAATATTTTGATAATTTTTTTTTTATATATTTTAAGAAAAGGCAAATACACATAACCTATATCTAGAAATGGACAAGGGACTGATCTGTTAGTGGCCATCATATGTAAATATGTTCATTTTTAAGTGCCTAATTTGCATATGCACTTTCTGCAGCTGTCTGCAATCCCGACGTTTGACATGCAAATTCAGCGTGCAAACATACACAGCTCTGGAGAAGTTGAGTTCCCTGTACGTAGTGCAGAAAAATTTTCTCTTTCTTTAACACATAATCCTCCACCAGCAAGTTCCAGACCTTTATTCAGTGTTTAACAACCCAATCCCCAGGACACAATGTACTTTTAATGCAACATGGGAGGGTTGGAAACACAAACTGATGGAGAAGAAAATATTTTTTTTTCCAATCACCACAAAAACTTCGCTCTGCATAGCAAAAGCACGGAGTTAATTTAAGAGGTGCAGCCCAGATATTGCATCCAGGTACCAGGAATTTTTAATGACTTGTTATTTTTACCTTGTTCAGAGAATAAACTTTCTGTTCCTAAGGGTCTTTTTAAAACTCCTTTTTAAAAGAGTGCTAAGAATGGCTGGACAGTTGCTGTCAGGTGTAATGGATGGTAAATTATAAAATGTTAATGAACTAGTAACTATAGAATCTAATATTAGCTGCAAACAGGGTTGTTTAACATGGTGCAGTTGGAAAAGAACGAGCATGGAAACAGCAAAATGTCAGTAGTGAAATACCTGGTGGGTATTTGAGACCTCCAGAGGGCTCAGGCTCTGTGTAAACACTGTCAGGAGAGGAGAATCAGCTCAGGTTTGTGGAGTTCAGTGAAAGTCAGAAATATTTTCTTCCTTTCAGAATAGGAAAATGACATTTGGTGCAAACGGAGGTTCTTTCCCCGAGCAGAGACAGTGTGGGTTACTCATAAAAGCATAATGGCTTTCATTCAGAGGTGCCATATGGCTGCTTATAAGATTTCTGCACAGCACTTGCTGTAGCAGTAACTAAACAAATGGCACTATAGTACAATATAATACCTGTCAAGAGCAGTGATAAAGAATGTTTTATTTCTCTGCTCTCTGTCCTCTTTTCTCCCTTCCTCCTTGGGAGCAGCTGCCTGTGTGAGGCAGCACCCACTAGATGGTACTGCCAGGCTTCTCCGAGCTGTCACTTCTGCTCAGCCTCCCTGGCCTGTGCCTGGGGCTGCCATCCCTGCAGCCATCATCCCTTCAGCCATCCATCCCAACATCCATCCCAACATCCATCCCTTCAGCCATCATCCCTTCAGCCATCCATCCCAACATCCATCCCTTCAGCCATTCCAACATCCATCCCAACACCCATCCCTTCAGCCATCATCCTTCAGCCATCATCCTTCAGTCATCCCTTCGGCCATCCCAACATCCATCCCTTCAGCCACCCCAACATCCATCCCAACATCCATATCTTCCGGCAAGCCCTTTTCCTTTCCAAAGTAGGGGCTGCTAGGGGCACATCTGGGCAGATGTGGCACGAATGTCTCTCTAAGAGTCTGGGGAGTCTGACAAACAAAGTGCTCAACATTTCCTCTCTGTTTAACCTTAAAATAAGGTCCAGATCTCCACAGCGGGCTCAACACTATGGAGAGACACCAACAACGCTCCTGAGCCTGGGCTGTGGGAGCAGGGCCTTTGGCCCACCCCAGCTGAGCTGCTGGGAGCCCAGTGTCCGTGTGTCCCTGTAACTGGGAGCCCAGTGTCTGTGTGTCCGGGTCCCTGGGAGCCCAGTGTCCGTGTGTCCAGGTTTCTGGGAGCCCAGTGT
>VZTB01010729.1:249211-278272 GCA_013397245.1 Thryothorus ludovicianus
CCCTGTAACTGGGAGCCCAGTGTCCCTGTGTCCCTGTAACTGGGAGCCCAGTGTCCGTGTGTCTGGGTCCCTGGAGCCCAGTGTCCGTGTGTCCCTGTAACTGGGAGCCCAGTGTCCGTGTGTCTGGGTCCCTGGAGCCCGGGGTCCGTGTGTCCCTGTCCCTGGAGCCCAGTGTCCGTGTGTCCCTGTCCCTGGAGCCCAGTGTCCGTGTGTCCCTGTAACTGGGAGCCCAGTGTCCGTGTGTCCCTGTCCCTGGGAGCAGAGGGGATTCAGCCCCTCTGAGAAGAGCTGCAGACATCTCCGTGCTCTGCTCCCCTCCCTGGGCGCGCTCGCTGCGTTTGCTGTGTGAGGTTAAATGAAGAGCTGTGTGTGAGGTGCCGAGCTCCTCACTCAGATGCAGCTGCAAAGTCCCAGTACCCACCCAGAATTTTTGACTTGCATCAAGTGCTGCCTCCTCGAGCTCTCTGGGGTGGTTAACAGCGGGCCTTGTTTGCATGCTTTTTAATTTTGGTAAAAGATGGCTCCACCTGCTCCACACGAGCAGAGGGATGGAAAATACTGCAATCTCTGATCACCAGATAGCCTTCATATGTTGTTTACAAAATAACACATCTTCTCTCTGCCTGTGTTTTTCCCTGTAGGATAAATGCAGGCTTATACCAGCTCTGAAATATATTGGCTCCCTGATCAGCACCCTAACACATCCGCTCTATCATCTTCTCCTTTGGAATCACACTCCAGGGAAATTTGGTTTAAACCTTTCCTGATTAAAAGCCAGCGATGACCACATATGTAGTAAATGTGAGCTTTTTTTGTATGTGCTTGTCTCATTTCTGAAAGCACTTCCTTCAGGCAGGCTAAATTCAAGATTTTGCATGATGTATTCCTCAGTCCTTCCGTCCATCTGTCCAGACAGGCAGCTTGTTTGATGAGTTAACCATTCTGAACACTTTAATATTTATGTGACTCTTGTGCAGCTCAGCAGTTGCTTTATGTGGGATTGCATATTTGATAAGATCACAGATTCACTCTGTGCCAAAGCTGAAGTCCTACCGAGGTCTGACTGTACTTCAAATGTCAAAAAAATATGAATAGGTGGTCTTAATGTTCTCCTCTGGTGTTATATCTGTCTATAGAGAATATAGCTTACAACAGATTAGAAGCAATAGAGGACTTGACATATAGTGAGAGAGCAGTAAGAATGATGCTTGTTGACATTATCGGCTAAACCTGTAGGGGAATTTTCTTTTTTTCCTTTATTCTTTCTTCCCCTCTTGCTTTCCTTCTGTGGAATTTGCTTATTTGTTCCTGTGAGCCTTGCTCTTTCTACATCGAGTTCCAGTTTCTCTATCTGAAATAGTGTTGTCAATCCAGGTGTTTTCAACACCTCCCCCATCCTCGCTGGGCTCTCCTGCCTGCTCTCCCCCCGTGGCTCACAGGGCTGCCTCTGCCTGGTGTTTAAAGAATATTTATTTGCAGAAAGCCTCTCTAACTCCAATTCATGTGCATTTTCCCTCTGCACTTCAGGTTTCATGTGCACAAAGGTTTGCAGCAAATGCAATTTGCTGAAGGGTCGGTGCTGATGTGCTCTGCCCCTGCACTGAGGATGCACTCAGTGTCTAAAGGGATGCTACACAAATGCATTTGGCTCTAAATGACGAATCCACCTCTTAAACAAATGGAAAAAAGCATCTCGATTTCCAGTCTTTTGTAGCAATGTCACAAATAAAGCAATGAAAGATGGATTACTGGGGAATGAGTCATGGAAATTCCTCCCCAAGTTTTGTGAAATCCGAATATGCTGAGGACCGGGGCAGAAGGAGAGGATATTTCTGCTGACATGTAATGTCTTGATTCTCTCTCATTCCTGTTGTTAGGAACAGTTTCTGTGGTTAGATGCCCAAAACAGTGCTTGCAGGCGTGGATTTCGTAACTTTCTTTGGGAAATTGCATCCTGACAGCAGGATATGGCTGTGCACAGCACACACTGACCTGGGCACTGAGCTCATCACCCGGGCCCCGTTAACAGCAGCTTATAATGCTGCTTGCAGAGCCTGGCTCCAGACATGACACTGGAAATGTGCAGCAGAAGGAATATTGCTCCTTGTCAGCTTTAGATTTAAAAAGTACAGCTCGAGACACTGCAAGCCCTGGGTGAGCCAGTGCAGTGTCCATCAGCAGGGTCAGCAAACTGTGCTGGGCACTGCATCCATCCCATCCGTAATTCAGGCATGCTAAATACAAAATAAATTCATTCTTTGGCCTGCAGGCACAGACAATCCCTGGGGTTCCCTCTCTGCCCGTGGTTCTGTGTCTGCTTCTCACCTGGGGCTCTGTGTCCTGAACCTGAGCACTGGGGCTTGTTGGAATTCATGGGCAGCACAGGAGATGAATTTGCTCTCAGGACACAGACACAGCTTCGTTCTGGGAGAGGATGCATCATCCCCAGAGCCCTTAGCACGCAGCAGCCAGCAAAAAGCTGATTTTCCAGCTTTAACTAGATTTGAAAAGAACAACTATAATACAGGATACTATCCATAGATCAGTGGAGAAGAAAATTTGGGCTGGATTCAAAGGTGAATGGCAGATGTGGTGAATTGTGCTGCTTCAGCTTGTGCACAATATGGCACAGGCTGGGAAACAGGAGACAGAAATATGAAGGCATATTTGATGTGCCATCATCTCAAAGGATTGTTCCTTTATCTGGGGAGGGAACGGTAATCCTGGGGAATTGTGAAGAGTTATTGGCATTCTGTAAAGTAGGAGTATGCCTAACATGCCATAACAAAAAAGGTAATGCAGAACTGTAATTAACACGATGTTATTTTTAATTCACAAAAATACTGTTTATGGAGCTGCACTGAAAGAATCTGACTCTTAATGAAGATTGATTGCAAGTCAGACTTTGCCTTTCATTCTGCTGATTTTTGTTCACTGCGAGAAGAAAGTGAGCTGGGAGTGAGCTCATTTGTTTGTGGCACAGAGTGCCCTGAGTGTCCTCTCTGTCATCACAGCCAGGGGCCTCGTGCTTCCCCCAGCTCAGGTGGTGCTGCCCAAAGGGACTGGGAGGCTCTGTCCTTTCCTCTGTGTGTGACCACTCCTGGCACCTCCCAGCAGCACAGAGGGGACATCCTTTCCCTCACCCTGCTGTCCCCAGGGAGCTCCAGCTGCGAGGTTCCAGGGCAGCCCAGCTCCTAGAGCTCAGCAGGGCACACGTTTGGGCACGGGACATTTGCAAAGCTCTACACAAGTGATGGAGATGCTCCCAAAATTCTGCCAGGTCACAGCACCTCCCTCAGTGCTCAGGTCTGTCCCAGGCAGCACCACCTGGTTCCACAGAGTGTTTTGGAGAGCTGAGAGCAGGGAAAAGTCAGCCTGCAGAGAATTTTATGGCAGCACACGACCAGGGCTTCTCAAAAGTCCCGTTTGTCCCACCCAGCTGGATCTGGGGGGAATGAGCTTCCCTTTCTCACAGCCTGGAATCCTTCCTCCCATGGGCAGCACCTTCAGGGAGCACCCCAGTGACACAAGGTGCTCTCATGCAGCCTCTCCTCGTCTGCTCCAGGCCCACTTGGCTCCCCCAGCCTGTTCTGGCTGCAAGCAAACAGTATGAAACACAATATGAAATGAAGGGTGTCCTTGCAGGAATAACTTAAGGAGGAAACTCGTTGAAGCAGGAAGTCTTGCTTAGTTAAGCAGTAAGAAAAAACCCACATTTTACCACAAAAGTTAAGTTACCCTTCATGTGACAGACAAAGAAACTGCATCTATTCCTGTCAATTCTTTGAAGTTTTCCTACAAATTCCCAACACTCTTGTAGTGCCATAAATGAATGTAGAAATCCCATCCATTAGATGAAGTACCAGGCAAGAGTCCCATCACACATTTGTAGAGCCATGTTCTAATCACATGGCAGCAGAGTTTCCATTTCACTTTACTGCTAATTAAAACTGCAATATTGTGGAGCAGTAAATTTTCCTGATGATCAAAACTGTTTGTATGCCTTGTCACATAACCTATGCATTCCCAGGAAACGAGGGAGCTTGATTCTGCCTTCAGACGAGAGGAAATTTGAAGGAAACTTGAATATCAAATGACACGAGTTAAAAAATGTGAGACAAGAGGTTTTCAGATCAGCAGTTGAAAGTGGAGCTGGATGAAACTATTGTATCAAACATTTCTTCAAATCTAGGCAAAGTTGTGACTGAAGCTTGTCCATAAAAAAGCAAATTGGAGCAGAATTGTGGCTTGGTGTGGGAAGGGAATCGGGGTGGAGTGAGGCTGGAGTCCCAGAATTGTTCTGCACTTGTGAGCAGCACTGAGCCCAGCAGTTTGTGCCAGCCCTGCCGGGGCCACCTCGCAGCTCTGGCCTGTCCTGAACCCTCAGAGTGGTTGAGAGCAGCTTTGAAAAACACCTCAGGGGAAATGCACCGAGGGTGCAAAACACAAGAGGATGGAAACAGTCAAACAACAGCATTTATTTATTTTTTTCCCCACCAAGCTCCATAAACTGAAAGTGCTGAAGTCTGCACGGAGTCATTAAAATGTTCTATACCGTGTGTTTCACAGCCTGCCTGTACTTTCCACTCTGCTGCTGGGATCTGCTAAAATCAATCCCTAAATGCTGACTACTGCTCAATTCTGAGGCAGAGAAGCTCCAAATTCCCATCCTGATTTGATTTTGGGGTTTGTCTGGGGAGTTAGGAGTGCCCTTTGTGGCTGTGCAGGTCTGTTGTCCCTTGTTGGGTTCTCACTGCTCCCTTTCCTCTCTGCAGGGTTCAGGCAGTTTGTACATATTTGTACACATCCCACTTTCAGCAGCTCTCTCAGTTTTCTCTCCAGAAGTTGTGTGCTCTCATGCTGCTTTTTTTTTTTTTTTTTCACTCTTTATATTTAAGAGGAAAAAAAAAAAAAAAAAAGTGCCATTTTGGCAGGGTTGTAAACTACCCTCCTAAAAGCAGGGAAGAAATTTTGAATTAAGAGGAACTCAGTATGGTGTGACACTGTCCTCAATTCACCCCATTATTCCTGTGTGCTGTGGCACATATGGCATTAGTACAGTGTGTGAGATTCCCTGCAAAGCTAAGGAGAGGTAGGTTGATTTAAGGACATGATTTCCAGCCAGATTTTCAGCTTTAACTTTACATTTCCTTTGTGTTTGGAGAGAAGAATTTTTGAGTGCATCTTAAATGTTATTTCAAAGAAGTGGGTTTGTTTTTTGTGGTTTTTTTTCTTTTTTTTTTTCCTGAAACTCACACTTCTACTGGACTTTTTAGCTGCAATAATTTTAGAAAAGAAGCATCTAATAGAAGTGAAAGTGTGAGATGTCTTTTTGGGAAACTCAAGATATTTATTTGTCTTGGTGACAGTGGCAGATTTCTAAATGCTCTCCTTTCCTGCCAGGAGCAGAATTCCTGTGAACAGAACTATTAGTGGGCCAGAAGATCTGTTTAGAATCCCCTGCTAATATTCATGTTGAAGATAGTTTTGACCAAAAAACCCATCAGATATTCTCATCTTCAGGAGCTTTCTGTTGGATTCTCAATAATGTCCTCTTTTACAATTAATATTTTACCATTTTGCTCAAAAAGAAAATGTATAGAATCAGAGGTCCTGACACTTGGAATGAAGCTGAAAGTTTGCTCTGGTCTGAGAGACAAAAAAAATCCAAATATAAAGATCTGCATTTGTAATATTTGAGATATGCAACAAACTGCTCAAAAGTAAAGTATCCATAGCAATAATCTAGTGAATAAGTTCCACATATTATTTATTTATAAATATGCGAATTTTTAAGAAAATGAAGCATTTTCAGACTGAATAAACAAAACCCTTTTCAAGCAATAAATTTATTCTGACTGCTCCTCCCAGCTGGAACCCAAAGGGACTGTATATTCTTGTAAGAGTCTCCCATTTCAAATCAATCTTGAGGCAGGTAAGAGTTTTATGCCATGAAATACCACCTAATGATGTGTTTAGGATACAAAAGCTAATGGAAGAGTAGCAATAGCAGCTTTAATTTGTCAACAGCTTCCCCAGGAGAGTTCCATAGGGCTTGCAGATCCCCGAGTCATTTAAATGCCTTATTTACAACTGCATTAGGCATTTGTGCACACATTGCCATCAAAATGCTGCTGCTTTCATTCACAATTGTTCATCGGGATTGCAGTTTTTTAGGAAATTTGATCCCTGGTTCCACGGAGCTTTTGTTAATCCCAATAATTACCCATCAGCTTTCTGGGGTTCCTAAGTGCTGCTCGGTTTTCTGGTATCTTTTGGGCCGAGTTTAGAGTTACATCACAAGGAAATGGGATATGAGAAGAGAATTCATATCTTTCTGCCTTATGTGGCAGGGTGCCAGTCCCACAAAGCTCCCAGGAAGCTGCCATTTGATCCCAGTCAGATAAGAACAACAGATATGGAAAACTCAAAGCTCCCCTGGACTCCAGACAAAGTTATGCAAAGCAATAAAAGAGGCAGCGATGGTTTTTAGGACCTGACAATAACATTGTCCATTATTGCTGAAAAGCTCTGGATAGGGTGAAAAAGGCAAATGCTCAGCAGAGCAGAGCAACCTTACACGAAAGGCAATGCCAGAAGGGATAAAATGTGTGTCAGATTGGATTTTTTAGGGGAATGTAGGGAATTACTCACATTAAAACTGGGCTGTGAGCTCTGAGGGTGACACCTCTCCTCATATGCAATATGAATCGAGCCTTTTAACAGCTGCACATGGCCAGAGCCTGCATTTCATTCCTCTGAGCCTGCCTTTTCTCTATTTATTGCAATCATTTTTTTTCTGTAGTTTTTTTTTTCCCCACAAAAAAGGTACCTAGGTTTCCCCTCCAAGTTGTTACAACCCAAAGCTCTGCATCCCTTCCACCCCAGCTGCAGGATCTGCACTGGCTCCTTGTCCTCCAGTGCAGCAGCACCCAGGGGCACGGGGAGGGGCTGGGGCAGCCCAGCTCCCCCAAATTCAGCTCGTTCCCCTGGGATTGGGGCGCTGGGAGGGGAGTGCATGCAGGAGGAGTTTGGTGCTCGTTGGGGAGGAGGGAGGAGGACACAGGAGTTTGCCAAGGATCACCTCAACCTGAGGAGGTCCCATCCCTCCAGCAAGAGCAGAAGCCTGGAGAGAAGGAGATGGAGAGCACTGAGAGGGAGAAACCTTCATCCCCTGTCAGAATTCCCAAAAAATTCCTTTGTCCAAAAGCTGTCCTGGCGAGGAGCTGACATTTGGGCAACCCCTGCTGTGTTTGGGTGTCGTGATCATGGAGGACTCCAACCATGTTAGAAGTGCTCAGGAAGGAATGGAGAGGCACAGCAAATACAATCTTGATTTTGTGGATTAAAATTTCATGGGGTGGCGTGTTGAAACATCATTTATTTGAGTGAAAAGGGTTGGTTAGAGAAATATCATTTTGTGAGTTTTAAAGAGGCATCCTGTCAAAATAGTCTGTTTTCACATTGCTTAAGTAGAAACAGCTCTTGCTTTCAAAATCCCGACTAATTGGAAGAAAAACTCCTATAAAACAAATAAATGAACGTGTAAAAATATCAGCACTGGGAAAAGTGATTTGAAATGATCAGAACGAAACACTTCATTTTAAATGATCTTTTTCTAATTAGCCAGTCAAATAAACTTTTCTTCAGGATTTGAGAGAAGGCAAATTTTGAAATCTTGAAAGTTCTCACAGTTTCCTTTGCCATCCTGAGCTCAGGCATAGCTGTAGAGCTCATTCCTATATTTATCTCCCTATCCTTCCATGCAGGAGAGGCAGGAATATAAATCTATAAGTGAAGAGACAGGTTAATACAAATGGTTTGAGTGAATCTCTTCTCTGATCATTTTTCCCTTCCCTTGCTTGATGTCACTTCATGAAAAATCTCACTCCACCACCAAAATGTACGGTAATAGTTCAAAACAAAATTGAAAAATTTCTGAAAGTTGAACTGGAAGCATTTTTGTCAGAGTTTATTGGGAGTATTTCGTATTTTTGAAAGTCTAGAAAACTTTTATGACAAGTAGATAAATTATGAAACTCTACGAACATGGAATTAAATGGAATCTGAGAAGTGACAAACAGGGAAAAGAGAGAGCACATAATTTTAGAACACAAAAAGGTAACTAAATTTGAAAAATTGCATTAGTATATCATTTTCAGTCTGTAAGCCATTAGAGAAAAAGTGTAAATTACACCCTGTAACAAAGTAAAAATGTTTTCAATGTTTAAAGGTAATTTTGTATTACTGCTACTATTACTTAAACTCTTAGCTCTTATAAATATCTGAAGACAGGACCCCTGGTGATATTACCTGTGTCTTAGGCAGAGAGCAACAATTTCAATTCCATTCAACTACATTTGTATTTTGCCAAGTGCTATCAAGCACTGAGTTGCATAATTTGCTATCTAAGTGAAATAGATATTTTTCGTGCCTCACATTTATCACTCTCCTGTGGGCCTCGTTACTGACAATCAAATCATAAAAGATGTTCAAAATTGTCATGATGCACTTATTTTCTCATGATATTTGATACAAATAGTTTCTTCTACAAAAATGCCCTTTTTTAACCATCGGATTTGAGAGTAGTTTTTAAAGGAACAGGATGCAGTTGGGCTTTAGCAGATTCTACATAGGCATTTTCAAAAAAAAAAAGGTTTTGAGAGCTGATTCTATTTCTAAATATATCATTGGAGTCTCATTTCTAGGAAAGGAGGAATTTATATGGAGTGTAAGCTGATAACATAGCAAAATAAAAATATAGAGGAAATTCTATTTGTAGCTGGAAGACTTGCATTTTTTTTTCCTTTTCTATCTTTTAACATGAACTCAGACATTGTAAAAGGTGATTTTCAATTTATACAACGCTAGCAGTGCAGGAGGCTGTAACACCCTTATCAGCCACGCTCCCCCAAAGTGTCCTGCAGGATTTTGGGGACAATCCTCGCGAGGTTGGTCACTGCCAGCGCTCCAGGCCCGGTGCAGCCAGCACAGAGAATTCCTGCTCACCTGGAGGAGGGCTGAGGAATTAAACCCATTGCACAGGGAGCCACCACGCCAGCAGCGAGGGCTGTGTCCCTCAGGGAGGGGATGCTGGACACGGTGCCACCAGGGCAGCTCAGATTGCTCCCCCAGAGCTCAGAGCCAGCTGGGGTTTTCCAGGAGCACCCCAGGTCAAGGTAACCCAAGATTAAACCACCCGGGCAGCAGCGTTTCCTCCCGGGGAGCAGAGACCCAACAGATCTCTCCCTGAGCAGGCAGCTCCTGAAAAAAGCAGCGAGGGAAGCAGGATGGCAGGAGGCTGCTGCCTCTCGGGGAGTTTGCACTGCATTTTAAGCAAGAGACATCTTGAGGGTTGTGCTTACCCAAACCCTTCTGCTCGCAGAAGCAAAGCCCATAAACATTTGTTTAAGGCTGCCCTGACATACAGAGTATTTAAACTTTTCACTGCTGCTGCTTGTGAGACACAGCAAAATGTACAGGGTTTTTTTTTCCAAGATTTTATTCCCTCCACCCTTGCCTGGGATTTGATGTGCCAGTTAAGAGCTGAGAGTGTCTCTGGCTACGATGCAGAAAGGTGATTTGGGGTAGAAATATGGCCCTGCTGACCTCATGCAAGGCAACAGCTGATGTTACAGTGGGAAGATGCTGGATATTTATTTGGAGGGGTAGGGGAGAAATATATTTGTTAGTGAAATGGAGCTTGCTGCAGAGTGCATAAAGGTGAATTATTTGGCAGAAGACTGAAGGAGGTTTATGCAATATGGTATTATTGAGCCGGGCTATTAGCAGAGTGAATTGCTATTGTGACATGCCATTAAATTGTTTTTAGTGTTCACAAAGGTATCATTCTGGAGCAGGCTTGGTTCCTAACAAAGTTATATATTTACTGGACAGCAGGAGATCTCGGAATAAAAATAGCCTGTCTGACCATAAAGTGAAATCAGAGAGAGGAGGGTCCTGTGCTGGAAAGTTTGACCTCTCAGTCTGCTCGCAAGCACCCCTGACCATGAGCAGATGAAACCACAAGTAGGAAAAAAGGGTAGAAAAATGCTATTGCACAAAAAGAACTCATTAGGACTGATCAAAACATTCCATCTTCGAATCTGGAAAACCTATAAAACATATAAATTGCAACATTCAGTCAAATGTCTTTAATTTAATCCTGTTTAGACTCTGATTGAAAAAAAAAAAAAAAGAAGAAATATTTGCCAGGATTAACATGTTAATTTAACAGTGCAAAAATAAAACAAAGAAGGAACTCTTAACTTGAGATTTCTTTGGGAAAAAAAAAGATAATTAAATATATGTATATATATATAGTTATGCATATTAGATTAAATGTTTTAGAACATCAATCAGTGAAAGAAAAGTAATAAATAATGCATGGTGAAAATGTGATAATGTTTATTAAGAAGCAACAGCCTTGTCATCTTCATTTTCTTCTTCAGTGATTCTCCCCTCAAAGGCTTCACTCATTTGGGACTCCCTGCAATTTAGCCTGAGGCCACTCTCTCTAATTCTTGGATGGAAATATACCTGCTTTGCAAAAATAAGTTAAAAGCAGAACAACTGTGCACAATGAAGGTCTCCCCATTAAGCTCCTAAAGGCCACAGAGTGGATTTTATGCCCTTGTTGCTGTGGAAATCTGGAGACAGACAATGGAAATGCAGAGAGAGGGAAAAAAGGGCAGGAAAATGAGGGAGAGAGGAGAGCTGAGCTGAGGCTGCTGGAAACCTCCTCCTTCACTCGGTGTCCTTCAGAGGAGAAGCTCCTCACTGCACCTTCCTCTACTGAGCTGCAGGAAAAGCTGCCTGGAGAGCTCAGCCCTTGCAGGAAAAGCTGCCTGGAGAGCTCAGCCCTTGCCTCCTCACCCTGCTCCAAAGGCCAAACCCTGATGCCCCAGGAGCTCCGCTCATCTCCTGCTCCCCACGCTGGGACTGGCACCCAGGGCTCGTGTTCCCTGCCAGGGCAAGGGCTGACAAAAGCACAGGATGCTGAATATTATCATCCAGCAAAGCATGGCTTGGAATCAGGCACCTTCACTCTTCTGCTTTCTTTGTCTAATCTTTGTTCCCGGGGTGGAATACTGAGGAAATTCAGACTACCAGTTAAAGAAGTTTAGTACTGATAATTTGCAGTACCTAAACCAAGATGTTGGCGTTAGTGTGCTGTGACATATAAGCTGCTTAATTAGAGTTGCCATTTAATTTGTTTCTGTTCATTTATTTACACTTGGCTAAAACAGCAGACAAGTTTTACCTGACGAGCTTTACCAAACAGAGTCAATTCTTGTGGTGTGGCAGCTGGAGAGGACAAAGATGTGTGAGTGTGCCTTCCCTCACATGTGAATGCAGAGAAAGATGCAGCCCTGAATCTGTTATTGTGCACAGATGCAGCTTCCCATTTCCAAATGTCTCCCGCAGTGGATAACAGTAGCTTGCTGGTATATTTATGCTTTTATTATTTACTGAAGCTTTCCGTGGGACATAATTCTAAATTATCCTTCTGTGGTTTATTAGAGTCTATGGGATTTTATTCATCAGCCCAGCAAGGCATTAGAAAACATGAAAAATGTTCGTTGTGTTTGTTGTGGTGTGAATAGATCAAGTTGGACTTGAGGCAGAGTGTAGGTGCATTGCAGAGGTAAAACACCTCCAGGAAAGCCCTTTATGCTCTGGAGCAGTGGAAGGGGCACTGGAAGGGTGAAACTCTGGTAGATCTCCTCCACTGCCTCCAAGGCCCTTTTATTGCCCGGGCAGAACTCACATCTCTTCTTCTCAATAAATGAGATAGCATTGATGGCAAAACTTCCTGTACTTCCTACAGCTGATGGCTGTGATAAGGGGAATGCTGGAAACCCAGAGCCAGGGCAGAGCTGGGTTTGTGCAGACACCTGTAAGGGAATGCTGGAAACCCAGAGCCAGGGCAGAGCTGGGTTTACAGACACCTGTAAGGGAATGCTGGAAACCCAGAATCAGAGCAGAGCTGGGTTTGTACAGACACCTGTAAGGGGATGCTGGAAACCCAGAGCCAGGACAGGGCTGGGTTTACAGACACCTGTAAGGGAATGCTGGAAACCCAGAGCCAGGGCAGAGCTGGGTTTGTACAGACACCTGTAAGGGGATGCTGGAAACCCAGAATCAGAGCAGAGCTGGGTTTACAGACACCTGTGCCCTGCTCCCCTCCCACAGCACCAAGGGAACTGATTCCCTGTGAGCCCTGGGGTCTCTGGGAGTGAATTCAGGGCCAAAGGCTGTGATCCAGCACGTGTGCAAGCCAGAGGGGAGTTAACCTTGCTGGGTACAGAAGGGGCTGGAAGTGCATCAGGAACAGAGAGATCAGCCCAGGAGCGATTTCCAAGCTGAAATTCTGCCTGTGGCCTCGGGCCCTGCACTGCCCTGGACCCAAGCGTGTCCATTTCCAGGGACACAGCCCGGCACGGAATGCTGCTGACATCTGACTCAGGAAAGATAACACAGAATTGTTTTCACTTCTGGTGTTCAGCTAATGACAGAAGCAGAAGTGCCTCAAGTGCTGCAGGAGATCGTGTTCTCAGCCTAATCAGGAGTGGGAGGGCTTGAAATCCCCAACTGGTAATTTTAGCCCGACTTGCAGAATCAGGGAGATATTTTAGATGAACACATGTGGACTCCAGGCTTAGCATTTTTGAAGTTTCATCTGCCACAAACAACAAAAGGCACCTCAGAAACACGGGGGGAGCAGAAGTGCAAGGTGTGATATTCATCACCCCACCACTAAAGCCCCCCCAGGCCCAAAATTGCAGACAGCAAAAGAGGAAGACTCCGAGCAAGAGATGCAGGATAAAGAATAGTGCAGCACTCTCCAAATGATGGATTAATTTTTCAGCATAGCTAAAATTGCTATAACCTCAGTTTCATGAGTCAGCAAGTCTGATAACATTAATATATAGTATAAAAAGGTAAGGCAACACCTGGGGATTTTTATTCAACTCAGCTAAATTTGGATATGAAATCTGCTTTTCATAATTAGAAATTTGGTTCAGTTACCACGAACCAGGTGTGTGTTTAAATAAAAGGATCTGATCCTTGAAGGGATTAAGGGCACCTTTATCCCACCATAATAGTAGAAGTGAGCTCAAAATAAAAAAACCTAAATTTAAATCCCCTTAATAATAGCAATACAGTACAAAGCATAAATGCAAATCAATATAAATATCTTTTTCCTTTCTCTACTTGAAATAAAGTTAATATTAAAGCTTACTTTCCTTCCATATTTATGCAAATAACCTTACCTAAAAACAGCATCAATTTTATTTCATTAAAAAGGTCGAGAAAAAAAAAAAGTTCCTTTTATTTTCCATTCAGGACGCATTGCCTGAGATCTTGATTAAATAAATGAATCTGTTCTGTTAATTATTGATACTGAGATTGTGGAATCGTTGTCTAAAACAAAGGATTCAGGTCTGCAGTTCACAGAGGACTGGGTAACAGGAAATTTCTCTCCCATTATGCATATTAGCAGCCACAGCTGGGTCAGCAGATGGATGTGTCCTTGTAGGCGTTTTTCCCCATAAAACATTTGTCGAACAAAAAAAAATATAAATGTTTGAAGCAGGGTGGACTTTACAGGAACAGATCAAAATAGACTCTTTTCCTTATTGCTTTTTAAAATATGGCTCTACCTGTGTGCCAGCAGCTCCCCTGCTCCTCTGCCTCCTGCCATTCCCGAGCCCGGGCACTTTTCCAGGTGTTCCTGAAATCCTTGGTCACACCACGGACACCAAGGGCTCTCCCCTGCACTAGGGAATTTTTTGCATCGGGGTTTAGGATTGTAACATATATTACACTGCTTTTTGCATCGGAGTTTGGGATTGCTGCTTTGTACAGCAGGGTCTGGGGTTGGAGTGCCAGCTTCTCCTTCTGCACAAGGATTGTTGGGTATTGGTGTGGATCCTTGCTGGAAATCAGTCCACAGGTTCAAACCTTTGGGGCACTCACACTTTCAGTGGCACCTGGCCACCAGGAAGCCAAATCCCAGCTCTCCCAACCCACAATCTTGGTCAGTGGAGCACGTGGAATTGCCAAAAAAATACCTGGAAATACAAATCCATGCATTCTGCCAGGATTCAGAGTCCTCACGCTGACAGGGCAGAGTTCCTGTAACTGCAGTGTCCTCACTGCTGCTGGCTCAGTGCTCCCCACAATATCAGACCAAAATGTTTGGTTTTGTTTTCACCAGAATCCTTCAGTCCATGGCTGGGGAGTTCCCTTCCAGCCCCACGCAGGGCAGGCAGCTCATGGCATTAACCAGGGGGATGCTCCTGCCAGGTGCCTGGCTTTGGAGAGGCTGACAGCATAATTAGCAGGGATGAGCAAACAGGTTTTGCCTAATTTTGAACCTGCTCAAATGACCCAATTTTGAAATTTAGCCTTGAATTTGCAACTTGCTGCATTTACGGTGCCTGTGTAATTACATTGTAATTATACATTTCCACACTTGCCATAACATCACAAGGACTAATTAGATTGGGGGAAATTTTATCCTGACTTGCACTGACTGGTAAAATACTCTTAAATAATTGATCCTATTGGTTGAGTCAGTCAAAAAAGTGTTGGAAATTAGCCCATGTGAACATAACCTGAGTTGCAGAGAATAAGAGATGGAAAAGAGATTCACTGGGTAGAGTTTATAATATTTGCCAATTGTTTATTTCAGATATTTGTTGCTTTAATAGAAGTCTCAGTTCTGAACCCTTTGAACGTATTATTTGTTATTGATTTCCCTGAATTGCATCAGATTTCCAGTATTGGGAGGAAATTGGTCCAGAGTGTGATGTTCATGCAATTGCTGAATGCATGGAGCTGCATTTGTCTTTACTATCCTTTACTGGAAAAGTTTGGTTTTTATGAGTTAGTTTTCTTCTAGACAACTGTCTATTAAATACAAGTTATTAACAAGTGCTGTTTGTGGACAGACTCATTTGGACAGCTGCATGGTGAAAGATTTTAAACACAATATTCTTTCAGAATGAGGTTTTTAACTGATGAGTGACTTGTTGCTATGTGATGCTGCTCAATAATATGATGTTTTTCCCCTAATGTGCATTTGGTTATGTTCATTGGATTTCTTCTGCAGACAAAAGTCTCAGAAAGAGACATACATCCACAGCATCAATACAGTGTGTTAAACATCTTTTACAGAAAAAAATAACTGCATTATAGTTTAAGTGCCAATATACTGCTGGCCCAAAGAAATAATTTTTATTGGTAGAAATAGGTTTTTATGTTGCAGTAATCATTTCAGTCCTTATGCTAGAGGACATGAGCAAAAGGCAGATTGTTGTCTTGGTAGAAAACAGAATCATCTAAAAAGATTTTTTTTCTTCTCCATCAGCCAAGAGATTTGCTGACAGTAAGGCTCAAAAATGTGTCATTTCTGACCAAGGTGTCATCAGTAAAATGGTGTCAGCTTCTGGTCACCAGCACACAGAAAGGAAGGGGAGGTGGGTGCAGAAGAGGCAGAAATGTGATGGAGGCAGCAGGAATGGGGCAGGATCACCACTAAGAGCAAATTCTAACTGGGGTGTCCCACATCCCTGACGAGTTCTGTAATGTTCCAGGCAGGATAAACTCCATCAAACTCCCGTGGAGTCTAAAGGAAAGCTGCAGCTCTTGCCCTGGAGAGAAAGGGATTATCCGGGGACCCCATTCTCTGAAGTGGGAGTTGGAACAGCCGCTACCTCCCCGTTCTGTGGAGCGTTCTGTGAGAAATTTGAAAGTTCCCTCTCAGAGCAGCTGCCACCGAGGCTGTGAGGGATCTGCTGAAGGTCTGGGCAACCAGAGCCACTTACAGTCCTCCAGTGATTTTTGGAATCCTTCCATTGATTATTGGAAACCTTTGTCCCTCTCCTTGGCAAGGCTGCGTGCTGAGGGGTAGCCCCCAGATCTTGTCTTTGCTCAGACAGGCACAGTCACAGAAATCTTCCAACCTCACTTTTCAAGAGAGAAGTTCAAAATAATTTGAAAGTTTTCCATCTGAAAATTCCTATTTCACCTCCAGGGCAGTTCAGTTGTACCTGGTGGCCCCCACAGAGCTCCTGCTGGCCCACAGAAGTGTCTGGGATTTGTCCTTTGGCTTGTCACCCCAAACTTGGTGTGATTTGGAGGACAGAGCTGTGGCAATGCTATTGCTGGTCACCCAGTGAGCACCCAGGGTCCCTGTGGGATTGCAGGGACAGAGGTTGGGAGGTTCCCTGAAACCCTTCAGTCGTGGCAAACTGAAATTGTATCACAGGCGCTGCTGAATGAAAGGAGCCTGAGGGATCATTAGTATCCTTCCATCACTTCCTCATTAGTTCTTAGATAGTGTTTTAATGACAGCTTGAGAGGCTCAGCATCCTGCCCTCTTACTATTTATGATCCCCACAGTGCTAATGTGCACTTAATGAGAAATTCTTGTCTTGCTTGTAAATCCTGTAGCCAGCATTCAATTTATTGACAGATGTTTGCTTGGGCCTCTTTAAAATTACTTCATAAATCTTCCAGGATAAAAGGCCTCAAGTTTGGTTATTAAGACAGGCCCTTGTTGACAGTTTCATATTTAACTGTTTGGAACTGGACTGTCAGGGCTGTAATGGAGTGCACGGCTGAGGGTTTGCATTCTTCGGGCTCATTTACCATGTTTTCTGCACCTATCAGGTTTTTTCTTTTTGAAGTGTGTTGACTGTCCCTTATAATCCCTTTAGTTAACTTCCCTGTGACCTCTTTGTGCACCACACTTACTCATTTAGCATATCAGCATGTCAGCTGTGATGAAGTGTTTATGCTGATATGAGCTGAGGGCTGAGCAAGCGCTGCATGCCAGAACCTCCTGGCTGTAATGCTGATGGGAGCTGAGGGCTGAGCTTGCACTTCGTGCTGGAGCCCACTGGACATGTCACAGACAGCCACAAGTTTGCTGCCTCCTTCTCCCACCCTCCTATTTTATCATTTTCTCCTCTAGGTCTGGGGTTAAACCTTGTAAAACCTGAGGGAGGGCTTTTCCCAGCAGGTCAGGGCAACTGGGATTTGGAAAGAAAACCCCGTAGCCCTTGAAATGTGTTCTGAGCTAATTCCCTCCTCCCTGTGATCCCCAGTGCTGTGATCACATCTGTAGGAATCAGGATCTTTAATCCCTCAGCCCTGCTTTTCTCAGGAGCTGCTGTTGATCTGTGTAGCTCTGTGTCATACACGTTGCTCTGAGGAACCAGGGCCAGGCAAGAGTTTTCTGTTTCTCCCAGAGTCTCACAAAGCTTTTCCCAATGCACCTTTGAGTGACATATATTAGAGAGGTCTGGTCCGAATGCTGCATTTAGAGAGTGCAATGACAGCTTTTCAGGCCATTATTTTAGAATAGACTTTTTTTGTCCTCATAGTGAACAGAAAAGATTAAAAATTTAGAGAGCTGCTAGAAGATTGGGATAATTCAAATAGCTATTAAACCCATGACATCAGCCAAATTCACTCCACTTAAGTCCGTCAAAAACCATTCAGATCAGACATTGGACGGTAATGAGCATCTCAGCTAAAAATAAAATGTTTGGGCTTTTTTTTTGCTTACTTGGTGGTGCCATGTTATATTACATTGCTTGAGGAGTGTCACATCACATTGCGTGGCTTCTGTGGGATCCTCTGCTGACATGACATAACGCTTTTTATACTTACAAAATATTTTTGATGGGATCCTTGCCATTCAGTTACTTTAGTCATTAAATTTGGTAAAATTCACAAATCTAAGCATTAATTCAATGGAAAGAGAAATTACTTATCTGCAAGTGGAGTCAGCTGATTCCCTGTATATTTATGAACATGAGGAGCCTGGACTTTATTAGCAGCCTTTAAAGGCAGCTAAGGTCCAGCCAGTGTTCACCTGAGGGACTCATCAAGGCACAAATGATCCTGTTAGATCTGTGTTAGGATGAAGGGAATCCATCTCAGCTTCTCCCTGAGCAGAGCCAGAAAAGCCTCTCCAAGGGAAGTCAGACCCCACAGAGTTCTGCATTCTCGTCTCAGCTCAGAGGAATTCAAAGCCATATTAAGCAGGAAAGGGCACCAAAGGCAGGAAGCACTGAGATAAGGCATTAAAGAGGAAGGAAAAGCTGGTGGAGTTATTTTTTAGCAGTTTTGCTGGGACATCTGACACCATGAATGCTAAAGGCTGGGCAGGCACAGACTAGACTGAACACAGCCCATGTAAGAGGTAGGATGCTGATTCAAATTTCAACCAGCACCGTTTGTGTGAGCTACTCTGTTCTCTTGGAAGTTGAAGGAGGAGCAGAAATGTAAAGCCCCAATTCCAGCAGTGATGTGGGGGTTCTGGAATGACTGGAAGCAGGATGACACTGACTGGGATAGGGAGAAACCCAAAAACCCCACGCACCTGCCACCATCCTCTTCAGTCTGGCGAAGCTTAGAGTTCCATATTCCACATATTCATCATATTCCACAGCAGCTGGAAGTGCTGAGATTGAAGGGGGACAAAGAGCAGGGAAGCACAATTACTGGGGATAAGGAGGTCTGGGAAGCAGAGAAGGAGCAAGCAGGCCCCCCATGTTCCTGCCATTTGTCATCTATTTTGATGGCTCGTGTCAGGTGCTGGCACTGCAGTGGATGACAGCAAACACGTCTCACTAAATGTCTTTGTCCCAACATGCTGCAAGGGACATGTGAAGAAATGACTGTTTTGCAAAATTTTGATGTGTGTGAAGTGTCCTTATTAATAGCTTGGTTCTGCTCCCAGCTGGATTCAGTGGTCTCATCCCTGTTGGGGTGGGGAGGAACAGGATTGCACCCTGAAGGATTTGTGCTTAGCTGTTACTTCAAGAACAGATTTGCCAAAGAAATGCTCAGAGGAGAGAACAGAGTGTTCCAGCACACACAGGTAGAAGATGGTATTTCAAACTGAGCACACTGGGCAATCTTTGCTCATGATTCATCAGTCAAAACACGTCAATTTTATCCCAGAACAGCTAAAAAAAAAATCTGCAACTACTTGACAAGTACATTTTTGGTGCAGGTCCCAGTTCTTTCCCAGTTGGCCCATTGGCTTGTCTGTCAGCATCTCTTGCACATTGTGGAAAATTAACTCTGTGGCGTGTTCCGTTTGCTGTTGTCCTGTTTTTCTCCAGTGACTCCATTCCTTGAGATTCTCAAAGGTACAAAAGAGCAGCAAATGGTCTGGCACCAAATTCTCACTAAAAGGCCATGGCAAGTGGGCATTTAAATTCCCCAAGTGCTTTTAAAACCCTCCCTTCAAAACCAAGTTTGCTTTTTGGGTTTGTTTCACACTCTGTTGTAAGGCTCCAGCATCTTTTCTCTCACTTGCTCGGTTTGGTAAATTTTATCTGCTGGCTCAGGATCTCTGTTTCATTTTTGGTCTCTCCGGAACATAATATTTTTTTAATTGTCATTACAAATTTCAGACTTTTTCTACATGGGGTTATAATTCTGCCTCAACAGATTCACAGTTTTGATCAAAGCTTAAAATATCCTTGGCTACAACTATCCTGATGCAACAATATTGACATTACAGAATGTTTTTCTCTTGGCATTATCCTAGTTATTCTTTTTTTCTAATGTACACTGTTCTGTAGTGTGTTCTCAGGATATTCTTCAGTGCTAGCAGAAACCCCTTGTTAAATTTACAAAGTGTTATGTATTCCCTCCTGAAGGATATTTTAATTTTCTCTCCTAATGGAGAAGGATAGCAGCGGAAATTCTACTTGTGAGTTATCTTTCTTGGTGAAAAACTGCATCTGTTTTGAGCTGAGCAGTGCCTGTGCAAGCCAGAAAGTCACACTCAGCTGTATCCTCAGGAAACAGAATAAGAAAAGAAACTTTGCCCCGGGTGCTCTCCCTCAGTGCCAGCCCCAGCGTGGCTCTGTGTGAGCAGAGTGAGCAGGGAACACGCGGGGATGGATCCGTGCAGGGATTGCTCGGGCACCTCTCACTCCTGGCAGCTCCCTGTCCTTCATCTCTGTGGCTCCAGGGCTTTGTCCCCGTGCTCCCAAGAGGGTTTGCAGTTGGCTGCTGGAGTTTCAGGTCAAGGCACCCGGAGGCTGCCCTGGCCTCTGCACCAGTGGCCCCAGTACGTTGTGCTGTCCATGCTGGAGTGGTTGGAGCTGGGCTGTGCTCGTTCTCTCTCCATCCCACCTTTACACAGGGGCTGCTGTTGCTGCTCTGTTTGTCCTGCAGAGATATGAAAACACACTTCAAACCAAGAGCTTGATCTTTATTTTAATTTGTCAGTGGCCTGTTGGACTCTCACCAAACTCTTCCCTATTTCCTCTGGCTGGAATATCTGCTGGGCAAGTAACTGCAGTAATTTCATTGCATCACATCCTCAGTCACTCCTCAATGGAGTGACCATCTCTTGCACCCATAGAGGAGTTGGGTTTTGTGCATTGACGTCACAGGTGGAATTCATAGATTGAGCTGTCTGATGATTCCAATCTTTCCTCTTTCCATTGGAATCCTATTCTTCATTTATAGAAAGACAAAAATCTGTCCATGCAATGAAAATGTGCTGTGATCTATTGGGCTACCATTGATGGATGATGAAAGGCTTGATATTAATGCCCTGAATATGTATAATTGTGAGCCAGCCATGCTGTATGGTCAGCAATCATTCACTTCATTTGATACATTTCCTCACACCGACTTAATACAGAGCATAAAACCCTACTGGAGCCCTTCTAGAGCCTAGATAGTGGTGGAAAATCTGAGGAATTTGCTCCAAAGTTCTCCCTAGGCTATTGCTGCTGATAATCAGCATCTAAAATGTGATGAAATTTCTTTTGTTAACTTTGCCTGCATACTTAGTTGTATTTCACATCACTTTGGACTCCTGATTAGTTTTTTGTACACACAACAGTACGCATCAAATTCAATAAATGTTTGGGAAAGGCAGCATTATCACCCAGCTCCTTTTGAAAATGCAGCCTCCAGGGATGTATTTCCATTGCAGCATGTGGAGATTTTGTCACATGACATACGTTAATCTTTTCAGAACCCTACAGCTGAATCCCAGGCAATGCTCCATTAATGTATCCCTGCACTTCCACAAAGACAAGCCACAATCTTTCTTGGGGTCTGATATTTCTACCTTCATTGTATAGAGCCTGTTTACCTGGGAAGGTTTAGTAAATAAGGACAAGTTCTGTACCTAAGGGAGGAAGAAGGGCTCGTTTATCTTTGTCTCGGGGGACCATGGCATTGTGTTTGCTCTGTAACAAAATCCGGAAAAGCCTTTGGGACACGGTCCCGCAGCTGGCTGTGCAGAGCAAGGGGGATTTTGCACTCCCAGCAATGGTGGGGAGTTATCTGTAGAAATCTCCCCTCTCAGGGATTAGGGGCTGTCACTCTGTCCGTGTGCACAGTCCCATTTCTCTCCTCTCGTGCAGTCCTCAGGAGAGTCGCCTTTCTCAGGACTGCGAAATATTCTTTAATTACTCAGCCACCACTTGGGCTCCCATTTCCTCTCCAGCTGCTCTGGAGAGGGAGAGTGGCAGGACTTAATTCTCTTATCAAGAAGGGCATCACAGGGTAAAAACTTCTGCACAGTTTTTGTCAGAGCTCTGAGCTTATTGTCTGTCTGCTTGGCAGAGAAAAAGTGGCTGCGTGTCTCAGGCAGCCTAAGTGATTTGCCTGCAAAAAAAATTCCTTGTGAAAACATGAGTGATTTAAAAAGAAGCTTAAGGAAGACCTGTCTGACAGAAAATGGGTTCAGAATTAAATTTCCCCATTTCTCAAGTGTTCTTAAAGCCAAGGTTTTGGTTCAGTTCCATCACTGAGAGAAATTAAATCAAATGTAATTGTGGATACGTCTAATCTGGGCTCCAAGTGCAGCTCCAGGAAAGTTGTCCAAGCTGATTTCCCAGGCTGGGAGGGTGCTGGGGAGGATCTCTGGAGTGACATCAGTGCAGGTACGGCTGGAAGAGCAGAATTTGCACCTTTGGGTGGTGGTTTAAAGTCACAAACTGCAGAGCTGCTCAGACAGCTGCAGCCCTCGCTCTGTGCACTGCAGCTGCTACTTAAAAACTCCTGATTCCTCTCTCCTGCCTCCCTTCCTCCTCCGGGCAAGGGCCCCTGAACAGCCTCATGACAATGTCCTGGTCAGCTCTTTTCTGTTTAGAAAAAGAAAAACAACCAAAAAACCAACAAACTTGATTTCCTGTTCTGGTGAGCCATATATCACTGACGCTCCCATCTGTGCCGTTTGTCTGGGACAGAATGACAGGTGTCATTTATCATTGGAGCTTGAGGAAGCTGTGGGAAGAGGGATTGAAATTTTTTCTGGAAGCAGTCAGTGTCTACAGACTGCCAGATCATTAAAAAGGGGGCTTTCCAAAGAAAGCTGTGTGTAATGTGATTGCACTTACTGTCAATGACAGGCTGAGAGAAAGAAGAAACATCAAAAAAAAAGAGAGAGAGGGGGAAGGATCGAAAGGGAGAAAGGGAGAGAAATGAAGTTTCTGCCAGGGGCATTTAAAGCTACAGCACAACAAATGCAGGAATCTTTTTTTGGTTTGGTTTCAATATCTGCATACTAAGTGAGGCCTTTGGAGATTTCAGCTCAGCTTGGAGTGCCAATAAGGAAACCAAAACAGGAAACTTCTTTAACAGCACTTATTCGCATCACATATTATTTAGGGCACTGTAACAGAGTTTGTACTTTAAGGAGCGTGTCTCAAAGCACAATGACTTAAGGCTGGAGTAGGAGCTCGCAGAGACAGGAAAACCTATTTGGTCTGCAGCTGAAGCTCCCAATAAATCAAAGGGCAGAACTAAGACCAGATACAAGGCCCTTTTTCAAAAAGGAGACATTTACAACGTCCTGTTTGCATAAGAACATTCAGGAAAAGCTGCATAATATCTCTATTTCAGCACCACCTAGGCAGGCTCCAGTCAGGGATTTGAGCTGAATCTTTCTTTCTTCTCATGATAAAGAATCCTTCTCACAATTACAGCAAATTTTCCTCCTACTTGAGGTACACAAACCCAAAATTAAGACCGTGTTTATTAGGAAAAAAAACTTCCAACAAATAACAAATGTTTTAACAACAAAAAGAAACCGGGACAGATTTTCTATTCTTTTTTGTGTCCTCCTCAGGTGAGCTGGGTGTGTTTGTCTCAAGTTCTTAGCACAGCTCTTCCTGCTGGAGCTGTTTCAAGGAGCAAAATTCTAATTGGTGTAACACAGAGAGGCTGGGGATTGCAAGGGGATTGCTCAGGAGCTGCTCACACGTGGTAAAAGGTAGTAGTGGTTAGCCTGGAATCAATCATTTCAGTCCTTCCTGGGGTGAGAATCTGTGGCTGCAGAAAATCCCAGGGTGAGTTACGAAAGAAAGAGCCAACCAACAGACAAATCTGTCTGTATCCATAACCCAGGATCCAACAACAAACCTGGGAGGGCTCTGTGAGTCTGGGCTGGAGACATGACCCTGGGCATGGACTTCTTCCTCTGGGCTCTCTTTAGAGTGATGGGTTTTCCTGCGGGCCTTTGGGAAAGACAATGCAGAAAAAAAACAGGGGAATTTTCACAGTCCTTTGCACAAAGTGTGTAAGGAAAGGGAAAAATCATCTCCCTGTGTTCTGCCACCAAGCATGTCCATGGAAAGACAAGGAGAATCCAGCTGTGCTGCACTAAAGCAGCACCCAGTGATTGAGGCTCTCCTGGGGAAGCCTGTTCAGTCCCCAGCTAGGCCAGAGCATCTGTGGGTGAACTTCATCTGATCTCTCCGTGCTTTCAGCTGCTGCTCTTCCGTATCTCCTACAGAGATTTGGGTTCTTTAAGACAGGAGTCACCTCGCAGCACCTTGAACACATCATGTCCTGCACAGGATGTCCTGCCCTGAGCCTCTGTTCTTCCTGCAGCTGCAGTACAAAGACTGCAATTATGATGCTAATGAAAAATGAACGTTCTGCCTTGTGCTTAACAGTTCAATAATTCCTAGCAGTTGTATCTATTTACGTAGGTAGGTGCTGATTTACACCAGCGTTTGCCTCTGTGGAGAGCATGGCCAGGAATCAGAGAGATCAGAGCAATCCCACACAGAGCTAATGCCTTAACACCTGTACCACTGTGCAATTGGGGGGTGAAGCTGTTTCATGTGTTCCCATGTAAGTTTGTTTGTACACCCTTCCCCACGTGTAAATGCCATTTTATCATTCTTATCATCACCAAGCTCAGCATCATTCCTTCCTGGCGTTGGAATTGCAGACAGTGTGTGCACGTGGATACACATGTATCTGTGTATACACACACACAGATAAATATCTATATACATAAGGTTCAAAACCATTTTTGCCAGGTGAAGACAATTTTTGCCTGACATTTGATTCTTGCCAGGCTGGACTCCAGGTAAATGTGCTTTCCTGTGTGAAGGGGATTGGGTCAGAACTGCTTTAAATGTCATCTCCCTAGTGCAAAACAGATATCCCTGTTTCCAGCAGCTACATGAAGGAAGCAGAATATAAAATCAGGCCTCAAAGTCATGTGTGTGGTTCTGTTGACATTTCTGTCTGTGGAGTGACAGAGGCTGGCCCTGTCACTCTCAGCACTACACCTGTACTACTCCTGTAACACTCAGGGGTGGAAAGCTTACCTGGGAATGTTTCCTGTGAGCCCAGAAAAATGGTGGCATGCCATGGACATACAGATCTCAGAGGAAACTACAGCAGGCAACAGGTCTCAGCCTCCCTTTTTAGGATATTGGCAGTAAAGTTGCATCCAAGACTCTCAGTTCTAAAAGAAAAAATGTAAGTTTTTGTTGCTGGTATGGTTTTGCTTTGAGAGATAAGGTTCTGCTTCCTGACCAAGTGGTTCTAACAGTGAGATGTGGGTAAATAGCACAGCTGGGCTTTGAGACCAAACACTGGAGCCTTTACTCAGCCAATCCTACTCAGTTTGGGATCACAAAAAGTAGCCCAGGGTGCACAACAAAGGTTTCTTCAGGCTAATGGTGGAGGAACAGGACCAAGATGTCATTTGTTCTCAGGAAAAGCTGAAATGAAAAGGGGATTTAAGCCCAGATTTGAAGAAATTTGTGGGGCTGGAACCACCCCGCCTCAGGTGGCCATGGGTCATTGTCACCAGAGAGGAATGGCTCTGCAATGGCACCTGCAGTTATCCCCCAGCTCCAGACTTCTTACATCAAATGTGTGCCCAACATTGGCTGAACAAACCTGAGTCTGATATTTGTACAGCAGTAAAACCAGCTGGAACACAACCCTGCAGGTAAATATCCCCTGTTTGGAGCTGCATCATTTTCTCTTTGCTGGTAACATGTTGGTGTTGCAGGGGACATTTGGTTCACAGCAGATTTCTCAGCAATAGCTGAACGCAGCCAGAATTTCACAAATTAAGTCCATAAAAATCTTATTTTTATTGGTAAGAGTCTGGATTACTTGTATTGATAAAATTACCAGTTTAGAAAAAATCAGTAAAATTTGAGATTTGTAATACAAATTGTTGCATACATGTATTCCTCAGAATCTGTCATACATGCTGATCCTTTAAAATTAGGAGGAATTATACCATAATGTGTGATGGTGTTCTGCCTTTCGGTCTTTATTTAATTTCTATCCACTAGAGAAAATGATTTAAACTCTAAAGGCAAAAGAAGGGAATCTATCAATATGTACATTGTTTTCCTGCAGAGATTAAATAAAAGTTTGTGCATGTATTTACATTTCTCCTTCCGCAGTATATACTGCCCAGTTATATTTGGAATGGGACTTCAGAAAAGCTGCAGAGGAGTTAATGAGAATAGGATGTTTGTACAATTCTGTAAATATTGGTTTATATTTCTGGGAGCAGCTATCATATATCTCGAGCCTTTTTTTCTGGGCTCGCGGCTCTCTTGGACTCCCACTTAGGTTAAACCTTTGGCAAGGGTTCAAGGAGCAGGGAAAGCAGCTGAGGATCTGGTCCAGTGGGAGAGATCCAAGAAAGCTCTTAGATGCTGGGTGTGCAGCTGACAGGGATTCCAGGAGCCTGAGCTCGAGGAGCAGAGGGGAAGCTGTGCTGCCCTCAGCGTCCCAAAGCTCCAGGAGCTGAAGCTTTAGCCAGGAGCATCCCACAGGGGTTCGTGTGTTCCCCAAGACACCTTCCCTGAACACACAGAGCTCAGATTTGGATCCCAGTGTCTGGGAAATTCTCTTCCTCCCCTTCTCTATAAGGCAGCATCTGAGATGATATTTCCCTTTCTCTCTCTCTCTCTTGTTCTCTGTTTTTGCTTAAACTCTGTAGGGCAGATGTAAAGGTCAAGCCAATTGATTTGTCTGGGTAGCAGGGCACTCTCAGTGGAGATGCAATTCACAGTTTCATAAAGTCTGGTGGTATTGGCTTGACTCAATGTTTGTGAGGAGAATCTACAGTTAGGGAGACCTCCATCATTGCTGAGAGCATCTCTGTAATTTGTCTTGAAACGATTATATTTCAAGTTTCTTGCTAAAACAACTCAGAAATGCTGGTCGGTATGTTGGGGGGAAAAAGCCACTAAATACATAATCCATGTTCCCTCTCTGTGTAACTATGAAATGCATCTTGTTCACTTTTATCTTTGTCCCAGAATGATTGACATGCAATATCTCAGCTTGACACTTTGATATTGGTGATCAGAGCAATTTGTTTCAACCTGCATGCTAAACCCTCAAGGTTAGGATATTCCTAAAATAAAAACATAAAGGATGGATTACTGCTATCATTGCCTAGTTTATAATCTGTTCTTATCAGCCAAGGGCTGGTATTGTAAAAGAGCTGATTTCTTTCTCTCAGTAATTTCAGTGTCCATTTTAACTGTACATTTCTGCTCTTTACGTGTAACACTGAGTTACTCCAAGCCTGTTCATAAATGCAGAGATTGTGGAAGTAAACTGGGTGTATCCATGAGCTCCCCTGTGCTTCCTGATGTACAATATGGAATGGGACTGCTTTGGCAGAAGACAAATCACGTTGTCAGGCTGATGAGAACAGTTTGCTTCTCAAGGAGAACATTGGTGCTCCTTTTCCATTTTGTCACACAGTTCCTTTATTCTTCATCTTCAAATACACCGAAATGAATGGTTTGGATACCTGAGAAATAATGTGTAACATGCTTCTTTATTGCCTGGGTTCACAGTTTGTTTGGTAAATGCTTTTGGTCTCTTTCCAGCAGTCACATGGAGCTTTAGGAGGTGTCAGTGAGGCTTTATGAGGAGGATTTATGGTGTTGGGTTAGAAGGGACCTTAAAGATCATCCATTCCCACCCCTGCCATGGCAGGGACACCTCCCACTGTCCCAGGCTGCTCCAGTTCCCATCCAGCCTGGTCTAGGGCACTTCCAGAGGCAGCCACAGCTGCCCTGGGAATTCCTGTTCCAAGGCCTCACCACCCTCAGAGAGAGGAATTTCTTCCTAAAATCCACATTCAAGGCAATCCACTTCTTCTGTGGGGCTTCTCAGTGGCATCATCTGCTGCTGAGGAACCTCCTGTGCGTCAGTCTGGGAAAGCTTTTGCTGTTTGCCTTGTTCCCTTGGATCCTATTTAACACTGTAACCTGGATAATCAAAGTGCCTGGGCTGCCATGGACCTGCTCTGGGGTGCTGCTGCCACACTGACCAGGATTCCATTTCCCACTGGGATGGTTCCTGGACTGGTCAGGACTAGGGACTGGTGTGGAGGAACCATGGAAATGCTGCTGAGTGTCTGGGACCCGCAGAGGGTCCTGTTCCTCTCCCTGGGATGGACACAGTCACACAGCCAGCTCCTCCTTTTGTGATATTTCCCTGCTGTTAAAATTAGAAACCCTTCTGGTTGGGAAGGAGGGCCAGACTTGTCAAATACAAGGTAGTTTGTAAGAGTAACACTATTATTTACATGGATATTTTTAGCAGTTTTCTGCTGCTTGTTGAGATTTGTAGCCAAGAATTCTCTGAGTTCCCCTTTCCCTTCCTGCAGATACCCAAGCACACACCTTGGCAGGGAGGGTTTCTCCGGGTGTGGCTGACAGGAATGAAGAACACCTGGGGGTCAGCAGGTCCAGCCCCTTCCCCTACCCTGCAGTGCAGAACAAAACTGTGCTGCACCCGCTGTCTGCAGCCCCTTCCCTCCACAGATCTCACTTGTGCTCAGCAAAATGCTCCCAGATCCCTCCGAGCTGAAGGTGCTATTTAAATGTAAATTATTATTTACAATATCTTATGCCTGATATAAGTTTTGGGGAAGTTTCATCTCTACACTTGTTTGCAGCAGCATATCCTTTCATTGCTATAATTTATATGCAAAGGTTTTCCCTGTCCTATCACACATTTTCCAATATGTTTTGATGAAGTCTGAATAGTTCAAATTGAGCTCCAGCATTGTGCATTTTATTTATTTCCTATCTCGTTTGTATTAAGTTTTGTCATAGGTTAGGGCTTGCTTTTATATTCCAGTAAGAGAGGGTATAGAATATGTGATTATTCAAGGTCTTTGTTATTTATATATCCTGCATCCCGTGTGTGCTGCTCCGGTGTCCAAGTGAAATGCAGGATTCCATTTTAATTCTCATGACTGTATGTGATCATTAACAGCCACTGCATCCAATACAAAATAAAAATGCAATTCCAAGAAGTGTGCACATAAATAAATATAAGTGAGCGCGTAAAAGAATGAATGAGATAAATTGGTTCTTTTCAAATATCAAACTTATCTTCAGTTTAAGGGAGGCATCCTCTGTGCTGCCTCTGCTCCAAATGGCACTTTAAAAAAAAATTAAACATAACAATAAACCAGAATTCATTGCTTTTAATAACATTTTCAGCCACGTGCTGAGGGTGGGCTCCCTTTTTCCATTTTTTTCCGCTTAAGATTGCAATTTTGAAAATAGCAGGAAAGGTCATAACACATTGAGCGTTGCCTTGCCGTTTCTTTAGCACTCCCGAACTTCAGTCAGCTTAGGTTTGTGTCTGTGTGAAGCCCGGCGAGCTCCAGCCCGTCCCCTGCTCCTTCTCCAGCGGCAGGAAGGGAAACCCTCGACCCTTCTGTCCATCCCTGTGCCAGGGGAGGGGAGGGGA
>VZTB01010729.1:284025-310098 GCA_013397245.1 Thryothorus ludovicianus
CCTGCCCTGGACACGCTCCAGCCCCTCTTGCAATGAGGGGCCAGAACTGGACACAGCACTCAAGGGGCCCCTCACCAGTGCCCAGCACAGGAACCGAAAAGATAAAGTGGAAGTTTGTGGAAAATGAAGAATTAGTGCCACTAAAGGCTAAAATGGTCAGTATTTATCAAAAAGCAGCAGGAGAACCAGGATGTCGATATTCCCGGGAGGCTGCACTGGCCTGGGAGGTGACCATGCTGAAGGTGGAGCAAATCTGTGTCTGCCCAGTAAATACCAATTTATCAGCCACCTTCTCCTGGTCATTCCCACCCTGCAAATGCAGCGCCTCTCCAACTCTCCCCTGGCAAAGGCAATTTTAAAACAAAGCAGAACAAAGAAAAATGTGTTCCTGATATAATTATGCCTTCTGCAACTTAAATTCCAGGCACTCAGTTTCATCTCTTACTTAAATGTATCTGTGTATTTTAATAGGAACATTCAGCTATGCTTTTATTAATGCAAAAACATTAAAGCACTATCCCTGAATACTAAAGCCTTAAAGGGCCGTTTCAAACAGAACCTGTCATAAAATGTGCTCTCAAGCGTGTCCCCTTTAAGAGATTCAAGAATTAAATGTTCCCGTATGTGAATTTTATTTTGTACAGCACATTTGCTTTATGGCTACAATTAAGTTAGATGTGCCGATAACAATGTCTGCTTTCCATTTTAAATCGCACATTTCAGACACTCTGCATTGTTTTATTATCTAATCCACATGCTTTTAATTGCAATTATGGTCCCTTATGAGTCCCCTGGGAGGGTATGATTGCAATTAAAAATGTAATTTAAATGTTAATTAATTACATTCATTTTCTAAACTGGGAAAATTTCATTTATTATTTTCATGTGTTGTGCACTTATCCTAAATGCGTTACCTTCTAAATGTTTCTTTTTTTTTTCAAATTAAGTGTTATGTTTATAAAACAGGGTGTTTAATACGCTTTAAAATTTTGTTAGGATGTTTATACAAATTATTACTTTAAATTAATTGTTTCCAAGCTCCATGCTCAATTTATATTTGTCATGCAAGCCAGAATAGAGTTGGGGTTTATCTCCAGTTTAAATTATGTTAATATGAGAACCAAAAAAGTTCATCAGCAGCCTGGACAGCTCCTGTGGGTATCCTTAGGCACAGTTTTGGGCAGAAGAGGATTTTTTGGGGTGGTTTCAGTGCCTTTGCTGATTTTCGTGCTGTGATTCAGTCGGATCAGGGACAGGCTGAGCTCTGCCGTCGGCAGGAGCAGCTCAGATCTCCGAGCAGGTTTTGCAACAAGTGTAACAGGCAGAGACAAGGAGCTGCTAAAGAGAGGAGGCAGAGAATCAGGAATCTGAGTCCTCAGAAATGACAAAATTAAAGAACGTGCCACCACAAAAAATAGTAATTTCTCGTATCTTCCATTTAAATATCAACCCTCAGCCCCAGCGGCCAGGAAAATCAGCTCTTGCGTGTGAACTGGGGTTTGTAGGGAATCTCCTGACCTCAGGAGCCAAGGACTGATGGAAAATGATCTGATACATCCCAAATGCTGAGCAGCCAGTGTTACTCTGTCAGAAACCAGCAGTACCCCAGTGTTTGGGACAAGGAAACTCCTTGAAATCTTCCCTGCACTGTGTGGCTTTGGTCACATCGGCACCTGCAGACCTGAGCCTGGAGGAGGGGGCAGGAATCGGGTCCAAGCAGGAACCAAGTCAGGTACTAAAGGTTTTGAGTCACTGGCTTCTGTAATTAAAAACTGATTAAAGATATCCTGATCTGTCCTTTTAGCTTTGCAAAATATATTCTCATTACAAATTTGTGGTCAGCTCATTAAAAAAAAAAATTGAAAATGTAATTTATTTTCTCTGAGAGCACCACAGAACAAACTAATTAAGTCAGGAAAATTTGGAATTATGATGTTCTGATAGATGAGCAGCTCCTCTGAAGGGAGAGATGAAGCTAAAGGATACAGCTGAAAGATTTTTATTTTAAATACTGCTGTAGCTGTACAGACACTCCTGTGGAAGGCTTTAAGCATTAAAAGAAAGAGTCAAATTCAACTAACTGAAAAATATCTATTTTTCAGTGGTGCAAGGCTGTTCACGCAGCCTTTTGGATTGATTTAACTAATTGCCTCAGAATTAAAAATGGCAAGTGTTTTCTGTCGGAGCTGAGGGTTGCAGGTTTCTCACGGGATCCATGCACAGGCACAGCAGGGTCGGAGCTGCTGGGGTTCGTGAAACGCTTCCCAGCCAGGTGCTCGCAGGAATTCCACCAGCCTGGCATCCCGGCAGGAATTCCACCAGCCTGGCATCCCCGCAGGAATTCCACCAGCCTGGCATCCCCGCAGGAATTCCACCAGCCTGGCATCCCCGCGGGAATTCCACCAGCCTGGCATCCCCGCGGTGCCCCCGCTGCCCCCGGGCACTCCCCTCCCGTTTGTGCCGTCCGTGCCCCTCACCTTTCCCTGCCTTTACTGCTCCGGGCAGTGCAAAAGGCTGTGAAGGCAGCGCAGCTTTTGTGTTCTCAAGTGGGGCATTAAATCAGCAAACTACACAGGAGAAAAGAGAAGAAAAAACAAACAAATAGAAATAGACAGGCTCACACCCATACACACCCCCGCTTTTTCATTGGTATTGTTATTAACAAGGAAATATTAATTGATTCATAACTAGTAGGGAAAGTCTGAGTCTGCTTTGCATCTTTGTATAGAATTTATTTTTTACTTCTTCTCCTCTCCCCTCCCAAAACACAAATATTTCTGAAGTGATGAAATCCTCTGTGTTGTTAAGTTTTCATTGATCCTTGAATGCCCCAAAACTCTGCTGTCCCAGTAATCCCAGCAGCATCCAGGCTGCCAGGGAGTGCCACAGGCCCCCTCACACCCCTCACATGTGGCACTGCCCCGCTCCAGCCAAACCTTCCCCTCGCTCCGGGGGCCTCCTTAGAGCTGCACAGCTCCGGGAGTTGCTGCATCCATTCGGGAATGCTGCAGTTCATTTTGTGATGAGGAGATCAAAACAGTTACCTGACTCCTGATAACCCTCATTGACTATCTATTGAGAGAATCAGCTCCTAAATAAATTACTATTGTACTTTTAAAGCTGCGCGTGACATGTCCTACTTACTGCGTGACCCAGATAATTTCCATAAATTAACCTCCTTTACCTTCCATTTCCTCTGCCATCCTGCTGCTACCTTCCCACAACTGCTCCATCACCAGCAACTCATCCACTGGATGGAGAAGACAGTGATGCTGTGCTGAGTCTTAAAGTGACATTAAGAACTTACCTGCCTAAGTGTTCATTTGCATCTTGCTCACTAGACTTGTCATAGAGCTGGGGAGATAATATATTATGAGATGTGTACTGAATTAGCTGTCAATTGTAGTGAAGCTCTCCCTTAACTGTGTGAGGAGAAAGCTCCTGAATGAGCCTCAATCTTGCCTTCTTTTTTTCAGCTGAGATGTTTCATTTTAGTCACCCAACCCCAGCCAATTTTATTAAGTCTGCTGTCAGCTGTGACCCCTGCTGAGGACTGGCAGGGCTGAAATAGTTATGCTGCCTGATGTCATCTTGGCAGCTCCACATCCCGCTCCTGCTTAGGCACCAGGGCTCTGCTCCTGCAGCAGCTGCACTGTGGGGGAAAACGGGGAAAAAACCACTTTGCATCCTCAGTGCCCGAGGGGCTGAGTGAGGGTGGGCAGGGACTGTCCTTGGGAAGGTTGGGATGGGCTGTGGGTGATGGTGGGCAGGGTCTGTCCTTGGGAAGGTTGGGATGGGCTGTGGGAGCAGCTGGAAGCACAGAGAGCCTCAGTGCACTGGAGGCCTTGTCTGGGCAGCGCGTGCTTGTGTGTGAGGCAGACTAATGCTTCTCCCACACCCACCTGGTGCCTCATCACTGGAGTTTCCAGGGATTAGCTCGTCTTGGGAATTCCTCTGCTGTGCTTGATGAGCAAAAAGAGCAAGTGTCACTGTCTTCCTTGGGGCTGGCACAGGGCAGAGCCCCAGGACAAAACTGCAGCGTGGCCAGGCTGCAGCACGTGGGGTTTTGGTGGAGATGGGTTTGTGCCAGCCTCCCTGATGGGTTTTGGGGGAGATGTGTTTGTGCCAGATTCCCTGGTAGGTTTTGGTGGAGATGTACTTGGTGCCAGCCTCCCTGGTAGATTTTGGTGGAGATGTGCTTGTGCCAGCCTCCCTGGTGGGTTTTGGGGAAGATGTACTTGGTGCCAGCCTCCCTGGTGGGTTTTGGGGGAGATGTGCTTGGTGCCAGCCTCCCTGGTAGATTTTGGTGGAGATGTGCTGGTGCCAGCCTCCCTTGGCACCCCTGGTGACTGGGACGTGGGAACGGGAGCACCACGTGCCTCAGGTGCATGGCATGCCTTCACATCCTGCCCAGGAGGATAGTGTGGAAAGGGAGCAGACAGACCTCAAACTTGGAAACCCCAACTGCAGCTGCCTGAGATCACAGTGGGTTATATTCTTTACACGCCAAAGAAAGTTTAAATCCTGCAAGAGTCATGCTTTATCGTCAAGGTAACCAGAATTGGTTCACCAACAATTTACGTGGCTCTTAAGTCTATTTACATGCTTGTTTACTTGGCTTTTCTCTCAAAGGAAGAAAGTAGAGTTACCTTAGCAACTGCCTCCTCGCAGGGGAGGAGCCTCTGCCAGGAGCTCCCGGCCCCGTGGGCACCTCTGCCCGACCCCAGCCCGGGCACTGCTCGGGGTTTGGTTCCTGGGCTGCATTTGGCATCCCAGAGGAGCACTGAGATGTGTCTGTGCCCCCTTGGCTCTGGGGGAGCTGTGCCAGGGCAGTGCCCAGGCAGGGCTGGGCGAGCAGGAGGTGCCAGGGATGTGTTGGGAAGGGAGGAGAGGCCAGCACTGCTGCACCTCAGGGTGGCTGCTGGCCCATCCTGTGCACAGCTGTCACCAGGAAGGGACAATGCTGCAATAACCACCCCACCTGTCCCTCGGATCCTGCCTGTGGTGGCAGGAAAGGGTTGAACACAGGAGGTGAATGCTAGGATGGGATGCAGGGATGTGCTGGGGTGAGCAGCCACTAGCTCTGCTCCTGTCCCCTCATGTGCTCCTGGAGTTTTGTCCTTCAGCAGCTTCTGCTCTGCCCAGCAGCTCGTGCAGGAGCTGGGCTCAATGAGATTCCAGCCACCCTTTTTCCTTCCTTGCTTTTCTGGCCACAGAAGATTCTGACCTGAACTGCTGCCCGGGCAAACTCCCAAAAGTTCAGCAAACTCAGTCACCACTCGGGCTGTGTTTATGTCCCTGTTGTAACAGTATTTATGAGACAGTTGCTTCATCAAATACCCTCATTTTATTTGCTTTCCAGGCTCGTTTCATTTTAATTTGATAACTACATAGAGACTTCAGTCTGACTGCGAGGCAATTCTTATTCCAGAAAATAATTCAATTTCCTTGGATGATCAGGGCCAGATTTTTTAGGGTAGTTACACATCTTGAGAAGGAATCCTAGTAGGATTTTCAAAAGAACTTCAGCAGATTAAAGCCTTGATTCTTTTTTAACCTGCTTAAACACTTGTAAAATTGTTGCTAAAACTCTACCTGCACTTGAGCCTTCCTACTTACCTTTGAAAACTTGCCCTTTTTCAAAAATATATTCTGCTGGCTCCCATTTCTCAATTCCATTTCCACTCCTTCTCCCAAAATCCTGATGGGACATCCATCTCCAGTCTTGCTGTGCTCTTTACAGATTTTTAATAATGTGACTTGCATTATTTTCATCTCACAAAGTTTTTTGTTATATTACTGCTCTATACAAATCTAATTTTTTTTGATCTTCCTTTGGAGCACAATCCCAACATGCCCAGTTCCTACAAAACAGGTCTGCTGCAGTATCCATCCTGTAATCTTGCAATAATTAGTGAGTAATATCGATAATAATTGCTTTTTGTAGCTTTTTAGCACTGAGATATTTTCCTCCCCTTGAGTCTGAGTGTGAGGCAGACTAATGGCCTGGTTTCTACAGCAAATCACAGATAGAGCTGGAGTTTCTGAACCATTTTTCAGCCTCCTCTGGTGTGTGACAGGTATCCTTTAGTCCTGGGGGAAGCCTCCCATGCAGGCTGGCACTGTCCTGACCCTCTCCATCAGTTCCCTGGCTGGTGCTGGAGCTGGGAGCAGTGGGAAGAGGAGCTGCCTCCAGCAGTGCAGCCGTGCAGGGAGCTCAGGGGCTGATGTGCAGCACCCCTCACAAATATCCATTACCCAGCAGAGGAGTTAGAGATCCTGAACAGAGAACTCCAGGAAATCTGCTGGCTCCTCCACGCTTTGGGGCGAAGGGATTATTCTGGTTTGGCCTGATCCGTGCAGCAGTGCTAAAATCAACATTAAACTTGGCCCGTGGCCGTGCCTTGCCCCTGCTGGGAGCATTCTCCGGGCTCCGGGCTCCGCAGCAGCTCCCGCCGCGGAGCTGGCGCTGGCAGCTGGTGCCTTTCCAGGGGGAAACCCCCGGAGCCGAGGGGACATGTGCACAGCATCCTGTGCCTCCTCCCCTGCTTGTCATGTTCTTCATCCAAGGCGAGTCACTCAGCCAAGCAGAACGCAGCCTAATCCCAGCACAGACTGAAACCTTTCGGAGGGGATCCCTGCAGAACAGAGCAGCCACCAGCGCTGCAAGCACCAATAAAGGCTGGAGACAGCCGGGGTTTATTCCTGAAATCGTGTAGCAGGTTCTCTCCTGTTTCACGCTGCCTCCAGAACAGGAGTGGGTGTGTTTACTTACTCAGGCGCTAATGACAATCAATAATAAAAATGTTTCCCACCCAAAAACTTCGAGGGCTTAGCCAAAGCTATTTATTTAAAGAGTAACTCCCACTTTTCAGGATGTCAGGGAAGTGAGTGGCCCCAGTTATGGATTTGCTTCTGTGCCCAAACTCCATCACGTGCGAGGCCCCAGAGCCCCTCCTTCCCCACTCTTTATGAGACCTCACTATAAAAGGGTTGCCTGAGTTGTGTCCCACTCACTCAGCAGTTCATGGCACTTTTTAGGGTGTCCTTCAGGACCACTTGGCTGATCTCCAGCTGCTCTTTTACCTTTGTTGCTTTGTTCACACTTTCTCTTCTCTGACTCATTTTCAGTTTCAAGTTTCCAAAGCACTTCTGAGCAAACCCAGCCCCTTTGCCAGATCTTTCCCTCGGTAAACTGGAGCTGGCAATTTGGCAAAATTGTACTTGTGAGATGGGTGGGATTCTGCTGCTGGAGCCTCCCAGGGTTTCCCAGCCTGGCAGCTCTGCCTGGAGGTCACACCCTGCAGATCTTGGAATCAGGCTGGGTACGGCCTGGGATGTGTTTGGGAGAGAGCTTGCAGGCAACATCCCACTGGAAAGTTGGGTTTGCACCTCAGATTCCCTTGTTTTCCTCTGTCAGCCTTTCCCTCTTTATGATAATTTTCAGGGAAGTGGCTGATGCTGCTTTGGAAATGCACATCAGGGGCCTGTTTATCCAGTGCCACTGAAAATGCAGCTTCCACTGCAGGTGTGCATTGTGGTGTGACCCATTTTCTGTGCATTACAAAGGTTTGAAACCTGTTCTATTCCAGTGATGAGCTCAGGCCAATTAGTAACCACAAACCTTCTGATCCATGTATCTCCTAGTGTGCTTTCCTTTCTCTGAGGCTGTGAAGAAAGCCCAGGGGTGGCTGCTGATGTCTAGAAAGAGGTCAGAATTCATTATCCTCTTTCCAGTGCTGTGGGTGACCCTGTGGACAATTCTGTGTTTCCTTGGTGGCAATTCCAGTCCCTTCTTTTATACTTCCTTGGTTGTACGCACAGGCTGGAGATAACTCCTGTGGGACCTAATCCCTTCATGAGTCACCTTCATCTCATCACCCCTTGCTTTTTTCTGGCCAAATGGTGTGGAAGAGGAGGAGTGATCTTCCAAGGGTGGCTCAGGAGAAGATTCTGTGGCCAGCTGTTCCAGCGCCCTGCCTGACCTTCACCAAGCCATTTGCCCTGGCTCTGGCTCAGTCTCCCCATCTGTAAAGGGAGAGGAACATTTGCAGAGCATTTTGGATTGTTATTAATTCTTCATGGGGTCTGTGAAATGTGGTGAACACTGAGATGCTATAAAAGTACAAAGTATTATTGTTATTATTGAACTCTGGATGTGGAAGCAGCTGCCCTACAAGGCGCTTCCTCTGTCAGTCCTTCAATCTCTCTGACCCAACAGAACTGCCATTCTGCCTTTGCAGAGGATTAATGGGTGTTTTAAATAAATCCAAGAGCTGAAGGAGCCCTTTGAAAAGGAGTGAAGCTGATGACATCTTAAATTTTTCTGATTTCTCTCAATGTAAAGCAGAATTTCTCCGCGTGGCGGTTCCCGGCAGCTCTGCCAAAGTCACTTGCAATCGTCCCTGTCCTCTTTCCCTCCAATAAACAGGAGACACAGGGCCACTATAATGGCTTGACAATACTTGCACACCCTGGGGTTTTGCTGCTCTCATGAAGGGAAAAAAAAAAAGAATGTCATGGACAAATGAATGTTGACAGTGGCCATACCAAACAATTCAAGGAAAAATTGCAGTTTTATCCGTATTGCTGCTGCCTTTGTCAATACTTTGAAGATGGTTCTTATTTCAGAGCAGGTATTGATTGTGTATAGGTTGGGCCCCCGGTTCCATTTGTCATTTCTGATATTATGGTGTGTTATCGTTTAAAGCTGTAATGGGAGAGGTGGCTGAGCTCAAAGCAAGCTGGTTGTCTGAAGCTTTGATAAATGGCTAGATGGTCTTCGTTTCTGCAGCAGCGAGCAGTTGGCTGCTATTTGCTTTACCTTTTATCCAAGAATAACTGTGTGATGGGTTCTGGAAGTGAACAGTATCATTTTGTCAGATGTGGTTCAGAACTAGCCGGGTGGTCCTAGCAAAGCAGCTGAGGGATTTTTAACACCCGACAGGATGTGAGCAAAGGCCCTGGATAAATCTGAGACAATTCTGGCTCCACATGGCTGCTTTGGTCGAGAAGTTCTCAGGGTTGTTTTTTAAGGTGAGAGGACAGGAAATGCTGAGGGGTGGGGTGGGGTGGGGAGGTGCTCTTAAAAGCAGTTCTGTTCATAAAAAAGGATCTTAGCGGAGAGATCAGAAGACAATAGGTGGATTAGAGTTCTTTGATGAATTTACAAAGTTGCAAATTTTGTGCAGATCGAAATGAAAGGTCTGGTTCTCAGATTCAGCAGAGGGCCCCACCCCAGGCTCTCCGGGCAGGCTGTGCGATGTGCGGGGAGGCTGCAGCACCGTGCACGCTGCATTCCTTCCCTCTGCATCACCCAGTTCCGGAGGATTTGGTATCGCTTTTGTGAAATCATCCCTCTTTGTCAAACTCACAGCGCAGGGTTGCTCTGGAGCTGGGTTCCACTTCAGTGGGATCGCCAGGAGCCTGGCAATGGCAAATGCTCCCTTTCCCAGAAACGTCCTGGCTTTGCAGAACCCCTTCTATCACAGTTTGGGTCACAAAACCGAGATGACACCTGTGGATGCTTCGTGTCCTGATTCTCTTGAGCCACACAGGTTTAACCTATGGTTTGAGTTTAGCCTGGTGCAACACCTAGGTCTGCTTAAAAGGCTAAAGCTGTCCCAAGCCGGTGTTTCTCAGCAGATGTAGACAGGGGAATGCACTGGAATTCTCTCTCCCTGCTTTGCCAGCTCAGCTGCAATAGCTCCTCACCCACTGCCAGCGTGCTTGGATGGGGGCAGTGTTCAGTGCAGTTTTGGAGCTCTCCTCCAGTGCTTCTGAATCAGCAGCAGAGAGTCTTTACAGGTTGGCTCTTGAGCCTTCAGTACCTGCCCTTCATTAACCTGATAATCTACGAGACACTGCTCCCTGTTCCTGCCTGGAGTAGATTGAAATGGGAGCTCTTAATCCTGCCACCGGAGCTGAATTGCTCGGACAAGTAGCAGCAGATTGATTCCACCACTTCTTTCAGAGACATCACAAAAGGCTGTGCAAGCCCCAGAACAGCTGCAGCTCCAGTACTGAAGGCAGGGGAGCTCTGACTTTGTGTCTGGAGCAGAACAGAAGTTACCTTTGCTGGCATGGAAATAGAAACAAACAGAAGGGTTAGGAGTCACTCCTGCAATTCTTAGCCCTACAAGCAGCACAAAGGTTCCCCAAATCCCTGCTCTCTGTGAGATTTTTGTTAGCTCTCAGCTTGTGATAAACTGTATAATCCGCAGGAAAGGTTGATGTGCATTTGTAGGACTGACAAGATGAGGAAATAGAAAAGAAACCAATAAATTGTTAAACCTATGCAGAAGATACTTGGTGTCTGTAGAGCAGGAACCACACTGAACATCCCCCCTCCCTCATGAGCCAAATCCTGGCTTTGGGGGCTCTTGGGAAGGTTCAGTTAACTCTGAAGCCTCTCTTTGTGCCTGGAGAAGAATTGCCAGGGGAAGATTTCAGAGTGTTCAATGCAGCCCAGCAAACAGGCTATGCTCGTAGTCTGTCAGCATAACATCACCTCAGGAGACCTGGCTCCCCTTTTCCAGCCCAACCAGGAGCAGACAACCGTCAGTGGTGTTCTGTGTAACACCTCACACCTCCTGTTGGGCTGCGTGTGCTTCAAAGGTCACTTTGCACTCCTCACACAAACACACCGCTTGTGTCCCTGCCCAAAACATCCCTGCTCAAAAATCTGCGCCTCTGCAGGCCCCAAAGATGACTGAATTTCAATGAGGCTTTATTCTTCAAAATGAAAGGTGCTGTCTAACAGTAAAATATTGTTCTATTAAATTCAGCCCATGGCAGATCCACTACTGAGGGCTATTGAGGCAAATAAGAGCAGGGTGATGGCAGTGTGTGGTCATAAAGTTGCAATATTCAAAAATGTAGAAAAAGCAGGTTGTCAGATTTCAATAAAGCAGTGGAAATGAATAGATACATCTCAGAGCTGGTTGCTTCCTAGTGGGATGGAATTTGAATAATAATATCACACTTGAACCAAGCTGGGGCAGGATTAATGGCTGGCAGAGGCTGAGCCCCGGCGTGGTGGGGCTGCAGCAGCACTGGAGGTGTTCTGATGACACCCAGAGCTCTCCTGCTTGTTTGCACACAGGACAGCACAAGCAGGGCACGAGGAAAGGGGGAATTATTGCTTTAAGCTGCAATTTTCAACAAAGAAATCTCGCCATTCCAAACTGTCTAGACCTTTAAAAATAAAAGATGTGCAGTATTTACAATGCTCTTCAGTATTCATGAGGCTTTGCTGCTTGTTGTAAGGCGAGATGAAAACAATACTCAGTAGATTTTCATAAGTGACACGCAACTGTAAGATTGATAGATGATGTGGATTTAATGTATGTGGAGTTCAGCGCCAACATAAAAGCTGTGATGTACCCAAACACGAGCTTTATTAAATCCCTGTTTCCTTAAATGATCATCCAAAGCCTTTCACCACTTTCTTCTACCAGAAAATAAAGGGAAGAAGGTAAGAAAAAGGAGAGGAGGTAGGTGATAAAAAACCCAACCAAGGGATTCCCCTTGGTTTTGGTAGAGAGTTACAATATCGGAACTGAAAGAGACAAATATTTAGACACTCTCTGTGCATAGAGATTAATGTGAGAGTCAGAAATACATGGAATCCACTTAAATTGATGTGATTTAGTTATGAATGGTTAAACATAAGTATTCTCTGTCAAATGCCAAAACCTATTGTATTAACTCTTCCCTCTCCCCAGCCCTCCTCTGTAGCCAAATTCTTCCCAGAGCCCAGGGGTCCTCTGTGCTTTGGGGCCAGGGGACAGCACAGAATCCCTGGGACCAATCTGGGTGGGTCCATGGCAGCTCCTGGGATAGGTCTGCTCAAAAGGGGGAGCCAGGGCACATCTGGGGCACAGCAAACTGCAAACTGCCCTTCTTTGGATCATCTGGGGCACAGCAAACTGCAAACTGCCCTTCTTTGGAACATCTGGGGCACAGCAAACTGCAAACTGCCCAGCTTTGGATCATCTGGGGCACAGCAAACTGTAAATTGCCCTCCTTGGGCACATCTGGAGAATCCAGGGCTGGAGCTTTGCCTCTCCCAGAGCCAGAGCTCTCCTCACACACCCTGGTCCTGCCCAGGCCTGTAACCTCAGGAGCATTTCCCAGGCACCTCTGAAACAGCCTTTCACCCTCAGTCTGGCACCAAGGGAGTTCCTTTCCCTCCCATCCCAGCTTGGCCCATCAGCTGCGTCCCTGGGAATCAGGAGTGACTCAGGCTGCATCCCAAACCCTCTGGAAGCTGATCCCTGAGTTAATTCCCACAGCCTCTGGGGGTGCAGTGCACACACACACACACACACACACACACACTCCTTGAGAGCAGCCGTGAGTAACATCCTCTGCATCCTCTGCAGCACTTTGCAACAAAGGTGTGTTTGCTCCTTAGTGGAGCATCTCGCTTGGTTTCAGGGTCATTTCCTGTGACAGCTCAATGTCTGTCTGCTTTTTCACCTCAAGATTTAGTGAAATGATATAATTAGGATGGCTGTGCTCCTCACCCAGCCAGCTCCGTTGGAAATCAGGCCACTTTAGTTCCCTTAAAGCAGCAAACTGAAATCAGGCTCTGCTCTGGCCCAAATGGGACTTTTTTAGGGACAGGAATTACTGGCACTGGGTTTAGACCTTGTGTGGATCATTTACCGTGGATTGATAAGGGAGCACTCAGCTGGATTCTGATTTCCTGTATGAAAAGGTGGGATATTGATGCTGAGCCATGGGAATTGTGACCAGAAAACCTGGCAGAGGCTGAACCTGGACACGCCTGAGTTCAGCTGCCATCACCTCTTCTCCCTGTACTTCTAAACCTGCTACTTTCAGGTGCTCTTCTGTTTCCAAACAAAAATCTGAATTTCAGTTCTTCTCTGCCTTACTTCTTTTACTTCCTTAAAAGGAAAGAACAGGGTGATTTCTCCAAGTTTGACAATCTCATGGAATCATGGAATATCCTGAGCTGGAAGGGACCCACAAAGCTCATCAGAGTCCAACCCCTGCCCAGACACCCCAGCAATCCCACCCTGAGCATCCCAAAGGCCCCTGGAGCTCTGGCAGCCTCGGGGCAGAGCCTTTCCCTGATCTCCAGCCTAAACTTCCCCTGGCACAGCTTCACGCTGACTTTATTCACTCAGCAATAGATTCTACTATCAAAGCTTTCTAAGGAGTTACTGGCATTATTTTGTAGCACAGAGGAAGAATTTAAACCAGAAACTGAGGGTGAGGCAGGGGATAGATGTGGAAGGGAAGGAGGCAGTGAATATCCTTTAGAATTTATAAACAAGTTCAAGTAAGTGGCTGTGTTCTCTCCCCTCTAACTGCTGGTAAATATCTGAGGAAATTGTTTGTAATAGAAATGTTTATTGGGGAAATAAACTTCAGCAAATACTTGAGGAAGACAAATGGCAGATCCAATCAATCCAACATGACAACACACTTTAGAAATCTGAAACCAAGCTCCCTTTCATGCAATCCAGGGGAAAAAATCTCCTGTGTACCTGGTCCGAGTGAACCTGCATCAAAGTGCTGTTGGCTTAAGATTCATTTGCAGAAAAGATTTTGGATTATAAATACTGTGCTGAAGGAAAGGTGCAAATTGTAAATAAGGAGCTGAAAATCATAAAATAATTTTTACATTGTACTTCTTTAGCTGCCTGACCAGGGCTGCTCATGTTTGTGAAGTCTTTAGATTTCCTGTACAGGTATGTGCACATAAAAATATTTATAATCACCTGAAGGACTGGGAAAGGAGTAGAGGAAAAGGGGAACTAAGGCCAGGCAGAGGGAAGAGTGGGAAATATTCTGTGCAAATAATAAAGGGAATTTATTATGGTTTTTGTGCCTTCTAAAATAGGCCCAGTTGTTCCTCCTCAGCTGTTGATGGAGTTGTTCCCTCCGGTAGAAGCTGCCTTCCTTAACCAACAAAAACCTGCTTAGTGCTGCTTGTCCTCTTTTGTTTTGTTTTTATAATTGAGTTTTGCCGAGTGTGAAATCCCAATATTTTCTTGAAACCATGAGGATTAAATGCTTGACAAATCGGAAAGATTCGGGAAAAGCACAAGACTTGGAAAAGTTGGGAGTTCATTCTCTGGTGGTTTCTCTCACGTGAGCACATGAACTTTTTAGATCTGGGCCTTTCTTTTGAAAGCACAGCGGGGAACGAGCATCTCTGAGCCTCTTTTCTCTTCTCTTCTCTTCTCTTCTCTTCTCTTCTCTTCTCTTCTCTTCTCTTCTCTTCTCTTCTCTTCTCTTCTCTTCTCTTCTCTTCTCTTCTCTTCTCTTCTCTTCTCTTCTCTTCTCTTCTCTTCTCTTCTCTTCTCTTCTCTTCTCTTCTCTTCTCTTCTCTTCTCTTCTCTTCTCTTCTCTTCTCTTCTCTTCTCTTCTCTTCTCTTCTCTTCTCTTCTCTTCTCTTCTCTTCTCTTCTCTTCTCTTCTCTTCTCTTCTCTTCTCTTCTCTTCTCTTCTCTTCTCTTCTCTTCTCTTCTCTTCTCTTCTCTTCTCTTCTCTTCTCTTCTCTTCTCTTCTCTTCTCTTCTCTTCTCTTCTCTTCTCTTCTCTTCTCTTCTCTTCTCTTCTCTTCTCTTCTCTTCTCTTCTCTTCTCTTCTCTTCTCTTCTCTTCTCTTCTCTTCTCTTCTCTTCTCTTCTCTTCTCTTCTCTTCTCTTCTCTTCTCTTCTCTTCTCTTCTCTTCTCTTCTCTTCTCTTCTCTTCTCTTCTCTTCTCTTCTCTTCTCTTCTCTTCTCTTCTCTTCTCTTCTCTTCTCTTCTCTTCTCTTCTCTTCTCTTCTCTTCTCTTCTCTTCTCTTCTCTTCTCTTCTCTTCTCTTCTCAGTATTTCCTTTAGTGTTTCATTTCTATGCATCTCTTTAATCTCTTGGAAATGGCTTTTTTGGGGTTTTCTCTCACTCCTCGTGCAATATTAACTGTCGTGCCCTGTGCCAGCTCTGAAAGGGAAAGGTGATAGCTCTGTTTTTGGGAAGGAAATGATTCAGGTGCTGCTGCAGTTTGTGGATGGGCAGGTCGGGCATCCCTTCATGTGAGTGGGCACGAGTGGCACCTTGAGCAATGATCTCTTCCTTGGGGAATCTGAGCTTTCTTCTCATCCCTACCGTAAATTTGGAAACCTTGGATGGATGAGCTCCAGCAGCTTTCTGTCACAGAGCTATCACGACAAACAAACACATTCCCCTTTCCTAAACCCATCCTGCCAGATCTGCAGGAACAATCCCTGCATTTCTGCGTGCTGCACAGATAATAATAACCCTTCCTTTGTTTTGCCTGCGGAGATTGGCATCTCTGCATCCCACAGCCAGCCCTGAAACAGCAGAGCTCCCACCTTGCTGGGCGGGGGGCCCTGACAATGAGCTGAAATTAAGAACAGGCACGGGAAAGGAAGGCTGGGTGCTGAATTCTGAGGAGTTTAGAGGGGTTTAGAGGGTTTTGTTTCCCAGGAGCGCAGCCCAGCGAGGTAAGCTCTCCTGATGCTGCTGGAACTTTTATTTGTGGTTTCCACCAGGCTCCCGCAGCCGCTGCCTGCACTGAGGTGCCTACTTGGAGTTCGCTTTTTTAATTAAGGCTCTGTATTGTAACTAGTCAATGTACATTATTGGGAGAATGAATGTCAATGCCAGTGCTTTTTCTTTCTCTCCTTTATCTTTGTCAATGATTCAAAGACATGATTTATGGTTAGTCTCCGTCTTTCAGGATCATCCATCAAGCGCTGGTTTCACTACAGGGCTCCAAGTTGTAAATCATGCAGAAAGGCTGTCACTCATCTCATTTAACCCCTTACACGCGGGGATGGAGGAGGCGGGCTCTGCCTCTCACAGCTGCAGGAAAGAGCAATAAAATGGCCATAAAATTGATGAAGTTAGACTAATCTACACCATTAATTGTTCCTTGTAATGCAATAATTATTATGAGGGACAATTAAAAAAACAGGGCATGACTCCACCCTCCAAGTTCATCCTGAGAACCTGGAGGACTCCAGGGCTCCATAAAATCTGTCACATTTTTGTTTTCCCTTTTGAGCTCCTTTCAGATTTTTAATGTCCATTACAGTCATGAGCCGAGCTTCTCTTTAGAATCAATCACAGGCTACTTCTGACCATGACCTTGCAGCGACTAAAGGAGTGCAAAAGCCCATTAGCAGCTGCTATTTTCAGCTGGAAATTAACAGTTCTTTTTCTTCTCTCTTCTTTTCGCTGTCCACCCCTCCCCTTTTTTTTTCTTTTCTTCCTTTTTTTTTTTTTTTTTTGGACAGGAAGACAGCAAAAAATGAAACGTGTAAGTGGCACGGGAGCCTCCACACTTAGCCTTGTCTCTCTCTCAGGCTTGAGGGCTGGTGACAGCTTTGGCCGAGTGGCTCCTGTGGCTGTCCCTGTCCCCTCCCGGGGCACACGGAGCTCCCAGACAACGCCTCCACCTGCTCCCAGCACAAAGCCAGGGAGGCTGGCATTAAATAATGAGGTGTCTTTCCTTTTTTATCTCGCCGCTTTATTTATTTATTTTTTTGGGGCTCCAAGTGTCGGAACTTGGTAATGGAGGGTTATTAATGAAAAATATACGTTTGGGGTCTATTTGTTTCGATTCTGCGGTGACTTGATGGCAATTTTAGCCCTGAATTATGTATGGCTCTGTTTTGCCTAGGCAAGCTGATACAAACAACAAATATAGTTAGAAAAAGATATATCAGTAAATAAACTGAAAGGTTGTAAAATATGAATGTTTATCATCCAGACGGTGCCGCTTCTCTTCTTTTTTACATGAACTCTACTTGAGATGGTATTTAGGAGCTTGGGACTTCTTCTATTGCAGCAATCTCTGCAGCTTGTCACGAAAACAAATGACACCAGAGGGAACCTTGTCTTACACTGTATTCTTTTGCATGAACCTCCGTCTTCTTAAGGTGCTCATAATTTAAATTTATATCCTGATTTATTGGAAGATAAGATTCTCCCCTCCTTCCCTCACAGAGCCGTGCTCCTCTCAGCCTTCCCTTTCTCAGGGCAGCTCCAGGTGGGCAGGGAGGGCAGCAGGGAGGGGATGGATCCCATCCATCCCTCTGGAAGGGCACGGGGAGCTGCTCCGAGCCCCTTCCTGCTCTAAAGGATAACACCTGCCATGCTTCTGAGCCCTGGATTTGTAAACAGGGACATCCCTGCATCTCACACAGCATCAGCCTGTGCACCTGGGGGGAAACAAAGGTGATTCAATCGTCCGATGGCATCAAGAGAAACTTCACATCCCCCAGCCAGGAGATCAAGTCTGCTTTTTAAGATATCTTCCGTTGCCAGCATCATGATAAATTAGCACTTGTTTTATTCTGGACTAAAGTCTCATCCCACAGGGATCTCCAAGAATTTCTGCTGTTAAAATATAGCATAGAGGAAATTATAATTTTAGCATCTCTCTGCAGTCTTAATTAAGACTGTTCTTCTGATATAAAGCTGTGGTGTCTAATTACCAGAAAGCTGTCAGAAAGTAACTTTCAAAAAACCTGAGTCAAAAAAGAGTTGGGAAGACTGGAAATATTTATTGAGTTACAATTTTATGGTGCTGGTGGATTTTTTTTGCATCTAACAGACAACATTACTACTAATTCCTGTCTCTCAGTATTCCACCTCATGAGCTGGATTCCAGTTCCAGCCCTTCTCCACCAAACAGTTCCTTTTTGTCCAGGTGACATTTGATAGGCTTTGCTTGAACAAACAGGGGAATGTTTCCTACCATTTTTTATCTTGTACCTCCACAAAGCACCTGAAGTTTTCGATTTCAGTGTATTCCACATCACAAAGCCCAATTCTGACACAATTGTGCATTTTCCCCCTCCACAGCAGCAGAAGCTCTGCAGTGCAAACTCCCAGTAGGTCAGGAATCCTCTTGGAGATTCATCCCTGGCTCCTGGGTTTTGTCCTGGAAAAGGCTCATGTTTAAACAAAATCTGCTCTTTTTCTTGGCAGGGGTTGGGCAGAGGCTGTGCTGGCCCAGGTCTGCCCGGGAGAGCCCGGGAGGCTCAGCCAGGTGTGGTGGCCTCCCCTGAGCCCAGCTCAGGGTTTTGTTCCCAGCTGAACGCCCCTTTGCTGAGATTTGCATCAGGTAAAAAAACCCAGCAGCCTAGGAGAGGTAATATGATGAATGCTGACAGGTACATTTGCTACAATTGATTAAACACTTTTGCCATCCTTAGGATTTTCTTCCCCCGCCTGGTGCCTTGCAGAGAGAGAGGTGTGAGTGACTTTGTCACTGACATTAAACACTTGTATGTACTTGGAGCTGCAAAATGTTATCCCCAGAGTTTGTTTACTCGATCTGTATTTCCAATCAGTGCAGAAGGTTTACTAAAGCAGTTCATTACTGATTTATTTATGATGTATTTAGATAGCAAATATGGTTCTGTCAGCAGTTGCTGGCTAAACAGTGTTGACAGACATTAATAGCATATGGTATAGGAATGGAATTATGATCTTTAAGAGTCTTTGTGTCTCAACATACATTTACAGTTTGCATCTTTTCTTAGGTAGAGAGACAGAGAACTTCCAAACAAGAAAACACTGTTTCTTTTTCTTTTTGTAACCTTTGGGGTTTGCTGGTGGTGACATTAAAATCTTCTGTGCCTGTTTAGCTGTTCAATTTAATGGAAGACAAATTCTCCCAAAGGTTTAATTTATTCTCACAAACTGAAATCACTGCATTCTCACCATGGGAAATGGCCTTAATTTTCCCAGCCTTCAGTATACATCAAGCATATAATTCATTTCTCCCCCCTCAATACTTGGCTCATTAGAAAACAAAGTTTTTGATATTTAAATGTTACATGGTTTAAGTTGAGAAACAGATTTCAGCCCCGTAAAGTGCATTTGCAGACATGATTGCCTCCCTGACAGCAATGGGTTTATGCAGGGTGGAACAGAAAAACACTTGAATTTTTGACCTTTAATTGTCTGCTTCCTCCAACACCAGCATTTTCACCAGTGTCAAGGAGAAAAGGCAAAAATGAGGCTGCTCATGGAGGAAGGAGGAAAAGGCAGTGGTGGAATCACCTTGGGGCAGGTGATGCTGGTGGAGGAGGCTGAATTGTGTTGGGAAGAAGATGAATTTCATGAGAGGTTGTCTCTGAATCACATGAGGACAAACAAATTAGGAAATAATATGGGAAATCATCTTATCCATTTTTTTTTTAGATTTGTGATAACTGAGGAGTTGAAGTGGGAATTCAGTTTCATTTCCAAGGTAGTGGGCAACACTTTGCCTTCCACAAATTGCAATTAATGCCCCCAAAACATTATTGCTGGAATTAATGGCTGGGCTCAATGACCGTGGGTGTATTTTCCAACCTAAATGTTTCTCTGACTCTGTGACCTGTAGGTGCCCATCAGACAAAAAGAAACAGCACCAGGAACAAGAGAGAGCCAAGAAAAACAAAACACTGAGCCAATTCTTCCTCTCCCCAAATCCTTTTGCTTCAGAAGAGTTAAGTCAGTAAGAAATTCAGCTTCTTGTACATGGAAAAATTAATATATCCTTAAGAGCTGAAAAATGATTAGAAATTAAACCCTTCAGAGTCAGGCTTCTCTGCTCAGTGCATGGGGCCCCTTAGACCCCAAGAGTTGTAGAATCAAGCTGCCCCTGACACTTTTGGCTGCTTTTCCTCTCAGTAAGTGTTTAAAGACTTGTTTGAAAGGGGCCGAGAGTAAAACATGGTGAATTCTTAAATAATGGATTAAAAGCAGTTTCAGTCTTTCTGCAACTTCTTCCTTTAAACATGTTTTTCTCTCTTTGTTTGTGCAACCCATTTCCAGTGGAAACTGACTGCACAGAAGGAGCAGTATAATAAAAGTAAAATAAAAATAAAACTACAAAATTCCAACATTCAGATATGGTCAAATTCCAGCTGTGCATTAGTGGACTCATAATTAGCCCTTGTAGATAAAGAGAACTGGGACTGGTTCAAGACAAACCTTGTGCAGGTATTGGCTTGTTCTGTGGCAGGCTTTGCCTTCATTTAAATTTTAGATTGATAAACACATTAAAAATGCATTTTTAAGGTGTTATTGCTGGTAGAAAGAGAAAGAAAACCAGGCTGAAAGGCTTTGAAAGAGAAGTATTGTTTGGATTTGAACCTAGTGGATAAACTGAAATGTTTAGACAGTCTGTAATGAAGTGTTGTTGGCCTCTGGTCTGTAATAAATGCTTCAATTTTATAGCTCCAAATCAACTTTACCCATAAAATCCTAAGGGACTTTCTCTACTTAGCAAATCAAGTAGGGTTTGGTGTCCAGAGCCAGAGGATCCTGGTGTGTTGTCAGAAAGCAGAACTCCACTTGCTCAGCTCCCACTGATAAAACCAGCAGAAATTACAAGTGTTGCTTTCACACTATCAGCCCTCGGTACAAAACCTGGGCCAGATAAGGTGCACGAGATTTTTTGTCATGAATAATCAGATTCTCGGTAGCAAATGGATTTTCCTGGTTGGAATCCAAGCCTCAATAAAATTATTGAGTGAGTTTCTGTTCAGGAAGTCAAGTCAGTGTGTGAGTCTTTTATTTTAAAACTCTACACTTCTCACTCTATTTCTTATTTCAATTACTGCTCCAGGGGTCTGTTTAAAATCTGAGTGCAGATCCACATTCCCACAGAACACGGATGGAAATGCAATGTCCAGAATTCCCTGAAATATTCCTTGTGCCAGCCTCTCCTGCATCCCTCAGAAGGCAGGCTGGCCTTTCTAATTCCATCCAACAATCCTGCTCTGCTCATCCCCTGGTTCCCAGGAGAACTTTGAGGGAGCACCTTTCAGATTGCTGTGTCTGTGGAGGTTCGAGCCCTGCTCACGTCCAAGGGAACCCTCTCAGAGCCAGCCCTGCCCTGCACTGCTGTGATTGATTTATTTCCTGCTGCTTGCACTTTCACTGATCACTTTCTTATTACTTTCCCACTTCCATCCATTTCAGCTTTTGCTCCTTTTCCAGCCATTCCTTACGCCTCCCCTGCCACCTGCTCCCACCTGATGGATTGGCTGCTCACAGAGTTGATCCTGCCCTGGCATGGGCCCTTCCCCAGGAAATTAATGATGCCACACAGACAGAAAATGATGCCCTAATAAACACCCTGGCCCTAATAAACACCCCAGCCCATTTTTCCTCCCTTCCTGGTGCAAACCTTCAGGGATGTCATCCCAGCTGAATGTTGATGAAATGGAGGAGGGAGAAATTGAAACAAAAATGGAGAAATTTGCTTTTTGTGTGGATTTAATCGCTTGAAAATTCTGCACTTACCCTTGGGATTACTAGAACAATAATAACTGTATTTTAATTCTGTAAACATTTTTAAATAGTTCTTTTTTAATGGCTTTTTTTAATATATATATTTGGACTTGCCTGCAGCAGCAATTCATCTTTGAAAGTCAGTATTCTGAATAATTTGGTAGAGATTAGATGCTCTCTGTTGTGTTTCCTTCCAAATCTGAGAGGCCCAAGAAAAAGAAAAAAGGCATGGCAGTCTATAAAGTTTTGTATAAAGTTTTGTCATTCTGTTATAGAGCTGGGTCATTGTTAATCCACCCTTTCAGCTCTTTCAGGACTTCAGTCTGGAATTTTGATCACTGGAGTGTTTCGTGACCTCCTGCAGGCCTCAGAGCCACTTCTGCTGGAAATAATAAATGGCTTTTTTGTACCCTCTGAGGTCCCTCTCCTCAGCAGTGGTGACATCATGGTACCTGTGCTGCAGAAGCTGTTTCTGTCAGTAATGACCTCTCTGATTGCTGCAGTTTTTGCCCATAACTCAGAGTTGTTATTTCTTGCTGAGATTCAGGAAAAGCTGAGCCCGTGCAGCTGCAGCCTCCTGTTGCTGCTGCCTCTTTTTCCATGCCCTGTCCCATGTGATAAATGTCAGATATCACTCAGGACAGGGCAGGAATGCAGACTGAGACTGGGCTGATTATGATCTGTAAATGATCTGTGCACTGGCCCTGGCTCTCAACCCTTCCCTGGATCATTTGAGACCCAATTTAAAAGAGCACAGCTTCATATTTGGGTTTCAGTGATTTTTCTTTTTTTTTTTTCCTCCCTTGAAATTTCTGTTATTTTATGAATCTTGATAGATACTTGGACACTGTGTTTATTTTCCATATCAGCTGGAAGTTTTTCCTTTTGACATGGATTGATTTGTTTTGCACATGTTTCTTGGCAAAACGGAGCCAACAGTATTAATTTTACTACTGAAAATTATTAAAGTTCTTACTATAAAAGGTCTTTATATCTGCAAGAAAACTGTGGGGCAGCAACTCTGGTTGGGTGGAAAGAGAGAGGAAAGTGCTGGAGTGAATCAAAGCAGGGAGATTTTGGGGGAAGGAAGAATTTTATTCCACGTTGGTAAAAGATTTTGGCATGGCAGTGCTGGTGTTGGAGGCAGTAAATAACAAAAGAGCAAATAAATAAATCAAATCAATAAATAACGAAATAACAGAGGTAAAAATAAACATGCAGTGTGTTTACATTGGTAATCAAGAGAGTGATAGGAGACGATTCCCCCTAATTTCAGACAAAACTGGTTGCAAGTTTGTGCTCATGAGCCACCTGAGGTTGTGCCTCTCAGAGAGAATATTCCAGGCAGGACCTTGAAAGATTTTCCATTTAGAAAGGGATTTCAAAGGGTCACAGGCTGATCCCTCTTCCCGTTGCTGCAGCCTTGGCTCTGTTGGCTGCAACAGAAAAGCAGGGTCAGAGCCTTCCCTGGCAGAGAAATACCCGAACATTGTGGAGGTGAATGGAAACTGTGGATATTTTGTGTGAAATGCTCTTTAGGATGGATTGTTTGGGAATCTCTCCTCCTGCAAAGGGAGACACGAGCGGTGGTGATGCCCCCTGGCCCTGGCAGCTCTGCCCCAGTGCCACGCGCTCAGTTTGTCACCTGTGGCTCTGCTGTCCCCACGGCCCCTGCTGGGCTCCTGGGTGCTGTGTGCACGTCTGAGGGAGCTGCTGTGACCTTTCTCATCTCTGACTGCTGTTGCAAAGATGGAGCGATGTAGAACAGAGATTTTGTGACAGAGTAATAATAAGAAGGAATCTGACTGCCACTTGCTCATTACTGGATCTCTTTTAAATGCCAGAACCTTCTATGTTTGCCTTCAAACAACGCTGAGCACCTAAATCACCATGGTAAACAGATATAGAAAGAGACAGAAAGGTTAAAAGTGTGCTCATAATCTCTTGCTTTTCCTCCTAAACATGTTTGATAGCAATATTGTTTCTTAAAAACAATATGACCTCATTTGTAAAGCAATATTCATGCTAAACTAGTCAGCTGTTAAATATACCCAGCTCTGTGCATTATGATGAAGCTAAACCAGAATTTCAATTATTTTCTGGACACATTTAAAATTATAATACTTTACTGGGTTAGTGTTATAGTTCATCCAAATTACTCACAAAGTATCATATCCATCTCTCGCAAGTGTTCATTGCTTACATCTCGGGAAGTTGGTGGAAGGGAGGTGCTGGTGGGGCAGTGACCTTCACGCTGCCTCAGTGCCCTGATGGTGATGGGGCTATCAGTGCAGGCAAGCCTAATGGGCAAAAGCCAACGCCTGCTGGCCATCAGATTTGTCACCAAAGGAGCAGAGTGCTCCTTTGGGCCACCACACGCAGCAGGATGTTCCTGCAAGGAAAATAAAGAGGGAAATCAGCCACTTGATGATCTGTGCATTCTTCCTTTAACGCCACGGTCCCGGCAAGGGAGAATTCACACTTCAAAATTATATATTTGTGGTTTTTTAGTGCCTGGAATGCAAGATCAAAACAAGGCAGGCAGATGAGGAAGATAGATTTCATTAGACTCCCACTTTCTACTTATGTACCTTATCTAAAGAGATGTTGAGGGAGAATTGCTGCTGCAGGGTTTAGCCAGCCCTGAGTAACCAGCAGGGATTTATGAGAGTTACTGGCAGGCCTGGCTCAAAGCAGAGCTTACTGGAGCTGCACTGGGACTGAGTATCCAAAGGGAAAACCCAAAGGCCCACTGGTCTTTAGACAGAGGTTTTAAAATCATATTAATATTTTCTAAAATCAGCTCTGATAGAAGGTGCTGGGCAATGCTTTATTGCAAGGGGCTTTTCTTTCACGCAGCATCTTCTGCTGGGCAGGAATTCTGGGTTTAATAAAACCTGGGGCAAGTGCTGCTGGCTTCATCTCTAACCACCACTGCACCACCACTGAGTCCTCAGGAAATTCGGGATTTTCTGTGGTACTTTTTTATCTTACCTCCAAAGGGACAAATATTTAGGAGCTCTCTTGAACTGACAAATATTTAGGAGTCTCTCCATGAGACTGAGTACCCTGTTGGATTTAGCCAGGCTGCTCTGTTTGGAGTTGGACTGGCCAAGAAATAATCAGCTTTTTCACAGCAGTAATCAAATAATTTGTGTCTCCCATGGTACTATTGATCAGTTATTAACAGCAGCAGCAATTTCCCACCCTCAACACCCAAACCCAGATGTGTGTAGGGCTGGTTCAGCACAGCAAGGAACAGGAACATGAATCTGTGCATCTGTTTCTAGAACAAACCTTGTGCTTTCAGGGCTGAATTCTCCTCTCTGCCCGAGAGCCTCTCCAGGGAAGTGCTGCTCCTTGTTCTCTCAGGGTTTGTGGCGTGTCCTGTGTCCTCCTCCTTGTGCACCCACGTGCTCCAAGCCAGGCCCAGCTCTTTTCAAGGAAAATAAAGCCATGGATTCAATAGAAACAAACCAAAGATTTTTTTTTTTTTTTTTTAGGATAACAAGCAAGTGTCCATAAACATAATCCTCATCTTCTTTCTCTTTATAATTGTAGTTAATATAAATGTACTTCATTACTGGAGAGCAGTCTTCACGGCCATACAATAGCAAACAAATTCTTCAGAAGCATCTTTAATTATTCATTTGGCTGCACTATATTTTATGCTACTTTTCATAAATGTTAATCTTTATTATTGCCCTACCAGGAAAAAAAGAGGCAGGAGGAAAGAAATACCTGTTATTAAATGACCTATCAGGCTGACATGGATAAATGTTGGTAGCTATTTAATTGTTTCCCATCTGCAGTTTTATACAGTTTCTATCAAACTGAAGGGTAATTTTTTTAGTAGCTGCTTATTTTAAATGTACAAAACCCTTGTGTGTAATTCCATTAGCTGCCCTACAGCATTGCAATCTACAGTTTCCCTGAGGCTGTTGTGAAATATTGATGAAATCCTTGCTTTTGTGGCTTCCTCTGATACACTAAACATTTGTCTGATGTTAGTTGAACTTGAATGGATCTGTTCAGAGTTATATCAGTAGTGACTTCAAAGGCTGTAAGGCTGTTACAGTTTTTTTTACAAACTGAAGTTTCAAAGCCTTACCATGTGGTACTTTAAAAAAACAAAGTTCATATCAAATGAACCAAAGTGTTAGCAATACACTGGTAAGACTCATTACAATTTCAATTTCTATAGATATATATTTTTTTGTGATTCTGATTGGTAGCTCATGCCATTGAAAGAAATCTAGATTGTTACTTAGGGCAACCTAGGGTAATGAAAGAGGGAAAACATAATTTGAAACTTGGATTTTAAATGAAGTAATCTATAAATTTACAAAGCCACTCTGCTGTTTTCCACAACAATAAATAGGACAAGAGAAAACAGAAGAAAGGCAAAGAGAGACAAAAGTTTCAGACTTCTCTTTTCATCAGCAAAGTGATTTACACTGGTGCAATTAAAGTGACTAATGAGGAAGATGCATTTGCTGCTGCTGTATCCCTTGAATTTTTCAGGCCATGCTGCACCTCAGAGAGCAGCCTTTGTGCACCAGGAATTGAGTGCAGCCCACAGGGATGGGCTGGGCATGAGTGCCTGGCAGACACCTGCCCAAAAACCTCACCTGGGGCTGAAACCTGCCCCAAAAACCTCACCTGGGGCTGACACCTGCCAAAAACCTCACCTGGGGCTGACACCTGCCCCAAAATCTCACCTGTATCTGGCCCCTGCCCCAAAACTTGACCTGGGGCTGACACCTGCCCAAAAACCTCACCTGGGGCTGA
>VZTB01010729.1:310677-344671 GCA_013397245.1 Thryothorus ludovicianus
CCCTGCCCCAAACCTCACCTGTATCTGGTCCCTGCCCCAAACCTCGCCTGTATCTGGTCCCTGCCCCAAACCTCACCTGTATCTGCCCCCTGCCCCAAAACCTCACCTGCTGAGGCCAGGAGGGCAGTGTGGAGTGAGGGAGGGTGCTGAGGTGGTTGGGGTAAGGGAGAGGTTGGGCTCTTTGCAGTCACAACGTTCTTGAGGAGCATTTCAGTTGGAAATACAATCTGGGCATCACCAAACACCATCAGCTGGTTGTAAAAATGGCATTGGCAGCTCCTGGAGTTTGTAGAAAATAACAAATATTTTTAACAAGAGGCAAAGGATCCACTGACAGAGCCCTCGTGTGAGGAGCTGGAACTCCTGGCCCCAGCCTTGGGGGAATCCTTGCCTGCAGCAGCCAGGGCCTGGCAGGGAATGGATTCAGACTGACTGAATCCAGAGCCTAGCAAGGATGGCTGGAGCTGCTTTTTATTCAGGAACTGCCTATGCAAACAATGTTATCCTAAAGGAAAATTATTCAAGAACAACCTCCACAATAATTCCTTCCCTCCTCTGCACCCAGCTCAGCAGCTCACATCAGCTCACCTCTCTTTTTGCTTGTGTTGGGTTTTTTTTCCTGCTTTATTGTTGTTTTTGAGTTTATGGGTCACTCACAAGCAGTTCCCTCCAGTCACTGATCATTTGGCTCATGGAGTGCAAAGGACACAATCTGTTCTGCTTTTGCTGCTAAGGGCCCACTGAAACTCGGGGGTATTTTGCCTTCTTAACCAGTAGGAAATTGGATATTTAATAGNGAAAAAACCCTCAAAGGAATATTAGGAAAAATATTGAAGTGCCAAGGTGTTTTGGACACAGAATTCCTCACCAGGGTGGTGATCCACACTGAGCCCCTGCAAACTGAGTGTGGGTGTGATGGTAAATAGTAACAGCAACAAAAGCTGCAAAAAACACCCCCTTGTCCAAATTAATGAGCTGGCCTCCCAGCAAAGAGGCAGCTGAGCATCTTCAGCCTTTGCTGAGGGTGTCCCAAACCTTCCTCAGGCTGCACCTGGCTGTGGAACCAAAACTCAATGCCAGGACTTTCAGGCCAGGTGACAGAGATGTCCCTTTGTCCCTTCCATCCATCATTCAGAGCCGGGTGCTCTGTGCCAGGTTCAGGAACCTTTCCCTGTGTTTTCTTTCCACCTTGGAAAGCTTCACAGGAAGTTACTTCTGTGGTAGAGAAATTTTGAACATAGCCTTACAAACTCTGAAATTCTGCAATTCAGTCCTTTATGACAAATTTCACATTTCTATGGAATTCCTTTGCTTTTCTAGAGTGTTCTATTGGTTTTAATCCTGTTAAATTCCAAGATTTTTTATGATAACGAGTTATGCAGTGGAGTAGGGAATTATTTTTCCCCCAGCTGCCAATTTCTCTCTTCAGCTGATTTTCAGACTGGGATGAAACTGCAGCTCTGAACTCCTACAAAGAGCCAGGTTCAGATTTGTCTGTGGGTGCTTAATGCAGTTCGACATCCTGGAGAAGGAGGAATGAGAAGTGGTCATTATCCATTATCTGCTCGGAACCTTTCAGAGGAAGAAACAGCTTCTGCCAAACACAAAAAGATGTTTGAGCTGAAGCCAGACAAGGAGGAAACAAGATCACCTTCTAGCACTGTGAGATTGCTTTCCTGATGATGTTGTTTCAAGGAAAACTGGAATATGTATGGCTGAAGAAGTGCAGGTGGTGCCATGGGTTTTAGCCATGGATTAGCAGAGTTGTTCTGGACAATGATTCACTGTCCCTTCTCTTGGCAGAAAATAAATTTTCCAGTCTTGGAAAGAAACATGTATATATATATTTATATATATGTATTTTAATAAATGTTTCTCTACATGGAAAAAGAGAAAATTTGAGTGAAAATAGAATCTTCTGGCGGAAAAATTCAGTCAGAAAGAGCACTTTTGACAAAAAGCTGGCACTCCTCAGCTGAGGCCAGGAGTGATGGATAAAGTGGTGCCACTCCCAGGTCAGTGCTGGATTCCCCCCTGGGAGCCTGGCTTGGTGCTGGCTGCAGGGCATGGGGGTGCTTTTAGACCCAGCTTTTGCAGGTGTATTAACTGCACCTGGTTTATTTTAGCTCCTCTGTGGGGATATTCCTGAAATAGCTAAGAAAATGTCCTCTTTGAGGAATAAGGAACCAGCTGTTTATTGCAGCTCTCACCCCACTGAAGCAGCTTTCTGAGGTTGCCGTGAATCCAATCACAGAGGGCAATTAAGAACCAAATAATTTGGAATTATATTTGTGATTATTATCCACATAATAATATTATCTTTACTGTTGTCAGGATTTTGACATGTTTTTTCTTGAGATCAATCACCACTAAACCAAAGACTGCATTTCCATTTAGGAAGTCAAAAATTGCTTCCATTCCATGCTTTGAAGCTCCTGAGTTTTGTCAATTCTTAATGACAGTGACATTTCAGTCTCCCACTTCTTCAGGACTGCACTTTTCCCATCTCACATCTGCCTGGGCCTGTTTAATTTTGATGGGAAAAATTCTCATCTGGGAAAGGGAGGAAGCATTCATCCAGTTACTCAGTTTGGATTTCTTTCATATTATTTTCTTGCCTGTAACACAGTTACACATGAGGATCTCAGAGGTTTGGAATGTCAGAATAAGCCTGGGGGAGAACCGGTGGGAAGAGAACAGGTCACTCAACAATTTATTACATGGACATCAGTGTGACGTGCAAAATTTATGCTGCTTATTACAGACTCTGCATTTAAAGCATGTGGGTGTACAGACATAAGGCACTCCTTACTTCTAAAATAAATAATGCAAAATCCACTTAAATTAATGTTATTTCTGTTAACCAGCTACATCCCTTCATGTCCAATGAAATCTTACTAGAAAGCCCTGTTGGAAGAACACGAGCATCTCTTGTAGCCGAGGTTGTCTCGTAGAACAGGTCTCCACTGTCCTTAAAATGCCCACAGCAATTTAAATCATTTACATAAACAGAAATGCTTTTACAGGCAGGATATTGAAATGTGTTTTTAAAGCTACCCAAACCCCTAAACCATTAAAACAGATGTGTCTGATGGTTTTGTGAAATTTTGATGGTGCTTTCTGGCGAGTGAGGATCACAGAATGACAGAATCACAGAATCACAGAATCCGCACCACCCCTGCCATGGCAGGGACACCTTTCGAGGCTGCTCCCAGCCCTGTCCAGCCTGGCCTTGGGCACTGCCAGGGATCCAGGGGCAGCCACAGCTCCTCTGGGCACCTGTGCCAGGGGGTCACACCCTCCCAAGGCAGAATTTCTTCCATAGATCTGTCTCAACCTCCTCTCTGCCAGTTTGGAGCCATTCCTCCGTGTCTGTCACTGCAGCTCCTGATGGAGAATCCCTCTCTGGCTTCCCTGTAGGCCCTCTGGAGATGCTGGAGCTGCTTTCTTCTCCCACTTACATAAGATTGTGTCAGTATCTTACACAGACACACACACAAAAAAAAAAAGGATTCCTCAGCACAAGTTACTCTTCTGTAAAGGTTATAGTAAACATGTCAATGCCTAATTAAGCAGCAAATTTTATCCATATTGTGGGGGATGTGCAGCTGTCTGGTACTTCTGCTTTTCCTAGAGAAGGACAAATCCTCCTGTGAGGAATAAACTACTGTATGTGCCTTCCAAAGGAAAACTTAACTCTGGTGAAAGATGGGTTAATGACACTCAAAGGATTGGTGCTGGAATGGAGAATCCAATTTGCAGTGTCCCAAAGCTGTAGGGATTCTCTTTGTGGTGTGTTTTGTCAGATTCCTTCCTTGGATCCCCTCCTTGTTTTCCTTGTGTGGTGTGCCTGGCACTGGCACATGTCCTGAGGAGTGTCACAGTGTCACTGCTCCTCACCTGGGGACCTTCTGCCATCTCCACATCCGTGCCTTCTCCTTGGTGCCCCAAAAAACACACACCAAAGGGAAAGTGGTACCTGGTTATTTGGGAGAAGTTCAGGGAGGAGAAGAAGCCACTGAGGTCTAAGTGTTGTCCTTGCTCCAGTCTGACCACCTTAATTAATTAATGTTTGCTATGACCCTGCACATGCTAAAGAGATTTTAGTATTTAGCACTTGATATTTAATATTTATCTTCTTTTCTGAAAGCATCTGCTGAAGAGCACAGTGTTCCTCCTACTGTGTGATTATTATTATTATTGTTTTATCAAGCTAAAGTGATGTGCAGGTGATTTGTTCAGAGCCACTGCTGTTGTGTGGTTGTTACACCTTGTGGTACCACCCCTGGAGTAAGCCAAGCCCAGCTCTAAGCCAAGCCCAGCTCTAAGCCAAGCCCAGCTCTATTCCTGGGTGACCTGAGCAGTTCCTAAACTCATGGCCAGGGTGTGGGGAGGATGGCACGAGGATTTCTGAGCTGCCATCACACAGAGCCATCATTGCCCTCTTCCTGTGCTGCCCCTTCATCCAGGGAAGGGCTCCTCTGGCTCTGGCTCAGCTCTTTGGCCTGGTGGCAAACGTGTGGGAAGGGGTCACACAAAGAGACTGGGAAATGAAGGCTTTGTCCAGATGGTCACCAGAAAGGTGGGACACTTTCCTCTGGATTTCTACAAGGATATCTTTGGGTCCGGAGTACCAAATTCAAGGGAGCAAAGTGAGTCAGGGTCTCAAAGAGCCATAAAATTAATTTCAGATAATGGGAAGGGATTGGATTCTAATTAAATATACTCTTCCAGAATCAAGTTCATCTTAGTAATCAAAGAGTTAACTTACCAAATAAAATCCTTCTGGATTTGTTCTACTTTTCCAGTTTTACAATTAACTTCACTCTACCTCTATCAAATCTTCTGTAACTTCCAAGGTTTCTTGCCCTGAGATTTATGGATTTTTCTGAAGCACAATTTGCTTCTATGGTACACAGTACATTACTTTTATAAACAAAAGGGTTTCTCTTATGCCTATTAACACTTTCAGATGTTGTATTTTGACATATAATTTATTTGTGTATATCCTAAAGTGCATTTTTAGCTGATCAAGTGGCAAAAGGTTACTGTACCTAGGTGATGCTCTGAAGCAGGAACATTATGGCACTTGTTTTTCTTCTCTTTCTTGCAAATTCAACTCTTTCTCTCACTGAGGCTAAAAACCATTTCATAGAATTGAAGCTTTCAGTATAAACTTTAAATTCTTACATATGAATTTTCCAACTGTCCCATTACAGGACAGTTAGAATTATACTCCCATGACAGGAAAATTATTAACTCGGGATCTCTGGCAGTTATAAAGAATTATGATCATCTGCCAACAAAATGCAGCAACCTTCACAAAAAAAGACATCATTTGGCTTTTTTTCACTTCCAGAACTAAGAGACATTATAGTTATAGATTAAAACAAAATCCAGTGAAGAAAATACATAGTGAAAGTAGAGGGCTGGAACTGTAGCCTTCTCCTTTAACAGGTTATTTCATATATTGATGTTACATTTCAGGTTATGTCCAAGAGGAAGATTTAAAGGAAGAGGAAGATATAAAGGAGGAGGAGGAAGATGACGATGACAACAACTCCACTGCTCAGCTGCAGGGCAGCAATGACACTGGCACGGATGAGGAGCACGAAGTGGGTCCTGAGCAGAAAGGGAACTTTAGTTTCCAGAATTCCCCTGTCAGTCACATATCCAACCAGGATGCGGAGAACGAGTCCCTGCTGAGTGACGGTAGCGACCATGTGGCAGATATCAAAAACATCTGCTCCAGGGAGCCCCAGGACCCCAAAAGCAGCAGCCACCCCAAAGCCCAGAGCGAAGCACACGATTGCATGGATAAAATGACAGCAGTCTATGCCAACATCCTGTCGGACTCTTACTGGACAGGCTTGGGGCTGGGTTTCAAGCTGTCCAACTCCGAGAAGAGGAGTTGCGACAACAGGAACGGAGGGAACAAAGCCGATTTCGACTGGCACCAGGACGCACTGTCCAAGAGCTTGCAGCAGAATTTACCTTCCAGGCCTGTCTCCAAGCCCAACCTGTTCAGCTCGGTGCAGCTCTACAGGCAGAGCAGCAAAATGTGTGGGACAGTGTTCACGGGCGCCAGCCGGTTCCGCTGCCGGCAGTGCAGCGCTGCCTACGACACCCTGGTGGAACTCACGGTCCACATGAACGAGACAGGCCACTACCAGGATGACAACCACAAAAAGGACAAGCACAGACCCACCAGCTACTCCAAGCCCAGGAAAAGGGCGTTCCAGGACATGGACAAGGAAGATGCACAAAAAGTTCTGAAGTGTATGTTCTGTGGTGACTCTTTTGATTCCCTTCAAGATCTGAGTGTTCATATGATAAAAACAAAACATTACCAAAAAGTGCCTTTGAAGGAGCCGGTACCAACCATTTCTTCAAAAATGGTCACTCCAGCCAAGAAACGTGTGTTTGATGTGAACAGGCCTTGCTCCCCCGACTCCACGACGGGGTCGTTCTCCGACACCTTCTCTCCTCAGAAGAGCACGAACCTGCAGCTCTCCTCCAACAACCGCTATGGGTACCAGAACGGGGCCAGCTACACCTGGCAGTTCGAGGCCTGCAAATCCCAGATTTTGAAGTGTATGGAATGTGGAAGCTCCCACGATACCTTGCAGCAGCTCACGACCCACATGATGGTCACTGGCCATTTCTTGAAAGTCACGAGTTCAGCTTCAAAGAAGGGAAAGCAGCTTGTTCTGGATCCTTTAGCTGTGGAAAAAATGCAGTCGCTGTCTGAAGCACCAGCCAGTGACAGCCCCGTTTCAAAATCAACCAGTAAATCATCTGCAGAATGCATAGGTCCTGCCTCTGAACTTAAAAAAGAAAGTAAAAAAGATAAAGCTGATGATGCGAACAAAGATGAGAAAGCAATGAAAACTGAGGAGTACGAAGACACTCTTCAGAAACCTCTGGATCCCACAATGAAATACCAGTACCTCCGAGAAGAAGATTTAGAAGATGGTTCAAAGGGGGGTGGGGACATTTTGAAGTCCTTGGAGAACACTGTCACGACAGCCATCAATAAAGCTCAGAACGGAGCTCCCAGCTGGAGTGCTTATCCCAGCATCCACGCAGCTTACCAGCTCTCCGAGGGAGCCAAGCCCTCCTTGCCTGTGGGATCCCAGGTGCTCCAAATCAGGCCGACCATGACCAATAAATTGAGGCCCATAGCTCCCAAGTGGAAGGTGATGCCTCTGGTCCCTATCTCAGCAAACGTGAGCCAGTGCACCCAAGTGAAGAAGGAGTCTGAGGACAAGGAGGAGGTACAAAAGGACTATGCTAAGGAGGGAGTCCAGGCTGAGCCGGCCTCGCTCAGCCAGGGCGAGAGGGAACCTCTCCCCAAAGCTGAAACCTCTGTGGAGCCAAAAAAGACAGAACCATGTCCCTTGAAAGAAGAAGACAAAATTAAAGAGGACAGTGGAAAAGAAAAGCCAGTCCTCAAGGAGCCACCAGCAGCTTCTCTCAGTAATGGCTGTGCTGCTGCCAACCACTCCTCGGAGCTGCCCTGCGTGAACCCCCTGAGCGCGCTGCAGTCAGTCCTCAACAATCACCTGGGCAAAGCCACTGAGCCCTTACAGCCCCAGTCCAACTGCAGCCCCAGCTCTAGCACAATTTCCATGTTCCACAAACCCAATCTAAACATGATGGAGAAGCCAGTTTTATCTCCTGCTCCAACCCCACCAAAGCCTGCGAGCGTATCCAGGCACTATTTGTTTGAAAACAATGATCAGCCTATTGACCTGACCAAATCCAAAGGCAAGAAAGCTGAATCAGCTCAAGCACAATCTTGTACTTCTCCACCTCAAAAGCACGCTCTGTCTGACATTGCTGACATGGTCAAAGTTCTTCCCAAAGCTACCACACCAAAACCTGCTGCATCCTCAAGGATCCCGTCCATGAAGCTGGAAATCGATGTCCGACGCTTCGAGGACGTGTCCACGGAAGTCTCCACTCTGCATAAAAGGAAGGGCAGGCAGTCAAACTGGAACCCTCAGCATCTGCTCATTTTGCAAGCTCAGTTTGCTTCCAGCCTCTTCCAGACATCTGAAGGTAAATATTTATTATCAGATCTAGGCCCACAAGAGCGCATGCAGATTTCCAAATTCACTGGACTGTCGATGACCACCATCAGCCACTGGTTGGCAAATGTCAAGTATCAACTTAGGAAAACCGGAGGAACAAAGTTTTTGAAAAACATGGACAAAGGACATCCAGTCTTTTATTGCAGCGACTGTGCATCTCAGTTCCGAACCCCCTCCACTTACATTAGCCACTTAGAATCCCACCTAGGTTTCCAAATGAAAGACATGAACAGGCTGGCTGTGGAGCAGCAAACCAAGGTAGAGCAAGAAATCTCCAGAGTTTCAGTTCAAAGATCTCCTGAAACAATAGCTGGAGAAGAGGACACAGACTCTAAGTTCAAATGTAAGTTGTGCTGTCGGACATTTGCGAGCAAACATGCAGTAAAACTTCATCTAAGCAAAACACACAGCAAGTCACCAGAACACCATTCACAATTTGTAGCAGAAGTGGATGAAGAATAACTCTTAAGGTATGCATGCTCTATAGTGAGTTTTCATTTCAGCATTTCCAGGAGGCTCCGTGCTTTGGTAAAAGTAGGAAAACAATATAAAATGCATGGTGCATGCTGCGCCGCTCCTCCCTCGCATGCACACATCCATTTTATAACGTTTTCAGGAGCAGGGCTCGGTCAATGCAAACCCACACTGCCCTAGAGAGAAATGTTGCTGCTTGTTGTTTGCAAAATAGCTGTTTGCCCATTTCTCTTTTGTTCCTAAGAATAAATCATTTCACGTCCACTGCACTTCCATGTGGAGTGCAAGAACTAAGTGCTACTCTTTGCAGTGAGAATGGAAAAAAAGCAGATAAAAAGCACTGAAACCCAAAAGGTCATTACCTCGTTCAGTGCTAGCACACCAATAAATCTGATTTGGATGGGGAAAAAGGAGAAAATTCAAAAGTCAAATTAGCAAAATCTTAATTATTCCAAGTTTCTCATAATTTCAAACACAGCCTTGAGAATCTACAAATGACTCTGAAAAGTTCCTGTCTAGAGGTTCAGTTATTCTTCTGTTGATATTTGGATGTTCAGTTTTGTAAAATATTTTAATATTTTACACTTACTTAAACACTTGCTACTGTGAGTGGCCTTTTTTGTCACATCATTTTAACCTCTCTCTCCATCACTCCTTTTTTAATCTTTAAGATGTTTGATTATATTTTGCTTCGTGTTGGTGGAAGTCAACCCATAAACATCACTGACTTCAGTGCAAGTTCTCGTATAACCTGGGGGAGTTAATGCTTAATTGAGATTTTTTACAAGCTTAATATTTCCAAGACCTGTTAGTAGGATACTGCTGCGTTAGTGTTGCTATTTTTTTGCTGCAAGATACGCCAGTTGCCACAACCAATGTTTATAACATGTAATGTAATATTCAGATGCCACACCATTTTTGCATTTTTAATTTTACTTGATGCACAAACTTGAATATTCTTGATTGAAATAAATATGCAGAACATCAACTAAAAGTCCAAATAGAAGTTTTTTGTTCTAACCAGTTTTTTTCCAGGAGGGCTCTGTTTGGTTGTTGCCAGCAATTCCTCCAGCAGGCTCAGGCTCTGAGTGTGGTCACAGAGCAATCAGGTGCAGATCCAGGTTTTCTCCAAGGTGTTCGTTCCTTGGATAACGTTCAGAAAATGAATTTGTCAGATGGTCAAAATGAAAGATGTGCTGTGAGGTGTCACTGATGCCACCTGGCTTTGTGGCCATCCCCTGGCTGATGGAAGGGACGGGGGAAGATTTCCCATTTGTTCACTGCAAAAATCCACGAAGCTTTAGGAAACACTTTCTGTGGCCAAAGCCAGCACGAGGGCTCTGCCTCACTTACACTCCATTAAAAATGCTATTTTTGAATAATTTAAACCACGGATCAAGGGTTCCTTTGGGCTGGCACTGGAAGCTATTGCCATGGAGTATAATGTCAGCGTTCAAGTGCAGTAAGATTTCAGTTTTGCATACATCTTGTACGTGCTGTCTGCACTGCAGAGATTTATGCTTCCTGCATATTTTAGCCAGCAAAAATTCCATCTCGCTCCAAAGGAGGTTGTTTTCTAAATAGGGCTAATACCCTAAAGTATCTATTTGGGCACTCTAACCCAACATTAGGATGTTGTTTGTTTACCTGGCCACTCCAAATCAACACCCCTGAGAGACTGGGTAGGGATAAACATCCCATACTTTGTTTCCTTCCCCACCAGTTAATGATTATTAAGACTCTGCCATTCACAGTTTTCACACCAGAGATATCAGACCAAACCAATAATTTGGGGACTATCAAACAAAAGCTATCTGCCAGATATATTAATACAACAGTTATTTTGGCACATTCATGGCTTAATGTGTGACAAATGTTTCAGATTTGGTCTTAAAAGCACCGTGTTATTACTCAGAGGCAAACCAAACACCCACCTTTGTAAACACATTACTGCTGCTGAGGATTGGAGGAACAAATACAAAGGGGGAGAAAAAAAAAATCTCCGAGGGAAAAAAAAAAAAAAAAGTGGTTTGTGCATTGTAATAACCTGCACAGAGACATATTATTCAGGTGATGTGTAACTACATAAATAAGGGACTGTCCTTCCTGCCTCTGGATCCCGAGAAATTGCTGTCCTCGTAATACTCATCCATTTCTAATTTATATCAAGATGCAGGTTGTATCTTACCTTTGAAAAAAATATACTTAAATTGCAATGACAGAGTGATAGCACTGTTATCTGGAGCTATAATTTCAGTTGGTATGCATGATAGCACAAATTGTCTGAAATGATGGGGTATTTGGGATGGCATTGTAAAGATTTTATTACAGTTTCGGAGCCAAAAGCCTCCCTGAAGTTCTGACGAGGTTGGGAGTGGAGAGGCCAGAGTTTATTCATATGGATTCCTCAGAAATCTGCAAGGAGACTAAATCAAATAACAGGGATTTTCAGAGTTTACTTACTCTTACCATGTTATTTTTAAGATCTAGTATGCATTTGAATAATAACAGAGGGGAGCAGAGTATTTAGAAAGGAGAAATACAAAGCTGAGATCCCTAAAACACACACATGCATTTGTGTTTCCTTCTTGCAGGCAATATTGCAGTGAAATAGGCATAAAAATAGAGAATATGGATTGACATAAATGGAAATAAAACAGTGGAAAGAGTACTTGAAGTATAGAAATACATAAAGTACTTTATATTTCAATGGCATTTACTAGTAGAGATTATATTGTCAAATGTTAGCTATCATTAAAAATATAAATGAATAATCTGGGTTAGCACTGTAGAAAAATGTGTTATGGGTATGGATTTATTTTTAAGACCTCTGTGAGGCTGTTTATAAGAAATTTGCTATAAATTCTTCTTAAATGTAAAAAAGATAGATATAGATATATCTTTTATAGTAATCTTTGGTGTTTTCCTGAATTCTTCTAAGTGATATGGGTTTAGTAATATAAAGTAAGATTATGTGTAATATACAACAATCAGACATCTCTATTCTCTTTCATTTAACCCACTTCAAATTTGTTTTTATTGCTATTCTTCATAGAAAACCCATGAACATTAGGAAACATGGCTTTAATTAGAAGTAATTTGTATGTTGACTTGTACCTTGAAGAACATTTGTTCATTTCTTCAGCTCAATTAGAATTTTTATGTTGTTCTGAGGAAAAAGGCAGGGCAGGATTGTATTTCTCACTTCAGAGCCAGGTGAGATTGGCTCAGAGCTGGCCACAAACTGAGGCTCTCTGTGGCCTTGGCTACAACTTTTGATAGAAATAAATCTCCCTGAAGTCAAATTAACCAACCTGATTGGGGAGATTTCTGTTTCAAAAGACCCTGATAAGTGAACAGGCAGCTACCTGAGATGAACTAATCTGAAAGTAAGGCTGCTGCAAAACAAAAAAAGCAACAACAACAAAAAAAGAGCCATAATGATAAACAGCTTTTCTCTCTGTTTCCTCCATTGTCTTTTTTTAACCATCAAGTTTAAAGCTTCTACTGCGCTTTTTTTTCTACTTCATAGGAGACAACTGACATTCTGTGGTAAATGGAAGAAAGAGCAGAGCAGAACTGAAAATCCTCTAATGCACTGACACTAACTTGCCCTCTATTGTTGAAAATGAGCAGGCAATCATGATTGTTCATCAAATGGCTCCTAATGCAGTTAAAGCATTCAGCTATAATTTCTCCTTGCATTTATAATTACTGTCATAGACTGCACACCTCAGTGAGCAGATTAAAGCTATAAACTATTTAGCCGTAGCTTTAAGATGAGGAACTTGATTTGTCTGGCAGCAGTTATTTGTTAGAGAGCTTGACACTTCACATAAAAATGACTCAACTTGATGAAGAACAATGCAGTTTAAGCAATGCAGTGATTTTAAATCAGTCATTATACCACGCCCTGTAAGAATTGCAAAGCAATTTGTTAAATGATATATAGGACATGTAGATAACTGTATGTGTTAAGTATACCAAAATAGAAGATTTTTTTTCTTCTCTGGGTTTTATTTTCTCATCCCTCTGAAGCAGAAGGAGCTGCTCTGATCGTGTTCCACTCTTAGCCAACATGGCTGTTGTGTGGTCAAGGACAATTGTGTGAATCAGTGGTCCAAAATTCTATTTTAGACAATGTAGCTTGCTCTTCAACTTCCATTTCTTCTTAGCAACAAATACTAGAAGCTGAGAGACCTTTCCAGGGGAATCAGACATGCTGGGCTGTAGCTGCCTGCAGTGGTGTCACCACAGTTTTGTGAGCAGAATTTACCAACAAAACCAAGGGTTCTGCTCCCCAGGCCATTAGCCAGAAAAAGAGGGTTCATCCCATGGAACTCTTGATTATTCCCTTCAAATGGGACTTTCCTGACAATGCCTTGGTGGGAAAGGATGGCTTCTCAATGGGAGGAAAAAGTCTGTGGGGAAGTTCTCCTTTAAAATAGATTTTTGTTGGGATAAACAGGAGGCAGAACTAGGAAAAGAAACACGTTGGCCTTTTTGCTGGAGCAAAATCCTGCTGAAGCAAGGAACTGTCTCCAAATCATCAGCCCTCCCTCAAAATAATCCTGTCCTGGTGAAGCTTCAACTCTCTTAATCTTTTGAAATTTATCACTGTACCCCTGAAGTGGGAGATCCAGATATCTATTTTTTTTTTCTTATTGAACATTTTCAAATCTTCAAAATTTTCCTGGATAGCATTTTTTCAATCTAGCCATCATCCATTGTGTTCTTGGCTCCCCATCAGACTGTGGCAGCACGGATGGATCCGTGCAGATTTCCTGGATTTTTAGGAATCCTGCAGGTTGCTATTAAGATCAGCATTATTTAATATTGCATTTGAGCTCCCAGCCCGCTGGGTCAGCCCACATTGCTCATGGCTCTGCACAAACACATTGCATGTGGCAGTTCCAAGGCAGGAACTCCTCTGCTCACAAAGAAGCAGCAACTTTCAGCCAGATTTTAACTGACCTTGAACAGTGCCAGCCTCCTCCAGCATTCACTATTCATAAGGACATCAAAATCCTGCCTTCTCCTTGCTGTGCCTGATATTATTAAATGCTACAGCCTTCATAATCTATAGCAGAACATTTTTACCCGGTGAGATTTCAAAGGAAGGGTACCTGAGCCTTATTTATACACTTTACACCTCAGCAATCGAATCACAAAGATCAATAACAAAAGGAAAAGACGTGAGCAGTATCCAGCCCTCCAAAGCACCTTTCAATAAAAATAATGTAATTTAGCAAGATGATCACTCAGTGCAAATATGATGGAGCACAGATGGAAAATGAGGAAAATTATAGATACAGCTTTATGGGAGGAGGAAAGGAGGAAGAGATTTTTCACTATTTATTGGGATAATGAACAGATAATTCATGATTATTAAGCTGTAGTTTTCAGGCCTCATTCTGCTGTCTCTTCCCACCTCAGTTTGGAGCTGGGTGTGTTTGAGCATCCGGGCAGGGTCTGTTCAGAGGGGGGCTCAGGCCTTTGCTCTGGTTCCACAGAAATCCAAGCAGGATTTGCACCAGTGCAGCTCCAGCCAGAGTGGGATTGGGGTGGGACACAACCCCCAGCACAGAGCTCATGGCTTCGGTGGGACTGTGGTTCTTCTCCAAAAACATCTCACCTGCACAGGGGTGTCCAGCCAGGATAACCCAAAACACAACAGCAGGCAGCAAAACCCAAAACACAACAGCAGGCAGGATAACCCAAAACACAACAGCAGGCAGCAAAACCCAAAACACAACAGCAGGCAGGATAACCAAAAACACAACAGCAGGCAGCAAAACCCAAAACACAACAGCAGGCAGGATAACCCAAAACACAACAGCAGGCAGGATAACCCAAGCACAACAGCAGGCAGCAAAACCCAAAACACAACAGCAGGCAGGATAACCAAAAACACAACAGCAGGCAGCAAAACCCCAGCCCTGGAGAGCCTGGGGGGCTGAGCCTCCCCTGCTGCCTCCCCCTGCCTGGAGAATCCTGTCTGCCCAGGAGTGGGAGCCCTCGAAGGTGTGAGGGGCAGGAGGGGTCTGCAGGAGGGATCCTGCTCTGGGCAACAGGACGAGCTCTGCTCTCACTCCCTGGATGGACAGAGAGTGGCTCTGGGGATCATCCCGGGGGGAGCACACACCAGGGATGGCTGCAGTGGAGGGAACAGGGACACACGGGGCCAGGAGGGAACTTGTCCATTGTAGTAAATTTACACAATCCCTTTATTAAAAGCAAACAGTTCCTCCTCCCCTCCAAAATCCCTCCCTGGCAGCACTCAGCTCTTCTGCCGGGGGTCAGCCCGTGCGGGAGGGGGGTGGGAGCCATGGGGAGTGGAGGAGCTTGTCATGTCTAATGAATACCCTGAATGTATCAAGATATATATTTTTTTCATTTCAGAAAAGGTTCCATTAAGAGGGAGACAGCCCTAACATGTGCTTTGGCCCCTCATCAGATTTATGAGTATTTGCTCTGCTCTTTAATAGGAAACTCTGCAGCAACTGCCACCTTGCCTGCTCTCCCTGAGATACACAGTGGCTTCTCGGGGAAATGCACTTCATTATTAATGTGAATTTGTACGTTTTTATGACACTGCTTGGGGGAAGGGGCAGGCAGAGATTTCCTGGTGATATATGCTCATTTCTAACCATTTATTGTGCCAGACAATCGAAGAACAATGATAAACATTGTTTCAGAAAGCGGAGGGTGCCGCAGTGACATTTTTGAAAGGAGAGGAGAGGTGGCTGGAGTGGCTTTGATGCGGTTGTTCCCCTGCAGCAGCCGTGTCAGAGCGAGCTCAGAGCTGTCTGTGCAGGTTCTGCTCTTCCCCAGCCTTCCTGGGCCAGCCAGGACCGTGTGCTGGGTGCTGTTCCACGGCAGAGGGGCTGGAAGGAGCAGGAATTCCTCCTTTGGGAGCTGGGCTCCGAGCACACGGATCTCAGGGTGCTCCGTGCAGGCACAGCGGGTCTGTCCTCTGCTCTGGAGAGCTGTTTGAACCCCAGCGTGGCACTGCTGCTTCCAGTCATTTCAGGACAGCTCAGCCCCGATTCTGACTCCCCCGGTCTGTCCCATGATTCACGCAGGTGACCTGGGGGTGCCCATGGCAGTGGTGCCCGGGTGTGGCTGCCCATCTCCTCCACCCAGCTCCACCTCCCTCTTGCTTCCAGCCAAGGCCTGGGAGGACCTTTCTGCCCATTCCCCAGTGCCTGTGCGCCCTTCACTGCTCCTGTGCTGCCAGTGCTCCAAGCACAGCAGTGGCCACGCCACAGAAACTCTTTTGGGGGCCAACACAAGCTGCTGGCACCTATCTCCACTGGAACTTGCCCTCGTGGCTGCCCACTCTCCATACATTAAAGGCACTGCCACTTCCTTTTCCCAGCTCTTCATCTTCATCCCAAGGCACCCACAGATCCCTCTGGGACATGACCATGGCCTGTTTCTGCCTGCGTTCATGGGAGGTGAACATGCTGCTCTTCCACCAGAGAAGGGCAAAACTTCCTTCAGGATTGCTCAGCTCAGGATCAGGCTCCAGTGGAGCTCACCCTGCCCTGGCCAGGCACAGACAGGCTGTGGGTGGGCTCCCAGTCCAGCACTCCCTTCCCTCCCTGATTCCATGGAGCCCTAATCTGTTGGCCTTGCTGTTTTTATGGTGCAAGACCCAGGTTTGTCATCCAAGTTAAAAACGATGAGGGAGGTAATTGTGTTTATTTGATCAGTGCTTTTTAAAACGTTGTCTGTACTCCCAGGAATTATGTGGTGGCCTCGTGTAAATCGCAAATGCACAAAAAAATAACTCTGGATATTTTTCCGAAGAGATTAAGGTGAAAGTTCCTACATTCATATTTCACGTCTGGAAAAAAATATCAACAAGAGTGATAAGTATAGCCAGCATGAGTGTAAAAGCACACCCTGTCATTTGTTTTCCATGTGCCATATGTTTTCTGAATCCTGCACCTCCCACATACAAATCTCATGCAATAATGTGGGGTGCACACATTACTCAGGATTATTTAGTTAAGCCCTGCCTGTATGGAGGGAATTCACTCAGAGAAAGTCAAGCCACTGTGTTTTGTTTTGCTTTTGCTTATTCTGGATTCATAGAGTAGAAAATTAAAGATCCCACTGTGCCAGGCATCGTGTCATTTGGTTTTAATTTAATTCATCTCTTCAATTCTCCCCGTTTCTCTTTTTCTTTGAGTATCATCAGTAGGTGGTCCAAGCATCAACCAGAAGATTTACTGGCAAGACTAAATGTATGAATGCTATGAACACATTGTTTTTCTGATATGATTTAATGACCTTTTTGGCATTCCCATGGCTGTTGAAATCTTCTATAATAACTCCCTTTGGCAGTCAGAGCTCCTGTTGATCAGGTGAAAGCTGATGCAAATGTCAAATGTCAATAAATTTGTAATCCATAAATATAATATTTGATGCTGGAGCGAGACCATTAAGCAAAGTGCAGCAGGAGGAGATGAGCTGCACCTCCCTGGGAACAGAAAGCAGGCAGGATGGAATGAATGCCACCTCCCAAACCTCTCCAGAGCCAAGCTCTGCTCCCTCTCCACGCTCCCTGGGTTCTCTGAGTTGCTGAGCTTTGTCAAAAGAGGGGTTTGAGTCTGGCAGAGCGAGGCAGGTGATGCAGGTTCTGTCCCCTGCTCTGCTTTGCCTCATCCTGTGAGGCTGGGATTTAATGTCTCTGTTCCTAAAGGGGCTCTTCAGAGCTCCGAGGTTTCTGAGGCCCCGGAGTTTGATCCTGGAAATGATTAGTTATGTGAGATATTCCAGTAAATTAGCAAGACCACTTACATAACTTAGGTGTTGCAGGAATGAGTCACGACTCATTTATAGCTTTAAGATGCTTGGAAAGGACGAGCCCTGTATGAAACCCGATTTTATACACAATAAAGACATGAGAGCAATCACATCATTGCCCAGGAGATTTCCTTAAGGACCCTCCACTTTGACCTTTGGCTCTGAACAGCTCCAGTTTGTTTGACATTGAAAAAAAGCAAATGTGTGAACACAGTGCCACGAGCATTTGCACTTTGAACATGCTGGGGCGGAACACAACTGAACTGGAAAAGGCTGCAACAGCTAATGTACTGGGAAAATAGAACAGAGGCATTTACTTAATAACTCAACTAATTCCTTTAGCTCACCTTGTAGAGATTTAACCTTTGAATGTGAGAGTCCCCAGTTCAAAATCCTGTGGCTCCTCTGTCCTCGTGTTAATTTTTAAATTATATATCATTGTTGAGAGGCCCTTGTGTTGAGCATTACAGGCTATTCTTCATGTCTAAAACGGGGAATTATAACTGAACATTAGCTGCTGGCTATAAATCACACGGAACAAAGTGGCATCTGCATCTACTCAGCAACAAGAGTGGGAGAATTGCAACTTACTTAAATCCAGACAAGAGCGAGGACACAAATGTGGTAGCAGAGATAATTGTGACTTGAGAAAACCAACGGTCCCTCCAGCCGTGTCACACTCTCACTGTGTCCTCTGCAGCTCCCCGGTGCTGGGAGTGCACAGGCACAGCAGCAGCTGGGGCAGCCCTGGGGGACAATGCAGGGCTGCAAACTCCAGCAGAGCCCTGAGGGTGCCAGCAGCACGTCAGGGTGGGCTGGGAGCCTCCCACAGCCTGCAGACAGCTCTTGTCCCTTTGCTGTCCCACCACCAGAAGGGAGCAGTGACCACAGCTCCTTTCCCAGGGTGAGTTTTATTCCCAATTGTTTCATTCCCAGTTGTGGCTCCAGCCCAGGTAAGGAGGAGGCAGCTCGAGGCTGTTAACAGGACAGTTCTCAAGGCTGGCTGGGGCTGACCAGCTCCTCCTCTGCTGCTCAGCTCTCAGGGCTCACCCTGCTGCTCCTGTGCCTCTCTGAGCCGCCCACTGATAATCTGGTGTTATCTTAAAAACAACAAAATAAACTGAGCACGGCCTCATTCTTGCACTTGTCTCTGCTGGCCCTTTTTTCCCTTTTTTTTTTCCCTAGTTCTCTCACTCTCTAGAAAGCTTCCAAGATCTCGTGTCCTCACTAGGGTGAGCAAGATCTCCCTGGTGCCCTGTGTCAGTGGAAATGGTCTGGTGCCTTTCTGAGAGATCCTCTTGCACTCAGTGCAGCACCTGCCCAGTGTCTGCTCTGGGGCTGGACCCAAATGCACCAACAGATCCACAAATTGCCAATACACACGTGCCAGGGGGCTCCAGGGGGTTTGCTCAGATATTCCTCATTCTGGGGGTCTGTGCAGCACCAGCCATGGGAGCTGCTCAGCAGCTTCTTGAGCCAAAAGTCCAGGAATTAGGATTAGTTGTCCCTGCAATGCAGCTCTCCGTGCACAAAGAGGACAGAGGTTTTCCTGGAAGGAAAGCCTCAGGTTTCTTTCTCAGCAGCCAATAAAAGCAGCAGTTTTTCCAGCTAGACCATCCTGGCAGCAGGCATTTGCTCAGGGGTACCAGCAATCCTCCTGCTGCTGCCTGTGGACATTGATGAAGGTCCCTTCCTGCCCCCTTGCTCAGTCCCACCCTCCAAGAGTTTCTAGGATTAAATTCTATAATCAACACTTTGTGCTGATTATTTAATCACAGCTTCCTAATGACCCTGGCCTTGTCCAGTACTCCATGGGGGTCCAAGCACCACAGGATTCTCATCCAGGAGTAATCTCTGAGTAACAGCAATTTTAAGAGTTGCTTTGCTGATTAGGGACAAACTTAAGAACATTCTTAAAAGCTCTGCAGAGCAGGGACCTGTGTGCTATATGTTTATTAGGCTGTTCAGCAGTAATTCAGGCAGCTGAGAATTGTTGAGGACCTGGTCCATCTAATTGTGTGTCTAAATCATGGTTTGCCTGTGCTTCAGAGGTGCTAACGTTACATCCTGCTCGGAGTAGCTCAGGTTATATGGTCAGAATCCTGCGGATGGTCAGTCTGGAGCATAAAATTGAAAATTACAACGTGCACCATAAAGCTACTGCCTCAAATTTATTATATATTGCAGCACAACAAGCAAATTCATACTCGATGCAGTATATGCCCAGACATTAATGTGAGCAGAGGATGAAATATTCTCCTCCCAGCTCAGTGCTGCGTGTTCTCTCCAGAGCAGAACTGAATTGCCCAGGATCACCAAAGGAGGGGCAGGCACCAGGAGTGCCCGGTGGCACGGGAAGGACATCCCACCCTCATGGCCTGAGGCCCCGGGGCTCTGAACTTGCAGTTCTGCTCCTGCAGGAGCTGAGCTCTCAGCAAAATCTCTTTATTATTCATCATAAAAAATCCCAGCTGTGGAAAGCCAGCGCTGGGAGGAGATGAGGACGGGCTCTGCCTCACCCCAGAGTAAATCAGGAGCAACTCCGGCGCTGAGTTCTGCTGTTGTCACTCGGCCATCAGCTCAGAACCAGCCCTTTACCTGCAGAGGAAGAGTGAAATATCTCAGAGCTCCGTGGCCAGGGGCCTGCTGAGCTGCTCGCAGAGCTGCTGTCAGCATGCCCAGGGCAGGAGCATATTTTTCCCTTGCTGTTGTACATAAGGGCTCTGCTGCAGCCGACAACATGAAATGTGTTAGTTCGGTTTGTTCAAAATGGAGTGTGTTTGTTAAGTGTTGCCTCTTTGATGTTGTGCTGCCATCTCCATCTTTGTCAGCATTGCCCATCTTTTTCAATCTAATGAACTCAAACCATCAGTGCAACTTAAGTTCGGCTGTCTGTTCTTGCATAGTTAATATTAAAAATGTACTAACAGTGTGGCTGCGAAATCAAATTATGCACATAAATATGCTGGCATAGCAGAGGAGGCGGCAGAAGCTGAAGTTAGCAACATTGATGCCAGTTCACATTTGCAAATCAACCGTCAATCTGTCATTAAACATGTTATCAAATGATGATAAGTGTATGCTTCTTGCTTGCATTGGCGCGCTTATTCCCGATGTTGATGTGCATTAATGGGATAATGTGCATTAACATAGTCTTGCTTGGATGAACACAAAACATTTTTTATCCGTCTCAGTTTGTTTCCCCCTGTGGCCCCCAAGTAAGTGTTTTGTGTTATCAAATTGCCAAAAAATGGGAAAACACATTACTTTTAATTAGTAAAAAATTTTGAGTCTTTTTTTTTTTGTTTAATTTATTTTTATAATTTTTATTTTTTTTTATACCCAGACTATCTCCTAGGTGTTGTCACTTGAGGTGGAGGGGGGGGACAAAAAAAATCCCAAAACATTCCACTGGCTTCTTTAAGTAAAACGATTAATGTCAGAAACTCAGAGATGACAATTATGTGCTGTCTTAATGCACTGGCCTTTCCTCCCGGCCCCTGCTTGTGCCACGAGTGATGGGTTTGCTCAGCGACAGGAAAAGCAGGAGCTGGAAGCAGCTCGGGCATTCCCAGCCCATTGTGTCCCACTCTCAGGCATGGCAGGCACTCCCTGCGCTGGCTGCACTTTTGAATCCCCGTGCCGAGGGATTCAGCGCCACGCAAATTGTGGATGCTCCCGGAGGGAGAGCAGCATCCAAAGGAGCTTCCCTTGTGTTATCCCAGCTCCTTTTTACTCTCAGGGCTCTACTGGGGTGCACGCTGCTGGGAAAGTGCCAGGAAGTTTTAAAAAACCCTGTTTGGAAAGAAAAAAGGCATTAAAAGGAGTTGTTATCACCTAATGATGGACGGTTCCTGCTTCCCCCGGACAGAGGGAGCAACTCCACGGCCCTGGGAATGACTCTAACAAAAGAAAAAAATATAAAATCATAGGATTTGTGTTCAATGCTTTTATTGAGAATTGAGCTGTTTCCCCAGGCTTTTGGGGAGAGTTGAGGTGGAACTCCAGCAGAGCAGGGAGAGCAGCTTTCACACCTGCAGGATTTGAAGGTTTGCAAGCTCCTGCTGAAAAGTCAGTGGGACAAAGTTCCCCCCACTCCCTGGAGAGCAGCCAGTCTGTGAAACCTTCACATTTATTCGACAGGGGCAACATTGTGATGATCTACCCAAGTTTAGAACAGGAAGAAAAGACAATATGAACAATATCTAGTCCTGTTCAAAATGCTGGGAATTCTTCCAGTTTTACTAAGACTTGACCAGTGGTGTTATCAGCTCAGGCTCCACAGTTGCCTTAAAGGAAAATCAATCATTTCAAGTGTTTTATTTTTAGTTTAGAAGCTGGAAAATGAAACTTCTTCTGAAACTTGTATGAAAGATATCAGATTATCTATGTCTTTCTAAAATAGCAACTCTCATATAATAGAAATGTAATAGAAAATTGCTCTGAGCCTCTGCTTAAGACCACATCTAACCTCCAAACATGGTTTGAGAGTTATCTTGAAATAAAAAAATAACAACTGGTAGAATAGCAAGATTCTACAGACTGTGAACTTTTTGGTAAATGGGTCAAACTTTTGATCAGTCTTTCTTTTTTCTCTGTCTGATAATGCCATTAACTTTAGGCATCCTATTCAGGTCTCTGATTTCTATTATCTGGGTGATTTAAAGGAAAAATAAAAGGGAATAATTATTGATTTTTTTTTTCTATATCACCTGTCTTGATTTTATAAAAGTCATCCGTAGCATTTCCCATTATTTCTAAATTGAGGATACAGCAGCACAAGTTTCATAATCATAAAACTCTAATAGCAGTAATTGTACTCCTGTTAACCCCAGCTCCAGCGAGCCCTCACAATTCCTACTTGGAAACCAAAGAGCCTGTCTTCTAATACAAAGAGCCTGAATTTTAAGTGTATTTTCTGTAACACATCCATTACTGGCAGAATTTATCCAGCAACATTTCTCTTTTTTTACAGTTGTGTAGCTCTCCGTTGCTTCTACTCCATGAGCTACCTTGAAATTAACTTGTCAAACGTTCGTCCCACTACTTAGGGAGGATTCCTCATCAGCTGGCTGGACTGGCTTGTCAGGGCTCGGAGGTGCTGGCAGTGAGGTGGCACTAAAAAGGTTCCTGTGAAGGGATCCTGTCTGCGAGGGACTGCTTGTGTTTGGAAAACAAAACCAAGCTGGGAATTGTGTCTCAGTGACTCGGTCTCCACCCCGACACCTTCAGTCCATCTCCCCTTTAATCCATCTCCCTCAAAGTGCTCCATCACCATGGCTCTGCCCCTCTGGGGCACTTCCCAGAATCTTGGAAAACCGGGAAACGGAGCAGCAGGGAGTTGAACCCAGCCTCGAGGGGCTCCCGGGTGGGAGCAGGCTGGGTCCCATTCTGTCTGTGAACTTCAGGCAGTCTCTGTTTTGAGCAGCTGTGCTAATCAGGTGCATTAATTTCCTGGTTCTCATTAAGCAGTTTGGAGCAGGGAGATGTTGTTCCTCCGCATATTTCAAAGCAGATGTTGAATAAGGGATGAGCAGTCTCAGAGTCGGGCTGTTCCCCCTCCCCGTTCTCCCAGCCCTCATTCTCCGTTCTCCATCTCCTTCTATTATCCTGGGCCTGGCTTTGGAGTGGTTTCAGTTTTTGAAAATGGCAAGTAATTAGTCAATATGTTTTCACCATATGTATCAGGCTCAGTAAAGAGGCAACCAATGGCCTTTGTCATGGCACAGCGAGCGCTCGTTTTCGCGGCACTTCAAGGGACGCTGAGCGTGCGGCGAGCGCCAGGGAATTTAATCAGGGAGGAAACATTTGACATCATCTTTCACAGTTCAGTGCAGGTCACAGCTTTGGGCTGAGGCCCCTCTGAAGGTCACCTCTGTCTGTGTGCCCTGCCCGGTGCCCTGGACGAGCAGGGGGATGCCAAGGGGATGAATTGTTGCGACTCCGAGTGGTCCCGTTTTCCATCTTCCTGGCACTGATGCTGTTGCAGCAAGGGAGAATTCTTGGAACCCTTTTTCTCCTTCCAGACTGGCTTTTTACATACCCCAAGCAAGTTATTGCATATTTTCCAGATAGACATTTTTGCTGTAAGGCTTCCTCTCTTGCTGACTGTTAACAATATTTAAAAAGGTCAGAAGCTGATCTTAACACTGCTGATATGAAGTGACATTTGCCCAAATTTTGCCATCTCCTGGGCAAAAATATGTCCAATGTTTTCCAGAAAGACATGGGATAGACAGCAGCTTAGCCTGGCTGTTTTTCCCCTCTTGGGAATACTTTTGACTGAATTTCAGTTATCTGGGGAACAGGTTTCTGCATTGCCCACTGGCTTCCTTCAGATTTACAGATAAAGAATTTGAGCTCAGCCTCAGTTCAGTGAGTTACAGGTTTGTGGTTTTTTTAACATTTTGGGCTATTTACTACAAATAATCTTCAGTAAGAATGATGACATTTTGTTTTACTGCAGCCATGATTTAAATTTATGTGGCATTGCTATTGAAGTCAATAGGACTTTTTCCTGAGTATGTTTTGCAGGGTACAGTATCATTAAATTATGACAGTTAATAGTCTTGTTTATGTTATTATATTTAATGAATAAATATATCAGTCTGAACATCAGACTCAGCTTTGTTTATACTCTTTAATTGTAGTCTTATCTCCCCTAGAAGCACGTTATATCTTTTAATTTTATAATTATCCACTTTATTCATGTGTGACACTCCAGAACTGCTGCTTATATCCTAAGAGACATCCAAATACAAACAGATGGAAGACAGGCAACCAGCAGGAAATTCAGATCTGGAGCTGAATCCAGCTCCATCTTCTCAGGCCTCTCCACAGCTTCAGATCCAAGGTCTTGGTTTGAGCAAGAGCTGCAGCACCTCCAAACAAGAACTTCCACAGGGATTTTACACAATTCCTCAGCACCTAAATGTTCTCTGTCTCTAAAAAGAAACCTGAGCTTTAAAGGCAAAGAGAGAGTGCTGCTCACATGGCCCTTTCTGAAGTGTTTCAAAATGGAATTTGGGATCACTCAGAGGTCGCATCTAATTCCAAACTCTCGTTTGGAATCTTCTGCCATGACAGAGCTGCAGTTAAAGAAGCCAGGCTGATGAAAGGTCTGATGCTTCCACTGTAAAACTGTAGCTGCAGTTAAAGAAGCCAGGCTGATGAAAGGTCTGATGCTTCCACTGTAAAACTGTGTTATAATTGTTTGTGCTCTAGTGAGAGGTTGGGTAAAACCCCGGGGTGCACATGGGAGCAGTTTTCACAGGGTTCTGTGTGCTCTGCCTTCAAACCTCTCCCCTCTTCTGTGATGTAACACAACAAATATTTGCTGAGTGATGCTGCTGCCAAAGGTGCTGCCTTCCTTTGGACCCAGTAGCCAAAGCAGGAGCAGGGACAGGGGGACACCCAGAGCCCAGAAACGCTGCTGGGATTACGAGAGAGCAGCTGGCAAGAGGAGACTGCAGCCAGGGAAAATAACAAACACAATTAAAAGGCAGAGTTTCCCCAGCTACTGAAAGCAACATCTTTACGTAGTATATTTTTTCTTTCTTCCCAATCAGTTTATCTGTTCCTGGGCAATATTTTAACCTCTTAGATTTGGAAAACCTCCCTCACCTGTTTTGTGTTTGAATGGAACTCCCAGTCAGTGGCCTCCCAAAAGTCACCTCTAAGGCAATCATGTAAGAAAGGGAAAATCTGCTTAGAGACTGACACAAAGTCAGTACTTCTCCCAGTTAGCACTTGAAGAGGAAAATATCATAATATTTAAACCAGTTTTGAAAACTTTCCATGAAAATAGGGGAAGGGAAAAAAAAAACCCAACATAAAACACTAGTTGCATACAGAGAGAGGCCAAAGAGAGTTCAGTTACCATAGAGATTATTACTGGCAATTGGTACTCAGCAGCAGATTGGGATCTGTTACAATATTTTTATTAATATTTTCTCTTAATTGGTTATTTATATATTTTGGACCCATCTCTGTGCTGGGCCCAGATTTTTCTCTTTACCTGTCACTCTCGCTGACGTGAAGCAGCAGTGACTGTGCCAGAGGAGGCATTTCCTCACTGTGTAAACACTGCCAGGGTCACAGCACAGCCAACACCACGAGCACGAGTCCCGGGCTTGGCTCTGGCTGCCAGGGGAGGGGGACCCCAGGGACAGCCTGGGTGTCCCCAGGGACAGCCTGGGTGTCCCCAGCACGGCTCTTGCTGTGATCATTGCTCCCAGTCCAGACTGGGTTTTGTGGGAGCAGCAGAGGGGATGCAGTCGCCCCTTCCCCTCCCTGCTCATTCCACACGTGCACGTTCCAGGGCTTCAGCTGCTTATTTAGGAAATATCCTCTGGTAAAGCTTTTCCCCCTCTGGATTCCCAGGGATCCATCCTGCTGCCTGTGTGATGCAGCAGCTGACAACACCCAGGTTTTCAGAGCCCTTCCCGTGGAAGTCACTCAGGGGCCAGTGCTAAAGCACTTTATAATCAGCTCCTACAAATTCCAGTCTTCATTTTTTAAATTTTAATTTCGGTGTGTACCCAATGTTAAATGCATTTCAAAGTGCTGCTGTGTTGTTTTGTGTCTTTTTCCTGCCACACCAATTGCCTCTAGGGAGGTATTTTTTCAGGATGTCTGAGACCAGCTGGGCTCTCAGCCCTTTTCCCTCTCACCCCCAGCCTGTTGCTCCCTCCTGCACCCTGAGCAGCGCAGGGGACACGGAGGGACAGGGACATGTGGGGAGTGCTGCAGGGAGTGCTCTCAGCTGCACAGTGTGAACCAAGCATATCTAAAAAAAAAAAAATAGAAAGACAGAGAGGGAGAAACATGTTCTTTTCATCTCTAATCTCCTCTAGTTATCATGATCTCAAGGGTTATTTGTAATGATAGTAGGCACTGCATTTCAGATGGAAATGTGATTTTCCAAGCTGACGGTGTCACTTTAAGTAAACAAAGTTAATTCTGCTTCCTGCTATGCAAGGCCTAATCTCATTACCCAAACCACAAGTAGCATAACAGAAAATATTCCCATCTGTCAAAAGAACTTAAAATAAAGGTGGAAATTGTTTTTATGTTTTGTCCCTCCTCTTTCCCCCCAATCCCTCACTGGACATTAATTATCACATCAGATCTATTTAAATCTGTTCAGATGCCCCAGCCTTGGCTTGCTTTATTTCTTTGCTGTCTGTGGAGTGCTGAGGGATTTGCTGCATTTCAGGGCTGCAGCATCCCCTCGGCAGCTCAGCACTGGCAGCACCTGGGGGATGGATGCAGAGCAGGGTGACTGCACCCAGTGCCCTGACCCTTCACTTTCAGGGGAATAAACCCAGCTCAACTCCCTGGGTTTGGCTCCCTGGGATCCCGAGTCTGCCTTGCTGAACTGGGGGGGAAGCAGGGACAGATCCAGCGGGAGCTGTGCCAGCCCAGGGGCAGAACCTGGCATCCCGAGGGCTCACTGGGAGCTGAAGACAACCCAAACACTCTGACGAGGAATTCTCAGCTCCTTTCAAGCCAGCAGCCACCCATCATAAGGAGATCATTCACAAAACTCTCCACCAGCAGCGTTTTTCAGCTCCCCTTCATTTGAAATGACCTTTATGTGATAATATCTGCCTTGCTGAGCCTTAATTGCTTAATTAGAGAAGCAGCTTCTCTATTAGACAAACAGGCTTTGGAAAAGTGTATCTTTTCTTGATGCTTTCTTTCATTTCAAACTCATCAGCAGTATTTTAAAAAGTTTAAAAAGACCAATTCAAGTGGTTAGAGGGTGTTAGTTTATTTCTGTGTTGGTCATTTGAAGGCACTGTTTTCCACTCTCTTCCTGAGAGGTATTTACAGAAGGAATCTCTCCCATTAGGAATTTCTCTGCTTTTCCCTACCATGCTTACATAGCCCTTTAAAAAAACCCTGCTTTTCTCTGAGCAGCTGTTAGAGATTCTGGGTGTGATTGGGAATTTATTTATCCTGGGCAAAGGGCTGAGCCAAAAATCCTGCACCTGCTTCCCACGTGGAGATCAGCATTGGTGCCCTCGCTGGAGCTCTGGTAAGGCTCACTCTGAGCTCTGGCTGTTGTATTTTCTGTTTTACATGGGACTTCTGGGCAGTTTTAGCCTGTTTTGTGTTGTGGTTTCTAAGCTGGAGCCCGTCAAGCTGCTGGTTTTGGGTTGCTCCTGCCTGTGTGATCGTTGATGGTTTTGAAGAAGTGATTGACCCCTTGGTGCTGAGAAGCCATGAAGGTTTTTTTCTGAGGTTGGATTTTTTGGGATGAATTGTTACACTGCTGTGCTGGAAGGAGAAGCTTCCAGAGGTGATTTGGTGCTGATCAAAGTTACACCAAACCAGCATTTTTGGGGTGAGATTTGGGGCTGGTTTGTGCAAAAGCTTCTGCCAGAGCCACCCAAGAGAAGGAATATTTGGGATACCCCAGCCTCAGACTTTTATCCCAGAAACAACAATCCCCTTGCTGTGCTCTTTCTAAAACCTTGCCCTGTTGAAAACAGAGAATCTCACCTTAAAAGCCAAAAGGTGAGTGATAAATGATTGTCATGGGTGGAAAAAATGGACCAGAAGTGGCTCATTTTGAGAACTTTGGAAGTATTTAAGGATTTGCTTTCACTTATTTCAACCTCAGCGTTTTTCAGGCCATTCTACCCAATTTTCCATCCTGCTGCTGGTGAGGGCTGTGAGCGTGGCAGGAGGGAAGTGCAGAAGGAATTTTTGTGTGGTTCTGTGTGGTGTTTTGGGCAGGTTTGCTCTGCTGATGCTCCAAGGCAGCCCAAATCCAGGTGGGCTGTGCTGGCAGGGGCTGGGCCCTGCATCTGGTGGGGCAGGGATTGTGAGCCTGGCTCTGCCCTCCCGCATTTCCAGGGCTCTGGAGCAGGGCTGGCCATCCCCCTGGGGCATCCCACCTCCCCTGTGTCAAAAACAAAGTTCACTTTCTTGGTAGGATTTAAAAGGTTTAATAAAAGACAATAAGGACAAGGCAATAAAGCAAAGTACGTGGCCAGGGTGTGTCTGGCCAAGAGCACCCCTGCTCTTTTAGAGACCCTCCCGCAAATATGGATATTTGAACTTTTCTAAGAACTTATTTCCATGTTTTTAGGTGCTGTTTTTCATGGCCACTCCTTGGTCCTGCCTTTTTAGAGCCTGTGTGTTTCTTAGCTGTGGTTTTAGTTAATCCTTATCAGTGTTAATTTGGGCCTTGGTCTGTAATTCCTGCAGATGGTCGGTGCTGGGATATCAGCAGCAGATTCTCCAGATCAGAGCAGGGTCTGCTCTGGGTGTGATCCTGAGCAGGCAGAGCTCACTCACTGCAGACACTTTATCAACTTCACTCCTAAAGAAAACTCCATCTTTAAACCTATTTCTATACCACACTTTGAGTATCCACCCTATATGGGTGTGAAAAGAAAAAAACCCCAATACCATAATCTGCATTTATAACAACCTGATATGTACAATACTCATCTGAATATTTGCAAAAAGCCAACTTTATAATCTGTGTTTATAACACCTGGCTGGGTGTGCCCCAGGGAACACCAGTGTGCAGCCCTGGGCCTGCTGCTCTGCAAAACTCCCGTGGTCTCCCACCTCAGAGTTTACAATATTGGGGTTTTTTGAAAGCTGTGGCATTTAAAAACAAGGAAAGAAGCAAAAGGACGTTTTGGGGTGAGGCAGGAGGTTTGTGTGTGGCCAGAAACAAGTACTTGCAAACAGCAAAAATTGATGTTTCCCTAACAAAGGCCAAAAACACTTAACAATGATCTATGCCTAATATATTTGTTGTGCCTTAAGGTCATACAGTGATTTTTTTTTTTTTTTTCCTTCCCAAGAAAAAAAAATGGGTAAAACTTGCAGTTTTGAAAATATGTATTTGGCTTCAGGGCATTTTCAAAGGCTTTTTTATTGTGTCTACAACCACTGGGTTCCCTTCTGCTTTTCAATTCCCAGATATTTTCCATGATGTCCATTTTAATAAGTTTTGGGTCAAGCCATTGTTCTCCATTAATAGTTTGTTACAAACGACATTGCTCGGATCAGAGTTGGAGCCTCTCAGAAACGACACCCTGGGATTTTTGAGGTGCAATCCAAGGCATGGGCAGAGCAAAGCCTCTTCCTGAGGTTCAGAGTTTCTCTTTTTTTCCCTAATTCCACTCAAAAATCACGTGGCTGCACCATCCCAGCTCCTTGTGAGGAAGGCTCAGGGATGAGATAAAAGAGCTGCAACGCAGAGCTAAAGGAGCCAAAATCTCTGGATTCAGTTTCTGCCCACGCTGCTGAGGCAAATAAATAAAAATGAGAGAGAAGAGCCTCTGCAAACACACACAGAGGCACATGCCACGTGTGGGAGGGAGCAGGAACGGGGGCTGCGTTGCCAGAAGGGAGCATTGTCTGCAACAGGTCTCCAGAAAAGCACTTTTTTCCTTTATTGTAGCCACAGAAAAGCGGGGCCCTGCATGATGTTCAACATGTGGCCAGGATCGATCAGGTTTATTCAAAATGTTCATTTCCTTAAAATTAAGCAGAGTCAGGTTTCCTTTGTCAAATCCTTACCTTCCTTCTGTAATTTATAGCTCAAAAATCACTTTTTTTTTTTTTTTTTTTTTAAATAGAAGAGGAGCCTCTGCTGGGAGCTCTGTCTGACCCTGGCCTGAGCAATGCTTTGCTAAGGCAGTGGGGCTTTATTCTTCTCTTTGTCCCTTCCTTTTTGTTTTTAGACCCTGAAACAGATCTAACAGTCCCTACTCAATCCAGGCAACCCTTTTGTCATAAATTAATTTCTGAGAAAAGTCTGCATTACAAAGAAACTTGGTCTGTGCAGCACGTGAGCATTGCTGGGTTATGTCCTTATGATCAGCAATCATTTGGGTGTTTAAACCAGAGGGGAAACGTTTTCCTGTGTCGTAAGGAATGTTTCTGAGGCCATAACATCCTGTTAAGGCAAAATAACACTGGTGACAAAACCTGTTTGATTGGCTCTGTGATCTGCCAAAATTCCCAATTAACGGGGAGAGAGAGGGCCAAGGAGTGAAGTTGAAAATCAAGAATGATTTCTTCTTTTGCTGCTGTTCTCTGGAGCTTCAGCACTGAAATTCATTCCTGGGGATAAGAAGAGAGATTAGGTCAGAAGAGCTTTTCACTCTGCTCTTCCCTCCCTCCTCTCAGGTCTGAAGTTTTTGTGATAAATTATTCTAATGGTTTGCATTGCAGTGGGAACCAAAGGCAGCAAAAACATCCATTCTGCTGCCTGCTTTGCATACACACATTAAGAAATAATCTCTGCACAAGATGTCCATACAATTTTATTTCTCTCTGCTGTTTCTTTTTTCTTTTTTCTAGGACTATCTGGTTTATGGTTGCAGTTTTGAAAACTGTTACCTCGTTGAGCAGTTTAGACTAAGCATGACTCAAAGACAGCCTCTTTTTTTATAACTCAATCTTCCAAAGTCTGCTATAAATGCAAATAGTGAGGAGATGCCCCAATGTTAAGACGCTGATATTCTCATAGTACAGAAAGTGTCAGTGTAATATGTGTGAAATAACTTTAGCACAGACCATTTTGGAAGCTCTCTGCAGAGGAGAAAGTTTTCCTGCCTATAAATGTGTAAACTCTATGAGAAATGGAGACACTTAAAAGAAAAAAAGAACAAAACTAATTACAGTTGCAGTTCCTGCAGTTTTGTTCCTCCCTTGGCTGAACAAAGTGTGGAGTTTGTCTGACTCTGCCTCCTGCAAACCAAAACCAGGGCAGATTTTCCTGGGCTCTGCTGCTGCCCCTCTTGGCACATACTCAGCTTCGAGCTCTGATTAAAGCCTTGCTGAGGACAAGGGCCTGGGCCTTTCCTGGTGTCCTTTTCCCATGGAGGAGCTTCTCTGACCTCAGCTGCTCACCCTGACTGGGAGTGATGGGACTGGGACACGTGGCACCGTATCAAAAGATCTCTGAGACCTCTCAATAAAACAAACTCGTCTTTTGAAGTTGTTTGGCTGTTTCCAGAGCAAAGCAAGAACTTCACTAAATCCTTTGACTGCTGGGCCAAAAGGAATCCTTTTTTCCTTCTTTTCCCTGCCCTCCCACCCTCTTTGCCTTTCTCTTTTCCCTATTTGACTTTTCTGGTAAATTTTTTCCCAAGGAACCCTTAAAGTCAGTAAAACCTTTTGTCAGCACAATAATTTTGGTTAGGGTTGTCATTCTTTTTATTTTTTTACAGCACTTCTCAACCTTCAGCACAGGTTCAGCTGTACTAAACCAAAGTGATTTTGCTGATGGAGCTTATTTCATTTAGGGAATTAGCAAAAACTTCACTGCTAAAACCACTCTTTTGGCAGAACAAGCTGCATCTGTATTAGTGGGATTTGGTGGTGTAGCAGCAAAACGTGGGGTTGGCCAACAACTTAAACCCTCAAAAGTGAAACCCTCCTGCTGAAATGTGCTTGCTTTGAACTTCTGTGGCCTCCATATGCTGAGGAAAGGCCGATTGCAGCATTTGAAATTCACAGGACTAAAACAAGCCTTAGAGTGATTAAATTCAACTCCCTAAACATAACTTAGGCAGCTCCCCAGCTTGATTTATGGAACTTCATCTCATCTGGTAAAAAAGTCGAGTGGTGCTAAATGGAGCCGTGGCTGTGACCCCCTTCCCCTCCCTTTGATGGGAATATCATCCTGAAGATATTATTCTAACATGCCTCAGCTTCCCCACATGTGAAACACATCTCCTGTCAAGTCCCAGTGCTGGAGAGGCTCAGGAGCTTGGTTCCAGGGCTTTTACATGCCTTGGTGCCTCAGGGGTTGTCACACCAGTTCGAGGGCTTGCTGCCCAGTTTGGACTCATGAAACTGCAGCACCACTTACTGGTTTTGCTGGAGAAATTCCAGCCAGCCAAGGCAGGCAATGTTGTTTATCTCCTGCTGTCATCATAACTATTTCCTGGGAGCTGGAGAGATGTACTCCTTCCTTCCCCTGCTTGCTGTAGCCCAAAGGATCAAAGATAAGGATTATAATGGTTATGTTCAAGCAGAGGAGTTGTTGATTGGGATTTATCCTTTTAAATATGTGTAAGTCATACAAAGCTTTGCAGTCAGAAATATCGACTTCATTGATCCATGCCAAGAGCAGAAGAAACCCATGTGGGCTGAAGTGGAAAGGCTGTGCAAGATGCTTATAATAAAGATGTTATCTGGTAAATAAGATATTGCTTTATTCCTGAGCAAGGAAAATTAGAAATCCAGACTTTAAGTACACTGGTCAGGTCATGCCAAGTTAACTGTGGCAGCATTAGCCTTCCACGATCAATATTCAGTATTAGGGCCCTGCATTCCTGTTTCTGGTCAGCTGAGAAGGTTTCACAGCTCCTGGTTCTGCATTGTTTATGGGTTTTGGAAGGAGAACATCTGAATGAATCAACTTTGGGAACATAATGGACTATAAATGCAGACAACATCAGCTTCATCACTTAGCACGAAGGGAACGTGGGGTAGGTCAGGATATTGCCTTTGGAAAGAGCTAAAATCCCTTGTCTGATTAGCTGGAGCAAACAAATACAGGAGAAATCCCCCAGGGACAGGGGAGCCTCTGCTGTGCCAGAGGGACACAGGGATGGCAGGGATGTGATTTTGGAGGGGATGGTTTGGGGTCTGCTCCTTTACCCCACCCAGAGCAGGATCAGTTTGTCAGGCTTCAACAGAGCAAGGAGGGAATATCTCCAAAATTCCTCCTGGTGCTGTGGAGGCTTGGAAGGGGTCGGTGCAGCCGCTCTGGCTGGCAGTGAGAGGAGCTGGGTTCATAAAACCCCACCCCAGTGTGCCAGTGCTTCTGTCCTCGCACCCCCAAAGCTGTGCAGTGTCACCCCCGGTGTCACCTGTGGAACCCCGTGAGCCACAGCCCCGTGGGCAGAGCACGGGGGGAGCCTCACCCCACGGCAAAACCCGCTCGGGAGAATCCTCCGGGGGACAATTGAGCACTATCAAACACAACTGCAGTAATACTTTACTGTCTGCTGCAGATATTGAGCCCTCATTGCAGTAATTGTCACGGTGACAGAGCTGGGAACACTTGCTGTAATTAGGACAGTTGTTTTGTCATGTGTAACGATCTGAAGAGAAGCAAGGAAAGAGGCGAACGAGCACTAATCTGCTCTGGTGTAGTGAAGGGGAACCGTGCACACACCAAACACAGCTAATATATTGGAAATTCAGATGAGCAGGCATTTCGAGGAGGTGAGGAAATAAATGGTAAAACAATACATCTATTCAGGGAAATTTATGCTCTCCTGGGTGTCTGTATCTGGAATAGCAAGTGCAGATGTTTTGCTGTAGAGGTTTTTTTTTCCTTGAAGGTGATCCCAGTGATATCTCACAAAAATCCTCAGCCAAACCCATGTGTGTACATAGGCTTATAAATATGTGCTGAGCTATGTTGATATAAATATATTTAAGCAAATTTCTATAGGTGAAATGCCTCTTGCTCCAGTTGCTGCTCCAGCAGCTGGAGAACATTCTGTGCATGCTTAACAAAACTGAGCAAATGTGTGGAACATGTATCACTCAAACTATTTTAATTTCTCATAAATAATCCCTCCAGCCTCTTTCTCTCCTCCTCTTTCTTT
>VZTB01010731.1:0-42606 GCA_013397245.1 Thryothorus ludovicianus
AGGGCCGGGGAAGGGCCGGGAGCCGGGGGTCGGGGCGGCCCGCAGGTGAGGGCAGAGCAGGAGCGCGGTGCGGAGCCGGGCGGGCGGCGAGGGCTGCTGGTGGCGGCGGCGGCAAGAGCGGAGGTCCCGTCCCGTCCCCTCCCCGCCGGCAGAGGAAAGGCGAGGCCACACCTTTCCGTGGTGGTTTTAAGCGGCGCTCCTGGGCGTGGAGCCGCGCCTCGCCTGCGTCCTCCGCGCCTCCTCGGCGGCCGCCCCGGCTTTCTCCGCGGCTCCGGCTCCGGCCCCCGCCCCGCCGCGGTGTCGCTCCCCGGTGGCCGCCCGGGCACCTCTGTCACCGTCGCACCGGTGTTACCACCGCCTTTCCCGGTGCGTGTGCCGCCCTCAGGAGTCGCCAGCGGAGGCTGGAGTCCACTGGAGCCTTCCTCCCGACGTGTGCCGTGTTTGCGGGCTGGCGATTGCCCTGGAGCTGCGGCCGAAGCCGCGGGGCGTGGGGCGGCTCGCCCCAGTGCTGGGAGCGCTGCGGGGAGGATGGATGGGGACAGGCCGCCCTCGACGCTAAACACCTTCGTGCCTCTCCAGAAAAAACCTGGCACCTGAACAAGGCAGTGCTGGGTAAATCGGCACCATTCCGTCGAGGTTAGGTCTGGTCCGCTGGCAGCTGCCCTCTGCCCTGTGCATCGTTGGGTGTTGATACACATCGGGGAAACGACGTGCATGTTTCATCAATTCCAAAATACACAGGTTCCCACGTTCAGGAGGGCTTTGGGCACTCCAAGCCCAGTGCATTTCTGAAACAGGGCTGAAACTTATTTCCCAGTGCTTGAAATGTTAGACTAGTGCCATGCGCTGTCTGCATTTGTGCCTGAGAAAGAAGATATTCAGAAACTTTTCTCCTCAGATTTTCTTGATTCCCACCTTCTGATGCTCTGAAAGTTGTGTTTCCCTTCCAAATAGGCCATACCTTAGGAGACAAAGTAATTTCAACACATTCATGCATGTACAGGGTGTCGGCAAAGGCAGTTTGCTGTAGGATGCCCAGAGGGGCCTTTGATGCCAGCCAGTGACCATCGGATTAGTCTCAAGTGTCAACTGAGCATCATTTCTTAGTTAGTCTCGGTGGTACTGCCTCAGCTGGTCTGGCCACTTGTCCATGGTGTTGGAAAACAAAGATGGTCAGATTTTAAGCAGCAGCAGTCACTCATGAATATCCATGCCAGACTTTTCTGAAATAATCCTGAGGCTTTCATCCCGATGTGTAGTACATGAGCCAACTGTATCAGCCACATGATGCTCTGTGACAACACACCTGCTGGAAGTTTTTTAAACTTGTGTGAGATTACCAGCAGCTCACAGCATGCATAAATTCTTGGGCCTGTTTCTGTTTTTTCTTCACTCCTCATTTTCCTGGTGTTTTAAACCCAAGTGATAGGTGGTGGGGCAGTAAGTAACAACTAGATAAACATATCAAAGGACAAGACTTCCTAAACTATTCAAGAGAGAACCGAATGAGTGCAGTTCTCCCCAGTGCCACTGGAACTGCTGGGACTCTGGGAGCATCATGGCACAGGTCACATGAGAACCTGCCCTGCTGCTGGACATGATGGGCAAAGTGTGGCATAGAGGAGGCATAAGAGTTCCTCCAAGTAAACGTGGGTCCTGGAGGGCATCCTGGTGGCGCTGCCTGGAGCTGTAAAGAGCCATATGAAGGGGCAGGATGTAAGGTGGCTTATTATATGTGAAGTCATACAGTGACTTTTATATTGTAATATATATGCTCTATTATATATGAGTGGTTATATATATATGTATACAGACATACATATATATTTGTGTGTGTATGTGGGTTTGGGATGCTATTTTGAATACAGATTACATCTGCACGATTGGATGGTTTGACATTACATTTCAAAGCCAGAAGGGAGCAGAATACAAAACAAGGATGAGTAAGAAAAACAAATATAAAGGCTTAATGCTGTAAAGAAGGAAGGAAAAAAGTAGAAAACAGATGCAGAATAGGCAGGAAATGCAGAATGAGGGAAACTTGAACTTTGTGCTTTGATACTCCAGTCCAAACTTTTTGAAACGTAAATACAAATCTCTGAATTAGTACCACCAATATAGATAAAAGTCAGATTTTTGCATGGTGGTGTATCAAGCCAGGCATTTATATTTAGACATACAAACATAAAGCCTTTTTTTTTTTCAGCAAGTCCCTTTAAAAGCTGTGCATTTATATTTATGCATATTTAGAGATCCAAAATTATTACACTGATTTGAGGTTCTTGCAGAGTTTTAGCACCTCCTCCAATCAGCCCCACCTTTCAGCTTGGACTGGTGTGCCAGCTCAGTGAGGCACACCATTATCTGTGATGGAGACAGCGTGTGTGTGATACACCCAGAGGCCTGGATGAGTCACTGCTACCTGGACACGGAGAAAAATTCTTAAATACTTAAATAATGACTGGGTTCTGGTGGTCCTACTTGCACAGTTAGCCCCATGAAATGAGGACGAGATGATAAGATTGAGATGATACTGTGAGCAGCACAGTTCTCCTATCTTAGGTGTTTTAATAGATAGAGAAATGAAAGAAATAAATACAAATAATTAAATTTGCTGAAAAAGTCAATGTTTCTTGGGTGCATACACTAGTTGGACTCAGTTATCTTGAAGCAGGATCAAGTCACATAGATATTGCTTGAAATTCATCTAAATACATGAAAATATCAGTGTAATAGCTGGATGATCTCGCCGAAACCTTGCTCCACTATTCCTGGAAAGGCCCAGTCCAGACATACCTAAGGCCACATCCTAAGTTCCTTGCCTTTCTTTGATACCAAAGAATTTTTACTGCAAATGGCCAGTGAACTGCAAACTGCAGTCTCATAGTGTCCCTCCCTTGTGGTGTCCCTCCCCATGGCAGTGGGGCTGGAAGTGGCTGACCTTTAGAGCCCCTTCCCACTCAAATCAAACCATAACTGTATGATTTTCCTCCCAAGGAAAACTACATGCATGAGAGAATAAAATGCGATAATTTGGAGTTTATAGTCCATCTCCTTTAGCAGAATTCTGTCTCCTAAAGTAAGGATCTATTAAAATTGTGTAGATCTTAGGAGCCCCTCTTTAAGCAAGTTCGTCTAAAGGAGATATAATATTCCCTACAGGCACCTGAACCCAAGCTAGAGATGGGGTCCTGCAGCAGCCCTGTTTCCTAATGTCCCTCCCTTGGAATTGCAGACACCTTGAGGATATAAGGAAACAGCAGTTCTAAAGAGGCAAAATGTCAGCAGCTGATGACTGCTTCCATAAACAGAGGAAATCTCCTTTATATATAATATTAGTGCTAGGCATACCTCTTTAGTTTTAATAAAAGGTTCCTTTCCAACCCCAAACAGTGGACTCTAAAGCCCTATTTTAGGCTTAGACTGCTGGATAGTGAGTCTTTACTCAGGACACTACCTGGATTGAACTTCACACGCTGTGTTGGTCCCTGTCTATACCAGGGAAATCTCTGTATTTTATCATAAGAACTGAATTCCCAGAGGCACACTGAAATTCCCCTCAATGGCTCATTAATTCATTGCTTTTGGCAGTAGTTGCCAGCCCCTCCTATTTCACGTGGCCTCTTCTGAGCTTATTTAATGGCATCTTCTCTTTAATGCCCTCCTTGCCTGGATAGGAAACAAATAAATTTAAAGTAGTTGAAACACATTGATAACCAGTGACATCTGACATTCAAAGTACAAATCTGAATATGACTTGCTAACTTATTTCCATTATTGTAGCTTGCAAAAAACTAGCTCTGGCCTTCCAAACAGATCAAATCATCCAGGTAAACCAGTATGTGACTCTTGTGTTCCTAACTCCTACAGTTTTGGGCAGTAAGGACAAGTTTGCACGTGCAAGCCACTAATCTGGCTGCGTGTCTTTGTAAGGTGCTTGATATGCATCACTCCTCCTGTCAGGGGCTGCCTGGGAAGAGGCAGCTTGGGCTGAGTGGCAGCATTCACAAAGTCCATGTTTGTGATGATGTGCAAGTCAGTCCTGGGAATTTCCACTTCCTCCTTTTGCTCAGGCAGAATTCTCCCCAGAAAACTAATGTCTAACACTCCAGAATCTGAGCTGTTCTATGTATGTGAAGAGAGGCTGGTGTCATGAGGAAAACCTCTGAGCAACAGCAGACATGTTCCAGAATGTCATTAATAACAATCTGAGGGGGCTCAGATATCTTATTCAGCTGTATCCCTGTCATGGGGAAGATATATCTTAAATACACTCAAATGCTGTCTAATTATGAGCAGATTTACAGAGCCCTGCAGCAAAATGCACTTAAAAATGTAGATATGCCCCAGTGAATGTCTGGAGAGTTTTTGGAGGGCAGAGTATGATTGATACAAGGTGCTCACTGTAAGCCTGTGTGTCCAGTCAAGTTCAGGACTGCCTGCCAAGAGCTGTCATTTCCAGGTTCCTGGACAGCTGCTGTGCTCCTTTCAGACAATCCCTGGAATATTACCATCTCAGTCTCTGGCAGGGTTAAAAAAAACCTTTTGAATTCATCAAGAGGAATGAAGCTTAGGACTGCACAATTCCTTCTATATCATGCAAAAGTAGAGGGTGTGGTAAGGGATGTGTCAGCCTTGTCAGACCTGACTGACTACCCAGACAAAAAGTTTCAGGGTGCCTCACTCTTCAGCTTCAGGTGGAGGAGACTAGCATGCACATTGTTTTCCCAGCATGGTCCTACCCTGACCCACAGAGCATGCACACTGTATTTCTACACAGAGCATGCACACAGTATTTCTACACAGCTCTTGATTTCATGTTCCTGCAAGTAGAGCACTCAAACAGTGACTGTAGAAGGTCAAATATTTAATGTTACATTATTATGGTTCCTTTAAAGTCTCACTTCACCATTCTGTTTCTTTCACCAACACCTGGTGATGTTTCATAGAGCTTGAGAAGTTAATATATCTCAAGATCCTTAATAGTGCTGAGAGCAATGCAAGGCTATTCTGAGTAATTATTTCTTTAATAACTGGACAAAAATCTTTTCAGTCACATGCCATGCGTGCAAAAAGCATTCATTTATGAAGCTGAATTATTTTAATAAAATATGAACTTTTGCATCTGCCTCTCATTATTCAGACAGTTTGATAATTGGTATTAGATACCACAGAGCCGTTCAACCACACACAGCACAAGGTGAGAAGTAGGACACTGGAAGCTCTCAAGGGATCTTTACAATTGCTTCACACTGGGCTGCTCTAATTTACACCCAGGGGATTTCAAGCCCAAGGGGATAAGGAGCACCATGATTTTATTGACACCCATCCCTTTCTTCTTCTTGTGCCCTCATTCATTGAAACGAAAGTGAAGGATCAAATGGGAGCCTCTACAGCTGCCCTATAGACACCCAGGGTTCCTCTCATTAGAGTGATTCTTCCATCAGCAAGGTTGCACATTGTAACAAATGTTTGTCATCTCAACATCTCAAATAACTGGGTTATGGCACTGGCCTGAGGCACTGATAGCCTTATTAAAATGTTACTACCATAATTTAAAATACCTTGTAAGAGGGAATACCAGATCAGAGAAGTTATAAAGGTTCCAAGCATCTTTACCAACTTAATGAAGGGGGGGAAGGGTAGAACTCTATAAAAAGCTTCTCATGCACATCTCCCCTACACTGAACTTGTATGGTATATACAAGACTGTGGAGGATAATGGAGAATTGGATGTAATATTTATAAAGTAATGCCAATTAACTCACTTTGCACTAATTTTTGCAAGCAGACCTGTCATTTCTTGTTCAATTTGTGGGTCATGCTACAACTACTTTGATAACAACCAGGGAAAGTAAAGATTCAGCTCTTTACTGTGCCAGAAGCTCTGCTTCTCACAGCTGAGGAGTGGAGGTGTCATCCTTAAAGGAATATTTTGTTCTCCAAAACCCTGAGGCTATGGAGGGTAATTTATCTTCTGGTAGAATTGGTAACCTCCTTACCAAGATACCTTCTGTACAAATTCCAGATGTTATCGCAGTGTTGTGTGCTCCAGCTGTGCATGCTTGTACACCCAGCCAGCAAGAGCTCACCACACCAAAGGGACCTTGCGCTACTTGGCAAAGGCAGCTTGAACAATTGATGGGTGCGGAAAAAACCTTGTCAAATAAATGAAACTTGACTTCAGAAAGTTTCCTAAGAGTCTTTTTTATTCTCATCATTCAACAGCGGATTTTGTTACTATCAAGTTTGCAGCACAAGTGAGAAAAGAAAGGGAAAAGAGACAGCCTTCTTTCTCACACAGCCCCCTTAACTCTCTAATGATAAATTCAGAAGTGAGAAGTTGAAGTCGGCCTCTCTCCTCCCTCCAGCTGACTCATGTTGATCAGAAATGCAAGCTCTTTTATTCCAGCTGTATTTTCCTCCATGATAAAAGCACAAACATTGCTAGAACTCAATTAAACCTCGAGTAGTTGTCATCAGAGGGACCAAAATACGACAAGACAGCCACTGGGGACCACAAAACATCTGTGATTTCCACAGCTTTCAAAATGTGGCGATGTAAATGTGAAAGTGTTCTCCAGTCTAGACCAAACTCCAATACTGCCTAAGTTTCTCTCAGACTTGCAATATTCTCCTCCTTCTCCTCCTCATTTATCACTGTAGTTCTACTGCTCAGCATTCAGGAGCTGCTGTGCTTTGCTTCCTTCTCCCAAACACCCACACGAGCCTTGTAGTTCAAATAGCAGAATCAATTGCATTTAGTTTTCTGCCTTCTCATTCCCTACTCCATGTAATTATAAAAGTCTGATGAAGAGACCAGAGAATTAAAGTCCTAATATGATGAGATGCTAAAGAAGCTACTTTGCATCAGTGTTTTCTTCCCAGCTCTCCATCTGATTTGGATGTGTGGGTATCTACAATATCTTCTCTATGTAGGTAGGTCTGAGCGAGATATATAGAAAATAAAGTTGTTGCTTTATTCCTCTTTTTCTATTTAGATCTACTTTTTTGCTAGGCTGATTTAGCTTCCTTTAGAAAACATCTACTGTTTGCATAAAAATGCTCATTTTTTGTATAATTAGCAGCATAAGAACCAGAATGGCTGACATCTATGTTGAATTTGCACGGCCTGGTTTTGGTAGCAGAGGGGCTGCAGGGGTGATTTCTATGAGAAACTGCCAGAAGATTCCCCAGAACCAGTACAGGACAGCTCCAGGATGGACCCACCACTGGCCAAGGCTGAGTTAATCAGGAGTGATAGTAACACTTTTGTGATAACATATTTAAGAAGGAAAAAATGTTATTGCAGAAGTCATTTGCAGCCAGAGAAGAACACAATATGTGAATATGTGAGAGGAACAGCCCTAGAAACACCAAGGTCAGTGGAGAAGGAGCAGGAGGAGGTGTTCCAGGAGCTGAAATTCCCTTGCAGCCTGTGGTGAAGACCACAGTGAGGCAGCTGTATCCCTGCAGCCCATGGAGGACCATGGGGATGGAGAGATCCACCTGCAGCCCATGGAGGACACCCATGACAGAGCAGGTGGATGCCTGTGGACCTGTGGGAAGCCCTCTGGAACAGACTCCTCTTTCCACCTGCAGACCTGTGGAAAGAGAAGTCCACACTGGAGGAGGTCTACTGGTTGGACTTGTGACCCCATAGGGCACCTACAGTGGAGCAGGCTGTGCCTGAAGGACTGCACCCTGTGAAAAGGTGACTCACCTTGCAGCAGTTTGTGTGGAACCATTGCTTGTGGGATGGATTCATGTTGGAGATGTTCATGGAGAACTGTTTCCTGTGTGAGGGACCCCAAGGAAGCTGCATGGGAAGCTGCTCTCTAAGCAGCATCAGGAACACCCTGTGATGGCCTGACCATAACCCTTATTCTCTGTCTCCCTGTGCCACCATGGTAGAGGAGGTAAAAACTGGAAGGAGGAAGGGATGGGGGGAAGATTTATTAAAGATTTATTTTACCACTCATTTTCCTGCTCCGATTTTGTTAGTAATAAATTCAGTTAACATCCCTAAGCTGAGTCTGGTTTGCCCATGATGGTATTCAGTGAGTCATCTCTCTCCTGGTCCTTATCTCAGCTTAGGACCCATTCATTCTGTTTTCTCTCTCCTGTCCACTTGTGGAGGGGAGTGATAGAATGGCTTTGGTGGATGCCTGGCATCTGTCCAGAGTCAACCCTCTACATACAAAATGACTTTGATGGGAAACAAGGAATTAAAATGATTACTTTGTGTTAACTTTCTTGGCATGGCTCTGATCTCCTATACTAGCACTGAGGGGTCAACATTTTTATTCTTTTTCTGTATGGATTCCTAGAAAATTACCTCCAAATGGCATTTTAGAATCCATATCAGCTGACTGTACAAATGCTTCCTATGCCTTGTGCATAGGTCTCAGTGCTCAAGTAGGGTTTAAAACACCAGTGAACAGATACTATAAAACCACTCAATGGGAAAGAATATGTAATGCACTGTATACATTATTTCCTTCAATATAGGCAGAAATTTCACTTGCCCGTGCCACTCTGTTAAATGTAGTATGAGTTTAAATTAAGAACATGTCCAGTCCTGCCAGTTGCATGACTGGTATGGCCTCACCTCCAGGACAGACTCTAGCCATAACCTTGAAAAAGGTTTTGTCTGCAAGAAAGCAATGCTGTGGAGTCTCCAAATTAGACTGCAGTGTAGAGCACTGTGCTTTCTTGTGCTTTTGTAGCTAATGCACCTCGTTGATGCAGACAAGAACAAGAGGAAGCACAACCTGGCTCTTCTGGGAGAGGCGGGAGCACTCGGGGCTTGCTCCACCTTTCTGTGAGCTGGGCAAAGGGCACACGGGAAGTGGCATGAGGGAGATGCTGTGCCCAAGGAGAGCTCCTCTGCAGCGGTGCTGGGCAGGAGGAGGAAGGCACTCTCACATGTACTGGGCAGATTTGGCTGTGCAGATTTGGCTGCAGAGCTCAGCAGCACCCTATACTTCTGCAAGGAGCTGCTTCATCCCAGTTGCAGGATCTCACATTTGTCCTTGGCAAATGTCATGAGGTTCCTGTTGGTCCCTTCCTCCAGCTGCTCAGGTCACTCTGAGTGGCAGTTTTTCCCTGGCACGTGTCAGTCGCTCTCCTTTGGTGAGTTTGGTGTCAGCTGTGGGCTTGATGAGAGTGCACACTGTCTCCACTTTCACATCACTGACAAAGATATTAAATCACCCAAATAGATCCCTGAGGAATTCTGCTTATAAAAGCCTCCAGGTAGAATATGAACCCTTTAAGCTCAACAAACAAGGCAGTTTTTCAGCCACCTAGTAATCCACCTGTTCCAACCAGAATGTTCCTGCCTAGATACAAAAGTGCTCTAGGAAATCATGCCTAACATTAAGTTAAACTCAAAGCAGATAACAACCACTCTTCTTCCCTTATCACACAGAGCAATCAGTTTTGTCAAGCAGGGGAAATTCCCAGTCAATATTAGGGAAAATAAGTTTACCATGAGGGTAAACACTGGAGCAGGTGCCCAGGGAGGCTGTGGAGTCTCCACCCTGGAGATACTCAAAATCCAGCTGGGCAAGACCCTGAGCAACCTGCTCTACCTGGACCTACTTTGTGGAGGGTGGGATGAGAGACCTCTAGAGGTCCCTGCCAACCCTGTGTGATCTGATGATCCAGCCTTGCTAAATCCATGTTGACTATTCCAAATCAACAGTTTCTCATTCATGTAACAAAGCTTTTGCATTTGCCACTGTCCCTCAAAGAGGGTCACTAACTGCATGATCACAACATATCTGCCCTGGAATGTCCTTGTTCCAAAGGACATAAATCACCTTCTTTGTTATTCAGTGGCGTACACAGATTCTGACAGACTCAGTAGAGACCCTGATGCTTCTGCCTTTTGGGTGGATGAAGACAAGGCTTTTACTAGGGCACGTTTTTTAAAATTTATTTCTTATTGCTAGATGCTAACAGTTAGGAGGAGGTGGAACTGTCAGCATTGTTTTTATAATGGAAGAATAAGGGACATAGATGTGTCCAAGTGTTAGTGATATTCACATTCAAGCACGCTAAAACATTAGTAACAATAGTGACGAAGTACTTTTCAAAAATCTCTCCTCTATTTTGGCATCTCTGAGAGGTACCAAATGAGCCAAAAAACTAATGAGATGAGACAACATAACAGCTATGCTAACGTTAGAAATGTAACCAGCAGAAAACAATGCGAAATTCTTATGAGTAAATGGCAAACAAGCTGATTTACAGCTGGAGACTAATGTTCATTGCCTACAACAATATGTTGTAAAACCATTAGATATCATCCTTAGGACACAGCTACACTATAATTGAGGTTTGCTCTCTCTTTCACTCCTGGCCCCCTGGTTGTCCATACCATTTATATTCTGGCTTGCCCCCAGGCTCCTACGCTGAGAAAATCAACTCTCTCTCTCTCCCAGAGGGCACAAAATTCCCGGGTCCCAGCTCCAAGGACACAAGATGCTCCACTGCCTAGGTCAGACTTTTCTTCCCGAGGCGGTCAGGGTTTGCTTCCCAAGCAGACCACGGGTTGTGTAGGCTCGCTCGTAGTCTCTGGTCATACTGAGATACTCGTTCTACCAAGTTCCTTCATCTGGAGCAGATGAGCAGCTTTCTGGAAGGCTGCTCCAGGGGAAACTGTGGATACAGTCTTTCAGTGAAATAGTTCACTGTGGGTTTAGCAACAGGCCATCCCCAGGAATATCAGTCAGGATTTAGTGTACGCTGGCTGGCTCTGTTTGGTTAAACTTGCTTTGGGCCAATTTTGTGGTAAAAAAACTTCTTTTCCTCTAGAATCCTCATGCTACTAGTAATGAGAGGGATCACCCCTGTAGTAGCAGCAGGAGTTTTCCTTAAAACCGTTTCAGATTTCAAAAAAACATTTCAGATTTCTGTCACAAAACCTGATTTCCTGTACGTTTGCAGAAGGCTGGATCTTTCATGCATGGAGACTTTTCTGTGAGAGGTATGTGGGATGCCCTGGCTTAAGATACCTATCATATATACAGTACTGCATGCAGAGCTACTTTTAAATAAACACACAAAAAGTCAGACATAGAGGTTCTCAGGATTTTCATGTTCTACATTGCTATCATCTTCCTTCTAGTTTCACGTCTTCAAGAAAATCAGGTTTTGCCTATCAAATTGACTGATGGGTGTATTATATATATTCTACATATTTCATGAATAACAAGAATAAAAACATCCTTCTCCAGAAGAGCGACTGCATTCATTCTTTCATTCATTCATTGGTTTGCATTTCCTTCCCCTTAATCCCTTTATTCTGCAGATTTTGACAAGTCTCCACAGCTGACAACCCTGTGCAAAATTTACACCAATATACTGAAAAATCCACCGCTGGATGCCCTTGTTTTTGATGGAAATAGCCCGTGAGGGTGCTTGTTCTAACAAGCGCAATACAATTTTTGCACCAGCAAACAAGTTTTTATCTAGCACGCAGAACTCATTCAGAAGGCATTACTTCTGCTGGGACTAGAGGCAGGAATGAGTCACGTCTCTTTAATACGCATGAAGTGCCCTGCCCCAAGGAGTGCCTCTGTTTGCCTCCCTTCCCTGTCTCGCGCGCTCTCTCTCAAGCCTTAATTGTCCTGAGTTATAACGCTTTTGAGAAATCACTCCTAAAATTATGACTCCTGTTAAAGTTAATTAGACATGAACCCCCGCCAGGAGAGCAGGGATAGTTTCATAATTGTTGTTCTAGCTGAAACCAGGAGGATTCCCTGACCACAGGAAGTTCAAAGGACCAGCAGCAAAAGGAGGAGATAACCTCTGTTTCCAGAGAACACCGGCTTCACTTGGGATGCCAGCGGATTTATGACAGGAGCTTTGCTCTAATTACTGTTTGGGGTGGAGCCTCTCACAGTGATAAACAATAGGGTTTCTACAGGGCTGAAGTTTGTAACAGCACCACATATTTAGGCACAGGCATGTTACAGCAACACATATTCAGTGTATTTTAGAGTCTTCTCTCCCTGGAGCTGGGTATCGCTCTAAAAGAGGAGATGTTGCTCCATGTGACCCATTTGGGAAAAAAATATTCATTTTTTCATTGAGGTCACATTATTTTAACAAGCAAAATGGAGTCAACTTTACAAATTTACAAAGCCAGAAGACATTTGAGTCTGTGACATTTAAGAGAGAAAGGGAGCTTAATATAGACATTTATCTATAAAAAACTAAAGTCAAAGGAAATTAATAACCTAAACCTGCCACAGGACAACAATAATTGTAAGACTGTACTCAAAAACACACTGTGGCAGAGCTCCCGTTGACTTCATCAACTAAACTCTCACCCCACAGATTTTTCTTAAGCTGCTTCCACACATAAAATTAATTTCAAAGTCCTTTCAAAGATGAATAATGTTCTTATTTTTTGAGCATCAATGGCTTATTTAATGACTTATAAACACGCACAGCAGAGCCTTTGCCTGGAGGTCACCACAGTCTAGGTAAAATATAGCTAGAACAGATTCAGAATAGCATAACAGCTACCTAATATAAACATTGATCACATATGCAGACTTACAAATATGGAGATGGATGGAGAAACATTTCAGATGCCGCCGTTTAAAGGGTTCATGCATATACAGGAGGTTTTAGAAAAAAGAGAGGAAGGTCATATGACTCAGTGTCAGGATGAAAGCCAGTTTTGTCAGAAGGCAGCAAGCTGGGCCCTGTAAACACGTGAGGTCTAGTATGGTCTATGGTCCGGAGGGAATCTGGAGCAGCCTGGGAGAAAGATAAGGGAGGAATGTGTGAGCAGATACAGAGACAGGGGTCAGGAAGGGCATCGCCTGTGAAAGCAGGAGGCTCCAAACTCAGTGCAGAGAGACAGGAAAACCTGGAGAGAGGGGGTGTGAGGGGGCAGCATGGCAGGAAGGAAGGTTGGCTTCAGCAATAGATGCACTTAGGATAATCCATAATGTGAAGCAAGGACTTACAGAAATATCATTTTGTTTTTTTCCTGCAAGTTTTAAGTACTGGTGATTTCTGTTGAAAGAATAAATTTTGTCATTTTTATAAGGGATTCAAGAAAAAATTTCTGTATATGAGTTACAGATCTTACCTCTCCAGACCTATTGATGTTATCTTTCTCTATAGTATCTGCAAAAAGAGGGCTGGTCACTTCTAGCAGAGAAGAGCAACACAACATATTTCTGCATACAATGTACATATTTTCTATGAATGTCATAATTATTTTAGCAGAGGACTGCTTGACCCTGTATTAAGGATTTACATCACTAGAACACTGGTACAGTGTGAGCCTTGGCAGCAAAATCTTGTAAGGCAATGTGGAGATTCAGGAGCAATGCAGGTTGGGTAGGCACAGGGCTCAAAGTAGACTTTATTGCTGCTTGAAACCTAGCAGGTTTACAGAGATCCAGGATCCCATGGCTCCCACAGCCTGCAAAAATGCAGCTTGTGCCTCCAGCATGAGAGAGTGGGGAAATTCATCCAGCTGTGGACTGCCAGCCCTGCAACTGCAGGAAACTGCTTGCTTCAGGTAAAGGATTTTTTTCCCGCACCACGTTCTCACCTGTGGATGCCCTCAGACACTGTCAGAAGTCAGCAAACCACTGCCTGGAAAACAGCAAACACAATAGACAGATGGATATGTCAGCATGAGGTGGCTGAAAGAGATGTAACAGATCATTTTCTATGTATGCTCTATCCTGCATACAGCCAGAGTTTAAAACAGTGGGCTACTTCTCACAGAGATGAAATTTTAAAGCCAGAAGGTGCAATAATATAATTGGTTCAATAATATAATTGGTCCCTGGCACAGGGCAAACTATGCAATCTCACCCTGTAAATCCAATTTTTATCAAACCCACATTTTGTGGCTGAGTTAAAGCATAACTTTTGGAAAGATAAGCAATTCCACTTTTATTTTGGATAACTGTATGTCGGGTGGTTAAGGGTTTCAAGAGGGAAAGATCATCTTTAAAGGATCATTTTGGATCACTGGTCTGTGAAGCTGACAGTTTGACTTCCCCTTATCCCTGGATTAGCAAATAGTGCGAGAGCACTTGAGTCCTGCCCTGCTGTGGGAGAATTAGCACCTTGTATGGGACCAGCTAGGAAAGGGAAAAGAAAAGAGACATGACAAAGGGATTCTGTGGTGGAAAACTTGTCTTTTTCCAGCCACATTACTTGATCTAACAAAAGATTTTGAGTCAAAAAACAAAACTACCATTCTTGTATACCTTTTTCCTCTTTTACCCCTAAATCATCCCAGCTACCAACTGCAAGATGCAGTTCTATTCCTGCATCTTGCATTTGACCTCATAAAATAGCTTACTCAAAAAAATGTCTTTCAACAAAAGAGAAAACCACAGTAAAATAACAAAGCATATTACAACCCCATTATGTGGCTCACAGCCAGGTAGGATGGTCTCAAGATCTTCTATTAAGTAGAAATAATAAACATTTGATCATATAGATGCAAAACGATGGACTCAATCAAACAGAGCAAGCACTCATGCACACACTGTCCAACTCCTGACTCACATGTGCAACACTGGAATGTGTTACTTTCATAAAATATGCCTTTTATCTTGCTGCAGCAAACAGCAGATCTGTGGTTAGGAATTTTTCAGGCATGCTTCATTCAAGTGGTGCTGCCTCAACAGAGAGCTGCTGTGCCTTTCCCCTCCCCTCGCAGCCCTGCCAGGCGGAGTCTCCTGAGGGAGGCCTGGCACACTGGAAAACTGCCTCTTGCCAAACTTACCTCCTGAAAAGAGGAGGGGTAACATGGGGCATGGCCAAAACCAAGAAATCCTCTTGCAGTGGTCCTCTTGCAGCATGATCCCTTTGCCTTCAGGGGCTCTGACTGAAACAAGCAGGATTGGTACCAGGAAAGGAAATTAATTTCATCCTGTGAAATAGCATTCCATTACTTATGGTACTTTGGAGGACTTAGCAGAAGATTAGGTGTTGCCTGACATCAGCTAGGTATTCTTATATCTAAATCTCTTGACTTAGACTCAGAAATGTAAGTGTCCATACATGTTACAGGCAGAATTTTTAATTCTTCCACTTATGCACAGTAGAACCAAAGTCTCCTGAGGTGCAAAAGAGCTGCAGACTGATTTTAATAACTGGCAAATAAGCTCAGTTTATACAAACATGCTGCCTGCAGAAATATTTGATTTATGATGAAATAGGTTTATTTCTAACATAGAAGGATTTGGCACAGAAGCTCGTTTTTGGATTATAGAGTTGCTGTATTTATAAACTGCAATCTCATCAAGACAGTTACCTTCTTTTAACAGCATGTTCCATTCATGGTCCCTTCTGTTATATCTGTTGTCTTCACACAGGCCCTAAAGAACTGGGAAATACAGGCAGGCCTCCACCCCTCAACATATGAAATCAAATTATCCCGGTCCTCAATAAGCTTGTTTGAGTTCCAGCTAATTAAAAGGCATGAAAAGAGGGTATGGATCTGGCCCTCTGCCCCCTCTTGCATCACCTGGGAAAGCTGAGGCCCCTGCCCTGCTCCCCAGGATCCTAGAACTTGCCTGGGAGGCCCAAGGAGGATAGTGGTCTTTCTCTGCAACTTGTGATCCTGGAAGTTAATCTGAAGATCACCAGGTTAGAGAAACATTTGATTCTACCCACTGAGTCAAACATATCTTCCATTTAAATCTGTTGATATCAGTAGCTGTGCACAAGGGATGGATTTGCTGCACTGCAACTAACCACTGGATAGCAGAAATGGCTATTTTCAAATATTGTGTGGGTTTACCTCCTTTATGTCTATGTCATCTTGGCTCTGCTGGCCTTGACCCACCTCCTTTCTTCGTGTGATTGCTGGAGCAACACTACTGAGCATCATCCCCATGTGGAATGGCAAGGCTAGGAAAGTACATCACTGTGGAAGGAAGAAAGCTTGGGTGAGCACATTCAATGGGAAAAGGAGCATAGAGGCCTCAAATGTTGCGCAGGCTTTCTGTTCATGTAGCTCCAGCACTCTCCCTCCTGAAGTGGTCTTCGGAAAGAAACATTGCTTATGAAAAATAATTTTGGATAATGCTCTGATGAATGTGTTTGTGACAGTGCTAAGAATCATCTGTTTTTTGAGAGAACAGAAGGAATCATTTTCCTTTTCTCTCCTGTATTAATAAGAAGTGAACTGAAACAGTTAATGGTCTCGAAATCCATCTTCTGAAAGGAATCTTGAAGATCCTCTGGTAGGTGATATTTGAGAACCTACAGAGTAAGCTTCCAAACAACAGAAAGCAGGTTGCACATACAAGTTTTTGTGTATTCCAAGTCTTTACCTAAAGCACAGGCTGTCCACAGGTGTTTCCATCACACATTTAATTGTGAAGGACTTTCAATGGACTAGCCAAGAGTTTTGTCTCAAAGAATAGCCACCTTTATGAGAAACCACATCAACCTGCCAGCCAGACTCCCCCAGGAGTTATTTCCCTCTATTTCCCACTGACTCTTTCCAAAGTCACACTGCATCTGACTTTTTCAAAGGCCAGGCCCTTTTCCTGGGCCAGGAGGAGATAATTTGCCTCTCACATCCATCCCTGAGGCTGCTGCCATGGAGCTGCCCTAGCATAGAGCAATGGGTGTGGGAGGCAGATAGCATCTACCCTCCCATCCCCTCACTATCAATAAACCAGCCTTCACACTGAGCTGCAAGTGGGAACCTGCCCCTGGATGAGCTGCAGGTGGGAACCTGCCCCCTGGCTGCTTGCCTGCCTGCCTTGGTTCTGCCCCTGGTGGTTGTGAGTAATTATCAGCCAGCCCTGCAGAGAGCACGAGGTGCTGTTTTCACAGGTCTGACAAGCTGCAATTGTAGAAGGGACCACAATAAACGTTGAAAATACACCCACATGGGCAACCACCAGTGGAGAGGGAGTGCTTTGCACTGTGCATCCAGTCAGCTTTCCATTTTCCAAACTCGAGGAAATACCCGCTTCCCTTGGCAGCCACAGGTCCTTTCTGCTGCAGTGTTGTACCAGCAAGCCAGGAACATGTGCCACTCTCTATTTGCACGCCCTCCAGCTCCTCCCTGACGTTCACTTGCCTTCCAGACTGCAAATCACTGCCCAGGCTAGCAATCGCACTGCCAACAAAAAGGAGAGAGAGAGAGAGGGGTGGAAAAACCAAAAAAGCCTGTGATGGTATAAAACAGACCGTGAAGCAGTGGGGCTGGATAGGAGCAATGCCTGCACTGCCAGACTGTGGTGCTTGGAGAAGGTGGGATTGCCTGCATTCATCTGTGGGACTTATGGAAATTGAGACGATACAGCTTTTACAGGGCGATATAAAACCCCACATGCTCTGAGCAATCAGGCAAATAGAGACTGGAACCTGTGTGCTGTGCAAATTCAGACATTGCATTGGCTCCAGCACACACAGGGCAGGCAGAAAGGAAAGACTTTCAGCTTTTTTAGGTGGGAAGTGTCAGCAGTGCCAGGGAGAAGAGGAGAAGCTCCAGACAAAGAGGGGAGGGAGGTTCAGCCTGGGAAGACTCTGCTGTTGCAACTTGGGCCCCTGTGCGAGCACTGGCAGGAGACCCAACAGGGAGAAAGTAAAGAAACTGATTCTAGAGACTCTGAACTTATCCCTGCCCACAGCAGAGGCTGAGCGCATCCAAACAAAAAGAAACTGAGACAATTCAGTACTCGGGGATCTAATGCTGGCAGCATTGACAAGAAGAGTAGGACTTCAGGATAATTCAGGAGGTTGTGATCTTCTTCACTTTCCCTCATCCTTGTGCTATTTTCAATTAAAAAAAATGAATAATCTGTCATTTTTGTTCCTCCATGAAAGTGTTCCTCTGTTTAAAAGGAAACTTTTCAGAGATGCCTTAGTCAGTCTTATTGGTTTTCACTAGGTTTTATAGTTACTTAGGCAGCTATTTTAGAAAAGCTTTGCTTGGAAACCAGGGATATGGATCCAGATGAAAGTTAAGAGCCCAAAAATCTTCAGACAGGCTTTTGCCAAAGCCCAGTGGGGTAAAGTGCTGAACTTCCTTCCACTGAGACAAACTGTTCACCAAAGAAATCTTACCTCTCCCTTCTTTTCTTCATAGAGAAAAACAGGGGGAGAGATTTACATTATCCTAACATAAGTGCATTTAAACATAGTCAAAAACTTCTGCAAGTTCAATTAATGATTTCACCCAGTCCAAACCAAATGGATAGCTTCTAACAAGTACCTTGCCAGTACTTGCCAGTACTTCACACCTGCAGTGTGAATCAAGTATGATAGCATTATCATAGAATGACAGACTCATTTAAAATGCCTCCTAGAGCATGAAGTCCAACCATGATCCTAGCACTGCCAAATCCAGACCTTATTTCCTTTAAAGAAACAGCCACTCTTAGCCAGTTGCCCAGGGATGCTCTTATTACATCACTACTATACAAAATAACTTCACTTATTCTGAAATGACATAAAGAGATCTTTCCTGCTGTGAGGTTGTGCTGTATTTAATGCAATATAATTTAAAATCTTTCCACATGTCCTACATGCCTATTAAAGCACTCTAATAGTACCTGCTAGGAGAGTGCTTTTGCAGAGAACTCATTTGGTATCAGCAAAGTTGTGAGAAATCAAAGCCCTTCTCTGGCCATCAGTGGGAGTAGCTCCAGTCCCAGTGATTAATGCAGCTATTAAATTACAAAGAAAACTCTTCATCTGACTGTCCTCTGACTCAGCCAAAAACAAACTTGCTTTATCTCTCTTTCTCCAGTCCAGGCTCCCTCCCTTGATTCTTTTCCACATCAACAAAGGAAAATGTGGGACAAGATGAAAGAGCAGGACCAGGGCTTTCATTAGCATACCAGGCCAAGGGAAAAAAGGTAAGAAGCTCAGGGAACGACTCAGTGCCCAATTCGTGCCTTGTAACCAATGCCAAGGAGTTCTGTGTGAAGCAACCAGGTTGGTGTGTAGCATTTAATGACATTTAGTGTTCCTGGCTCCTGCCAACACCAAATGTCATCTTTCAACATGGTTCTCAGACAAGCTCCGGTTTTAATCCTGCTTTCCTTCTCACTCAAAAAGTGCATGCAATAATCAACACAGAAAGAGAGCTCATAAACCCATCCTGCTGAATCCCTCTGTCAAAAGCTTTTTACTTGAAGCCACTTTATCTAACTGCCTTTCACATGGTTTTAGCTTTATTAATGTCTCTTCCTAAACCTGCTTAAACATATATTTTACTATGCTATGTTAAAAGGCAGCACTTTATCAGGTTTCAGTGCATACAGAATAATTTACAGCCGCTGAAGAGTGGGCCAAAATACACTTACAGTTCCACTATTTGTTACTTTTTATTACTGTGTGCTTTTTAATGTACTGTGTATTCAACCTGAAAGGACAATATAAGCCAAGCAAACAATACTGATAATGAGCACTGAATAATATCTTTTATATCACAGAAGAATCTCAACCAAGATAGATGTTGTCCCTTGCCTGCAAAGATTACAAGTGACACAACAGATAAAAGAGGGAAAGGAGGGAAAATCCACAGTCGCTGTAATGCCCAGTAAGATTTTTCTAGTTAAGCTGATCAGATAAGTTTCTACTACAAGAATATTTTCCCTAGAGTATTACATTTTGGTATGGATGAACACATTCTTTTGAAACTTGTCTTGACCTGCTACACTCTTGGCTGGCCCAAATAAAAGCAGCAGTATCTTCCATTTCAGGAATGGATGGGGAAGAATAGTGTCTCCAGGTGATGTCAGGAAGAGTCCAGTCCTTTTTGCTACAATGGCCCAGATTGTGACTCACCCCCATGGCTGTGTGTGAAACCAATCCTTCAGGATGTTGTTTCTATGAGCCCCATCCTACTCTTACCTCCTTTTTCCAAATGGAACAAAAAGGCAAAGGACAGTTTCCAGCATGTGCTTGTGCCTGCTGGATTTGATGATTTATTTAATCCATTTCCTCATTTGGAAACTTTCTTATCTGGCTGGGGATGATGCTGAGCAATGCCTCTCTGTGTGCCCAGCTCCCACCCAGCCCCAGAAGAACCACAGTGAGATTTCACATTACAACATGGGATAGTGACAATGTTTCTTCCCTCCACCAAGCTTTGCTTATCACACACCAACTAAACTTCTGTGCTTTTCTGGAAAGAGGCTTCTACCCCACAAAGGGCACCCCAAACTTGCTTAAACCTTTCTACAATGCAGAAAATAGCACTATAAAATTTGTGAATGGAAGAGAAAGTCCTGCAAAGTCTTGCTCTTCCTATCTGCTCTTCTCTAGCCATTGATACAGAGCAAAATGAGCTGCTGTGGCTACACAGGAGCTCATGAAACAGCACAGGCAGGAGTGAGCTACGGTGCCCCCCTCTCTCCTGACTGCCATAGGGGTTGGTGGAAGGCTCTAGCAGCTATCTATCTATCTATCTATCTATCTATCTATCTATCTATCTATCTATCTATCTATCTATCTATCTATCTCCATCCATCCATCCATCCATCCATCCATCCATCCATCCATCCATCCATCCATCCATCCATCCATCCATCCATCCATCCATCCATCCATCCATCCATCCATCCATCAGAATTGCCTGCAGATTTTCTCACCCTGCTGATGACATCCCTCCATGGCTTCTGCATTCACTTTGCCTTCCCCTAGGGGTGACATCTCTCCTAGTAATTGGTGAAAGCTCCTTGTTTTTCTATAAGTCTTTAATTACCATGGCAGTAATCTTCCAGTAACTGACTTTGCTTTTCCAGTAATTACACTGCATGGGTGTAATGGACATGTAGGACAACAGATCCACCAGAGTATCTGTAAAAATTAGGATTTATACTCCACCCAAACGCTGATTTCCGTAATCACATATGTACATAATCTCCCAGCTCAGTGAGGCTTTCCACAGATGTCCTCATATGTTGGAGGCTCCTGGAGGCTCCATTTTCCCAGCACACCAGTGGCTTGGATGCCTGACACATTTGATGCTGGTGGGCATTGCTTCCCTGTGACTGAAATGTAGTCCAGTCCAATCAATCATCAACAACATCATCATCATCATTAAGTGATTTCCCCATCCCATCCCTTCCCCAGAGGGTGAACAACCAACCAGCCAGGCAGAGGGGTACCAGGAATCCTGCAGCACAGCCTCTTCCAGAAGAAACCTGACTTTTCTATCAGACATCGGACTGAGGATGACATTTGCTTCCACACTTGCTTGAGGAATGCTCATCTTCTCCGAGGCTTCACAATGCCCATGTGTGGAATGCAAGCTATTCTGACATTATCAAATTTAGCAAAGGTCAGATACCCCAAAAATATGCAGGAGATGTGAACCCCCTCTCTTCTAGAATTTGCAAATATACATCTCATATTAAGCACATGCCCACAAAGAGCCAAGGTCAGAAATATCATTGTGGGACAGTGCCCTGTGCTCTAGCTTAGAATGGAAATAACTGAGAAATAAGTATTTTACTTTCTTTCCAAAATGTTAACACTCTTAAGCTAAGTGCTACACATTTGCATGTGTTTTTCTCTTTTAGGACACTTCCATATTTATTTGTGCCAGCACTGCTGGATTTTGTAAATATGTTAATATTATTTGTATTATCTTCCCTTCTCAGCCAGAAAAAATATCAGATGGGATTTTTTTCCTTAATGGTCTAAATAGTCAAAGCTGGATATGTCCTACATAGTAAACTCATGAGGTTTATATTAATGAATTGTGGTTAGAGGGAGGACATTTACGGCGCATTTTTACACAGAACAATTTTCACTGAAAGAGTTGAAAAATAGTTGTTGGTGTTTTTTCTTACGGAGACTCAAAAGTTGAAAAAATGCCATCTGTTTTCATTAAAATTAAGAAACATGATATTTTCTGACCTTGTTCTGTATTGATTTTTTTCTGATGAACCTCTTTGATCATAGTAGTTTTATGCTGCATTTCAAATCAGCAAAGACAAGGTCAGTACCTCCCTGCATAACAAAAATTTGTATTAATCCCTGCATTACTACCCACACTTATACTTGAAAAGCCATACTTTTTTTATTACACTGGTTGTGGACTCTGTCTAGTATTGCTGTCCAATTGCTGTAGTTAAGTAACACTTCAGGGAATATTGGTAATATTCCTGCCAAATGCTTTCACATGTACCTACATGACACACACTCTGCTGCCAACAAACATGGTAACTAAACCTTTCTGAGGGGTAGTCAGTGCATCTCAGATAACTATGAGATAATAAGAGAAAAGGGAGATGGGATTCCTGCTGTTTCTCAGCTTGTCCTTGTGGGGTTTCCCCATTTGCAAGGCCTTGAAGGGTTGCTGACTTCAAATCAACAAGCTCAAATGCATCCAAATGCATTTTCTCTGCTAATTCAGGCCTGACTACTCACAAAAATGTTGGGGTTTTTTATTCCTATTTTGAAATCTCTTGCACAAGTTTCAGAAGAGGCAGCCCTCTGCATGTCTTCCTGCCATCTCCCAATAATTCACTACCAAAAGAAAACCACCAGAAAAAAAAACTGGAGCTCAGATGTTTCAGAGAATTAAAATTCTCCATCTTTTATGAAGAGAATTAATGGAAAAACACTATCCAGAACATCCATAAAAATAATCCCTTTTTTCTTCAGCTGGCTTTAATCTCTCCCTCACTTTCAGCAAGGACGACTCCCAGTGGTGGTCCCAGATCAGATGCTGTACATGAAGCAGCTGCATTTCACAGCACAGTAAATCACTTGCAGATACCCAAATTGGCCACAGATGCAGAGCCAACTCATCCAGCGATGTACGGGACAGTAATGCTCAGGAAGCAGCTTTAGTTTCATCAACTAAGGTAGCTTGGGTGACGCCTTTGCCTGAAGCACTGCCCCGGCTTTCTCTTGCAGCCAAAAAAAAAAGCTGCTGAGTGTGGACAAATCATGGAACAGATTAAAAAGTAGCTGAGCTGACGCATGTTCTCTATATATCATCTTCTTTCAATGTGCGATTCAATCCAAATTCCTCAGGCATCAAATGGTGGACTGGGGATGGGACTTATTTTTTCCTCCATTATTAAAGAAAAATCCACAATATGGTTTTTGAAAAGACCAGCTTGAAGTGATGCATGCCCACCCAAAAGTACAGAAAGCATCTCACTCCAAATTGCATAAACATTCAAGATGACATTTTTTTTAAAATGTGCTTTTTGATATTGCTTCACAAATTGCGTATGTAGAAAATGGTTCCATGTTCTCTTACAACAGACAACTACAATTTTGCCAATTAGCACAGAGCTAATGGGAAAGGTGCTTAGGTCTCCCTGGTATCAAAGTATCCTGTGTGCCTCTTGCATTTCCCTGGACACGATAAGAGTACATGTGTAGCACCTCAGAAATTGAAAACTTTCTTTAATATCAAAAGCAGGGAATGGAGATAGTTCACATCTTTCAGAAGCTCTTGCTCTGGCTGATCACTGTCATGCTACAACTTCCAAACCATCAAGAAGAAACACTAATGATCTGCAAAGAGCCTGAGGTCTGCAACTATTTTTTTAAGTACATAAGTCAGAGGGAGGAGGAAAAAAGAACTAGACAATTGTTTTAACTTCTGGTGTTTTACAAACATGACCAACAATTGCAAATACCACTGCAGTTCAGGGGCAGGGGAGCTGCTGGAAAGACAAGCAGTACCTTTTTGAACAGTCTGAGGCATCTATCAGGGCAGAGTATGGAGATTTATGTTAACAGGTGCTTCACTGTGCCATGAGTACAAAGTTTGATCTCCCGCGAGCCTGCTGCAAGCTGCAGGAGAAGCCCCTTGACTGCCATGGCCAGTGGGTCAGAACCACAGAAAAAACAAGTCAAAACAACTTGCAGAGAGCAAAGGAAAAGCAAAAGCACATTGCCAAGAGATAGAGAGCTGGAACCGGGGTTGGTGCATCCCACTTGTGGAGGGACAGCCACAGCTGGCACCAAATGACAAGAGCCAGCACTGGGTGAGGTGTTTGTGATTCAGAGGGCTGATGGTGCCAGAGGCAGAAATGGAAGCCTCTGCTCTCCTGCCCTGAGCATGACAGCAGAGGAAGGAGTTAACAGCACGCAGGTTTCGCTTTACTAAAACGATTTTTGTTTTGGTTTGGTTTTAGATTGACATGCCTGCACCTGTCAGGGAGAAACCATTCACTCAGTACAATCACAGAGATCTAGAGGGCAGATCCTCACGGATCATCCATCACGCCCTGCTCTGGAGGAGTTGAAAAAGTAGTAATAAACACAATGCAAGCAAGCAAAGGCTGGAAGGAGAGATCAAAGGGTTTACCCAGCATGCCTGGCTGTGGGAATGGGGAGGGCAGCTGCGTACATGAAAGGGTTACACCCAAAAAATGAAGATGATTGCCAAGCAGGGTGGAAAGAAAATCTGTTTACAATTGCAAAGCCTCATGCTTCCATCATCAGGTGTTACAGAGCAGGAATTGTTTCCTGCTAAATTTTCCAATTAGCTCTCTTGACTTTTTTAAGCATGTAGTTTCCTTTCTTATTATTTGTTTGGAAAATTCTTTTCTAGGGTACTGTTCCCATGTTACCCAAGAATTAAAAAAAAACAAACCTCAAAAAATCTGATGTCATTAGGATGAGCCATATGCCAGCTTAGACAAGATTATAATGGAAAAAATCCCAAAACTCTCAACTCTTTGCTCTGATTCAGGTTCAAGTCTTCAGCTTCAGCTGTAACAAAAATAATGATAACTTCGTGTGCCCATATAGGGGGTCCAACTAATGGAAAAATTTGAAGTTTTATCACATTCTCCCTCCAAAAAAAAACAATTTAAGAAGTAAAGTAAGTTACTGTCGTTTCCTCTCTTCCAGAGCGAGTGGAAGTTTTGAATACGTCTTTATGTTTTTAAAGAAGGAGTCAATTTGAAAATAAAACTTTAAAAAGTTTAAAGAAAGAACATAGAAGTATTTTGAAAAGCAAGAATCAAGATAGCTACTGATTTAGTGATGGACAATATTTTGAGGTCTGAGAAGCTTAAGACTGGGTCTTCAAGAAGAATATGTTCAGTACTGCGAAGATGAGTTAAAAAGAAAAGAAAATAAAGGAGCTGACAGGGAGCCCTTTCAGGCCAGTATGTCACTGAAGATGAGGCAGGGACTTTGCTGACCCTTCAGGCTGTTTGCTGGGAAGGAACTCAAACCCTTCCTGTTAAGAGATAAGGTTAAGAAAATCATCATCAAACAGTTGCATTGAAATGCTGCTAATAATACAGCATTCTGCTTTCCTGGGATGGTTTAAAAGCTTGCCATATTTTTATTGGACTTTCCAATGATGTCAGTTCGAGGCAGGGCTTAGACAAGTAATTGCTAAAGGGTGAGTCTAAAAAGGGTATAATTACTGAAGGGAGTGTCTGATGTGGGAAAGTGGCATTCCAGCTGGAAGGAGAGATGGGTCAGTCTCTCCTGGGTCCCAGTGAACTCCCAGATGCTGCATGAGTATTCCCAGCCCCACACAGTCAGTTATATCCATGCAATGCTACTGACCTCTGTTATTCTTTAGCAATTCCTTGGGCAGCAGCAATTCCATGTCCAGCACTATTCACTGTCACCGTGCTGGGAATGCAAGCACACCTTGAACCCCTAAGATATGTAACCCTCAAGTTATTGCATCAGGCCAGGGTTGCAAAACAGACAATTGCTGACTTCAGTAAAGATGCATGGGTGTAACTGAGAATAAATTTTGGCCCGTAGCATTGGGAAGGGTTTCACTGTAACTTGCAAGAGGGATAGGGAGGAATCCTCCTTTTGAAATGGAAACACTACATCCCCTGCTGTCCATCCCCTGCCCACAAAAGTTGCCCATCCTCCTTTTACAAATGAGAGGAATTCCAGGTGTCACCCTCTACGTCCTCCTTTAAACCACTCCTTCACACTCACCTCTCCCACAAATGCTGACAAGCTAAATTGGCCTGTAAATAGTCTGTACCAAAACTCCTTTGTAGCCCTGAACTGTGAAGCTGCTCCTACACCCAAAAGCTCTGCAGCTTTTTCTCTCAGAGAAGGCATCACAGTCAAACTGCCCCAAAATGTACAACCACAAGACAGTGCAAGCACAAGCAGCTCAGTCTCCTTGTCTGGTGCAGCCTGAAGAATCCTGCCAGATCCAGTACCTGGGAGCCACTCAGTGATGTGAGGATACAGCTACCCTGGAAATAAAACCACTCCTAACAAGACACAGTTTTGACATGCCTGGTCTTAGCTGCCTTCCGACATGAATCTTTGTGTCTTCTGCCTGTACACACTTCAAATACAAAGCAAAGAAAACTCCCAGGAGGAATCATCCAGTGGAGGCTTTTGTAAGAGCTGCTGTGTTGTCTGGGAGCCTACGTCTCTTCATGGCCCTGGCTAACATATCTGAGGTAGCAAAAAGCATCAGCAAAGAGCTGGCCCAAGTCTGAAGGTGCTGTTAATGGTGCACTGGTGCCCTAAAGGCAGGCATGGCTGAGAGCACAGCACACACTGATCAATGACTCCAAGCACGCTGCACCTTCACATTTAAGGATTTCAATTGTGCTCTTATTTTTCTCCCTCACTTGTCCCCTTTCCTTTCGGTACAAAACCATAGGTTCTCCTGGCTGCTGTCCCTGTACCAACTGCCTACAGGACTTGATCAAAATACACTTAACTTTCATTTAAGCCTTGCCACCAAACTGATTTAATTTCTCTCAGCTCCCATCTCTAACACTTCACCATCCCAGCAAACACAAAGTAGGAGAACATCACAGCCCCCAGCCTCACCGATTGTCAAAAAATTGTACTCATTAAACATCTCCCAGAGCAATACACAGAGCAGGGGAAGCAGCACTAATATTGTTGAAATATTTAATTTATTTCCAGGTCACAGAATAATCTGAGTTGGAAGGATCATTGAGTCAAACTCTGAAGTGAATGGTGCATACAGGAATTGATCTCACAACTTTGGTGTTAGTAGCACCATGCTCTGACCAACTGAGATAATCTCAGGTTGTTAATCCCATACAAACTCTAATCCTTTAATTCTGCACAGCACAACCCATAGGCAGCCACAGGGCACTTAATGTAATTGATGGGCTTCCTATAAAAGAGCCTGGCTGGTCACAGAAAGCCATCTCATTTCTATTTATTGAAGTTGAAATCACTTTGCAGTAGCATCTGTGGGCATTGCTACTCATTTGCCCACATGAAAAAAATGATGAGAGTGTTACTGGTTCACCTGTGGGAAAGGAAATAGTCCATAAAATATGTTTGACAGGGATTTGCCAGGATCTTGGGAAAGTTTTATATTGAAATACTTGGAAAGCCAACACTGCAGGCAAGTTCAAATTGGTTTTTGATTCCTTTACGCAATAACAATTTTTGTCTGTCTTTTCTTCACTCTCAAATAAATAAACAGTTCTATTACAGGCTGGAGCCTGTTCAACTTTGAGAAAAGACCAGGACTGGCTTTTCTCTCCACCATGTGTATAACATTGAATGACATCTTAATGCAATCACTTTGGACAGCTGAAATGAGATCTTCACAAATAGGATATTTTATAATTTTTCATGGCTATAAGCAGTAATCCTTAGAAGCTCAGGGAAAAGAAAAAAAGCACATAATGGATTCTTCTGAATTCTTCCTTTAAATGCTTTTAAAACAATCTTGAAGGAAACTTTCTTCTACTCCACCAACACTAATGTGCCAGAACACCAAAAATGTGACATGATCAAGAAACCCCTTCTTCAGCTGCAAGTTCTTCAGCCCCATTTTAAGTCAGGCTCAAAGTTCCATTCCCATCCCCAATAATGACTCGCACTCTGTGCTACTCCCATGCACCTGATGTCACAGAGTCAAGTCACTGCAAATCTGCCACCTCAGCCACATACTCCCACAGGGAGTGGCTTTTCAAACTAGTCAAAACTGCCCTGAGAAGAGTCTCCAAGTCTCCCTGCTGTTTGTTTGTTCTTCCCCATCTGTAGCTGGCATGTAATGAAGGTGAGGAGATGAGAAAAGGTTGGATCATTGAGGCAGGGGGACTGGAAAGTACCAATTGGTCACAGCATCCAGAACAAGCAGTGGTGCAAAAGAGGCTGGAGAACCACAAAGTGACAACCCCTTCTCCCTTTCAATTGCTCTTTCCCCTCTGCTTTTGTCTCTCCAGACCACGGCTCCTTCACTTGCACGACCACAGAAAGAAGGAGTGTTTCCCATATTCACCACTGTTAGAGCACAGCAAATGTATGAACAGTGTATTTCACACAGTATGGTACCACCTCCTTACATTTCCTCCAGGGCCCAGACATCTGCCACACCTGAGGTGTACACTGCACAGTGGTAGCTCTCGAGTCCACATGCAGGCCTCTTCATAGCCCGGAGAGACACAGCGTTCTGCAACACACTTAACACTCCATAAGCTCATGCCTGACTAAGGACCACCAAATGAGAAACCTGACAACGAGAGAGAACAAACAATTCCTTAAGTTTCTTCTCTAACAAGAAAAAAAAGCATTAGAAGCAACATCTTATGTCAAGCACATAAAATAGACTTTTTCTTTTAAACAGCAATAAGCAGCATACCCTCGGTTCTCCATCTCTAGTCATATCATCCTTCATCTTGCCCTGCCAACTCACAGCTCTCTGGGCTTTCTGCATCCCAAATGCAAACCCTGGCATGCAGACCAACACTGCTGCTCTTACCACCTCAGAGCAAACCTTACCCCAAACAACTCTACACACCAAACATAACCTGAGCACTCAGTCCTTCCTGGATCTAGCAAGAAGCCTGCTTACCCAGCCCTCCCCGTCCAAAACTACTTTGAAGATTTATAAGTCAACAGCAACCTTATCAATACGACACCTTTAACTTACATACCATACAAACACCAGTCTGCACAGCGAAGAATCCAGAAAGATACTACACCTTTTCTGTGGACTTGCTGTCCACATCCTTAACCAAAGCACTGGTGGCAAACCTGCAAATACCTCCCTGCTCAGAATTCAGCATCAAACATCCACTCAGACTTCACAGAGCTGCCCATCCTGAGTCTCATCCATCTTTCAGGCAACCCACAGCCAGGGCTAAAGACAGAGAAGAATGAAGAGCTAATTTAATTTCTGGATCCTGGAAGTACCACCAAACTAGGCTGATTCGGGACCTTTGCAGCTTGGCAAGCTGCTGGCTCCACCTGATCATGGGTGTAGATTACGGAGTGAAGGGGCTGCAGAACCAGCTTTGTATCTTTCTTGTTTAGGTGCCAGCTGGTGCTGATCATACATCCCAGAATGATGTCTGGGAAATACGGGACTTTCCTGTTTGAGGGCAAGGCTAGAGTTGGAACTGGGGCTAACACTCGGGGCTGGAGGCACTAAAAAGCCAGATCTGCTCCCAGACCCTGGTGAGTAGGGAGCTGCAGTCACCCACAGAGAATCAGCCCTGGCTGAGTCTGGGAGGAAAGTGACAGCAGAGAGCACAGGGCTCATGTTCGGCTTTAAGGGTAGAGGCTCGGAGTAGGCAAAGGGATGAAAAGAATGCTCAAAAGCAGGAATGCCAAGTAATGCTCTGAATCGCTATGAATCAGGCTTTCTGTCCTCATGCTCCTATCACTGGCCTTCATGCCAGCCCTTAACCCAGTCCTAATGCCAGGAGAAGGGCCTCTAGCCATCCTTCATCCTGTTCTGCAGCAGCCTGCTGCAACTGCTGAATTTAGGGAGAGGGGCAGGAAAAGAGAAAATAAAAGGAAACAAGAAACACACAAAACTTCCAAACAATACCTGCCAACTGCAAGCCCCAGCCTTGTGGCCTTTGCTGCAGACATGGATCTCTGGGCTAGATTAGAGAGATAGCCTTAAACCCACTGCTGCAGGCTAGGTGTAGCATTCACACTGCTGCTTAGGAGAGCTTACAGTCCCAGGCAGGCTGCAGAGGTTGGAGACAGGTTGTTGCATGCTTGTTCTTATGTCAGTCCTCTGAAAATAAACAGCCATGGAGGGGAGGTGGGGAAGGGGAAAAAAAAAACAGCATCTGTCAACAACTCAAACTTGTGTTTAGGGCTCGCATTCATGGCAAAATGATTGCTCTCTATTGCATCACACAAAAAATGGGTGTTTATGCCCATGAACTTGGACAGCTGAAGAAAGATATCCTTAATGTTTTCTAGATTCTCACCATGAGCCTTCATCACATGTACAGGGGAAAAGAAATCTCCGTGGTGTTTGTCATATGCCATCTAGAACCTCCTCCTAAACCCAGCATTAACACCATTGCTGCAGGCCTGGCCTGGCCCAGAACAAATTATGCCCCCATATTCTCAAAAGACTTCGTCCAATTTTCTCCTGTACATATTTAGGAGAAAAAAAAACCCAAACAAACAAATAAAATCTAGATGCGATGTACTAATCCATCAAAATTTATAGAAAGTTATGTAGGTGATTGAAACATCGTTAGCACTTCTCACATATTAGAGGAGCCTTGGCACTTTCCAAGAGTGAGCATGAACTTACTTCTCCCTCTAGAGGACATGAAAATTAGCACAAGGAATGTGTCATGTCTAGGCCAGAAAAGTAACGAGATGCTAAGGCAAAGGGTCGGCATTTTTGCTTTGAAAGTCTACTGGCAGTTTAAAAGGACCAAAATTACAACTGTATAAACAATGAGTCATTAAGTTATGTTTATTTTTACAGCGATGCCCTAGAAAGTACAAAATAAATTCTGAGTTAACTTTCTGAGTTAACCTGGTATTCTGGAATCCAGCTCTCGCTGCTCTTCACCATCAGCTCCTCCACTGCCTGTGACCCAAATCTGCAGGATGCACTGGTCCTCAGAAGATGTCAGCCTCACTTCTCTTGTGTCTCGAAGCACCAGAGGTGTGACCCTTACCTGAGCACACAGGCCAAAAGCAAGCATGCACCCTGCCACAGCTGGTTGCGTATTGTTTAATCAAAATATTTCAGCATGGAAATCAGGTCCCACTGAGCAGAGGTATCCTTACAAAGCTTGTTTTACTGGCCTCATCATGGGGAAACCGAATCCACAAAACTCCACCTTCCAAAGCTTCTAACTGCTACATATATTAAAATATATGTTATGGAAAAAGCAACAAATTAATACCAGCCTGGCACAGACCTCAGACCTGGGAGGAAGCCTAGTGCCAACTTCTCAGAGTGCAAACCAGCCATATGGCACTGCAGAACTTCAGGGGGGTGGGGGGATGAAGCCCCTCCAAAAATTCTACTACCTCACTAATGAAATTTTTTGGAACTTAACATATATTATCTAGCAGTATCTCCTTCCAGTCCTCTCCCACTGAATCCCAGTGAATGACTGCAAAGACAGGACTACTTGGAAAGGCCTTGGAATATAAGATTAATTGCTTTTGTACATTTTTATCTTTGATAACAGAGTTGTGAGTATTACCACTCTACATACTTAAGCTTTCTAATGTCACTAAATCTGGCCTCAAATTCCCAGAAATGCATTTTTCCAAGCATCTGGCCTGTGCCTGACAATTTGATGTCTTTCACATGCTCAGCCCATTCTAAAAAATGTATATAATAAAAAAAATCAACAGTATCTCAGATTATACAGATAATTTCAAGCCCATTCTTACCCACACTGGTACAAACGCTACAGGCAGCATTCTGCCACAACCCACCCACAGCTTGCCCTCTGCATAAACCATCTTATCCTGCCTTTTTTAAGCCAATCCTCCTCCACTACTTTAAGCCAGAAAGGAGTATCAAAGCAGCTCTTTGAAAGAAAGTTCTGCTTTTGCAGATGTAAATATTCCTTCTGGTTGCCCGACAGAACTGGACTCCAATCCATTTTCAGAGAAGACAGAAAACAAAACAGTTGTGCTTTGAAAATCACACCAGACAGTTATGAAAAGCCCTACTTGCAGAAACATTCCCAAAGCCTCCGTGACAAAGCAAGAGAGTTTATGGCACGACCTCAGTAAAGATGCTCTCATTCAAAAGGGGAAAAAATAGTAACCTGAGAGCTCCACTTTGACTCTGGAACACCCAGTGAGCAGTGGAGCAGAGAAGGAACATGTTTGCAGTCGACAGAAGGAAATTGTCAGTCTTAGGGGTAGGCATCACACCCGCAGAGTTCAGTGTCACTGCTGCTGTGACATCTCAGGGCCATCTCCTGGCTCCACAGCCCACCAGCACTCCACAGGCCACCTCACCAGGGTCTGTCTGCTTGTGCTGTGACATGAGGTGAGCTCCACAATGGAGATCCTTGCAACAGTCCACAAGAGACCCAAGAGCCCTACCAGCAAGTGCAATCTTGGGGAGTGGAGGAAGAGGGGGTAGGAGGAAAATTATGGAAGATAAAGGGAAAGCATTAGCTTTGAGCTGGTCTTGTCCCCATTGCTTTTATACATAGAACTGGTATGTACAGTAATACTACTCTGTCTGCACAGGTGCCAGCAGCAGGGCACAGCAAACACACGCTGCCAAGGCAGAGTGGGCCTTGTAGGATCCTCATCTCTGGTGGAAAAGTGGGGATAACTGAGTATCTGCACTACTTTGAAGCTTTTTCTTTAGCACAGGACACAAAATCATGCCATCCCATCCTCATTCTCCCCACAGCCAATCACACTGGTGCCTTTTGGTAGTTACCTGCAGTATTCTTCAGCTGTTTTCTGACTTTGGGTATCACCAGGAAGATGCTTCCTTTCATGGCTCTGGCCCAAAAAGCTCCCCATCCATCCCCTTCCTGTGGACTGCCTCACTTTAGTACCTGTCAGGCCTGCAGTGGCCAGGACACATAAACTGCACTCACAGCCCACCTCGACAAGCACACACCCCACTGCAACAGCCACCCCCAGGCCATCTGCACTTGCACATGGGCTTTTCTGGCTGTGCTTCACCTCAGGTCCCCTGCCAACACCCCGACTGTGTACACCTGTCCTAGAGCAAACACCTGAGGCAGGCAGCTCATGCTTTGAACAGCCTGCACAGACAGTCCTGCTGCACACCACTGCAAGCAAGGCTCCAATCCAAAATGACAGATTCAGGATCACCTTCCTGCTACAGAACAGCTAGGGCTAGGCAAACTTGATAAGGCTGTGCTGCACTGCCTGGAGGGAAGACGAGGTTATGTGGGCTGGGACATTTCCTCTTCCCTCAAGCAGAGATGAGAGCAATCTCCTTTCTCTGAAGAGTCTCCTCAGGTAAAGGAGGCAAACACTGCCCCGTGGGACACGCTCTGTCTCTGGGGCTTCCAGTTTCTTTGCCAAGAACCAGCACCTACCCCTGCCTTCAGAGCAGCCAGGCCCGAAGAGAAAGTGGCTGTCTCTGGGGAGTCCGACAACCCCCAACTCACACAGATCAGCCATGGAACAGTTTCCTGGTGGAGTCATCCCCTGCTGAGCTACACAAAACAAAGCACACACAGCTTCACAGTCACTTATGCTCACCCCACTTCACCAAAAACAGAGGTCTGCCCAGTGCACAACTTGCTCCTGGGGAAAGGCAACAAGTCAGACACAATTCCCCACTGTCATTCAGCAGGGAGAATCCCCAATCCAATGGGACCTCAAGGACAAAGTGTACAAAGCTGGTACTGTTTCAGTCACCTTCAGCACTGCACTGATAAACCCAACCAGCCAGGCTCAGGGCAGCCATCACAGAGGCCACCTCTGCCTGAACACCTCTGTACACAAGCAGGAAATAAAGTGTCCGTGCTTCTGGCAGCATCTAAGCCCTTGGTGTTATGAGAAAGAGCCATCACCTAGGTCTTGCAAGTCCTCCTTCCTTCACTATCAAGTTAGAGGGTGGCCCCTCTCTTGTGCCTGATGTAATGCCCATTTCCAAAATGCACATATTTAATCTCAGTGTCCCAACAAACATCCCCATTTGCTGAGAAAATACCAGTCTTGCTTGCTCCAGTAATAGTGTCTCACTTACATGTGAGAGTGCTATCAATCCCTGTGTGGATTGAGAAAGAGAGCAGAGAGAGATCTGGAATCCCTGCTTGGTTCCTGTCTCAGCAGATTTCTAGCCAAAGGCACCAAAGAGGCTGTGAAGGTCAACCTGGGGATTGCAGCCCCGTGTGCACTTGGCCATCAATGGTGATGCAAGCACGGGGAGGCAGCAAAGGCACAATGCCTGCAGGGCTATCCAGGGGACTGAGAACCTGCAGAGCTCAGCTTGCTTCCATACCATGAAGAAGGCATGAGCAGTTAGAACACAGGAACAAACCAATAGGAGTTCAGCAAAAGTCAAACCTGCACAGAATAAGGATTTTAGCAGGCACAAATGTTAGATTCATTCTTTCCCATCGATCAACCTGTCATACACTCTGTTCAAACAATTACACCATGTTATTAACAAAACCACCCTCACAGTTTATACTGTATGTATATAAATAAAGGATTTTTAATTTTTAATAAAGAAAAAAAGATGGTGACTGACTAATCCACAACACATCATCCCTTTCTCTGAGCCAACACTGATTTTATTTCCCTTTCTTCATTTTTGCAGTCTTTTCTTTCCTCTTCTTCACATGCTTTGGGATTTTGTTTTTTCTCTTTTCTCTTTGGGCTTCTTTAACCATCTTTTTTCTTTCCTGCAAGGAATCAAACACCATTCATTTAAAGCCAGAAGAGAATGAAGAATTTTAAGCAAGTCAATCAATTGTAACATTAACTAGTTGATTAACACATGACATAAAAATAAGGTTATCAAGATAAAGCAATTTTAAAATTCAATAGGAATGGTGAGAGGAAAGGAAAAAGGAAATACAGGTTGGGAGTGGAGCCTAGACCTGCACACTGGTAATGACATGGCAAAATTCAAACTAGTTAAAACCTGAGTTTCATGCAACCTTTGAAAAAAGTGTACAAGAGGCACCCTTAACTCGTGCTATTTACACCTAAGATTACAACAGGTTGTCTGGTCTGCATTTCCTGCTACCCACAGGGCTGTTATAGTTAATATGTGTTTCTATGTGTCATGCAAAAATATTGCATCCAGTAAGTGCTGATAACTCAGAGCAAGCTGATCATCAGCAGGACTGGCAGGAAAGAATGCCATGCTACTGCAGCACACTGTAAATCTGTGCCAGACACAGAAAGAACGAGACTCAACTAGAAAACAAAAACTCAGCAAAGTGGAAGGGGCAGGTAGAAGTAATTGCTGCTAATCAATTGCTCAACCTACAGCTAAACACACAGATTACAAAAAACCCCCCATCTCACACAAAAAGAAGTCCAAATGAAAACCTACCAATTCAGATGAGAAGTGGCCAAGACCTCCCTGCTTCACATCTGAAAGGCAGCAGCTCTAAACTGGCAGTGTGTAGTAGAGCACTGCGTTTTCATTTGACAGATATGAAATATATTATCTTAACTTTTCTAGGAAGAAAAGCCTAAAATGCAATGTCCCAAATCTTGAGCCCGCAAGTTTCACTCTGCTTTTTTTTTATTTTTAATTGCACAGCAAAAAGGCTCTCACTCATGAGTGATACTCTGCAGAAAAGCCCCACCAAAACTGAGCACACTGTTCCACAGTTTAGAAAATGAAACCTCAAGAAAACTCAAACCCCAGAGCCTAACCATAATCCCTTTGCTGGACTGCATTACATCTCTTGCCCTCAGCAAAGCTAGCCAGCCTGTTCTAATGGCACTGCAGAAGTCACTGTGGTACAAACACTCTCACCAAATCTTCAGTTCTACAGATCAAGTGGTCTCAGCTGTCTGGGCACAAGGAGATTGAGCAGAGACCACAGCCACAAACCTGAACACCAAAGCCAGGAAGAGTAGCCAGAGGGACTGAAAAGCTGCCCAGGCTTCACTGAATTCTACTTTGTGTAGCCCTGTAATTCCCTGTAGAGACCTCTCTTCCAGCTTTGCCTAAGCTACAGAGTGTTCCACACTGCTCTACATAACACCACATTTAATAAAACATCCACAGTGAAATTCACTGCCTCTGCTTTTGTTCTCCACAACAGAAAAGGTCCACAGCTTGTTTCAGACAAGAAGTGGCAAGAGCCACTAAGTTTGTATTTTTTTGTCATTTAAGCAAAGGTGGGAAAAATCAACAATTCCTGGCCAGCTGACCTTCTTGTCCATGCTAACTTCAGCAGGTTTATCTTTGGGATGTACAGATTCTTTACAGCCCGGATCAGAGTCCTCTGAGCTGCCACCCTCATCATCATCATCAGAGTCTGTTTCTGAATTGTCTGCCTCTTCAAGAAGTGCAGGAATCTGCAAAAGATATCAAGAATTATACCAAATCAAAACCAAAAAAATGACATGCACACACATATATGCACAATGTATATATATTCACAAAAAAGAAAACAGAATCTGCTGCAAAGAAACCCTTGAGCAATCTGATGCTATCTCCCTTACCACAGCCCTCACTGAGTCTCAAGATAAAGAAGGAAAAGTAGGTTAAGCCAAACTAAGAACAAGGCATCTAGAATGTACAACACAGATTCTTTTAGGTCAGGGCTCAAAGCACAGCTGTTATTTGCACGCCCAAACTAATTTCCCTAAGTTAAACAGCAATTTGCTAACATATGTGGAAGCCTATTTTTAATTATCCTTGGATCGTGCCCAAATCTACCTTGGGGGCACTGTATGTATTCTATATTACAAACACAAATATCTGCACTGGAACACTCACTTATTAAACAAGCCTGGAGACTGTGCTACAGCCTGATCCCATCCATATTTATATTTCCATTTAAAATCAAGAGTCTACACCACTGCTAGAGAGCAAAGTAAGGAGGGGCAATCCACACAGGGCTTCTGTCTTGAATGATACGGCTCCAAGTGATCTCTTTCCAACTTCTCATCCAATCTACTTTACAGAAATGTCACTGTCAAGTATTTCAAACACAGTAAGACATATTTTATGCCTTATACTGTTCTTTATGCAGTATTTCAACACAGATACCCTGAACATTTCCAAACTTGCAGTCATGCAACAGTTTAAATCAAGTACATTTTCCATAATCAGAAAACACTTTCCCTCATTTTCACCTTAACTTTAGAGATCATGGCAGCAGCAAGGATTATAATTTCATTCTCAAGCAACATAGCACCGGCCACAGTGCAGAGAAGCAAATTCTGTGCTGTGCAGACACACTGCCATGCCAGGCCCATCCTGGACACAGCCACTCTGCACACAAGAGGCTTCTTTCATGGCACCAGCTGCAGGACCAGGCATTCTCTGAACTAACTGTAAGCACTTTTCTGAAAATGGCTAAAATGAATGATTTCAAAAAGATAGTCTCACCTTCTGAACACCGGACAAATCCTTCTTCAGTCCTGTCACAGTCTGGTAGAGAATCTGCTCCAAGGGAGAAAAGAAGAAATTACGTTAACAAATCATGTCTTAATTCTTTGTGCCCAGAGAAAATATTGTCTAAAAATAAATTTAAAGAAATAAAGACCAGGGTAAAATCCACAATGGCAGCATTAAGCACTAACCAGACAATTTTAAAGTATGATATAGATTTAGTACTCCACACCTTGGTAGCAAAGCTTCTGTTTTGGTTTGTTGCCAACCGTTTCCAGCAAGAAGAATTCATATTCCTTCCCTCTTTTTTGCAGGACCTTAGCATGTCTACTCACATTATCTTGCTGAACATTCAATGCCATATCCTCTTCTTTCAACTTCATCATTATGTCCACATCCCTCTCATAGTTTTTAACTTCAGTCAGAGTTCGAGGTATGTAGGCCTTCTTAAATACCTAGCACAGTGAAAGGAAACACAGACTTACAAATTTACACACAGTGTCATGATGTTTTTCTCTCCCAATTATGCATCCTTAGGAGAATAATCACAATCAGAGAAATAAATGAACATAGCACTCATCCACTACCATTTAAACTACACAGTTGTTTTTTTGTTTGGTTATTTTTTGCAGGGGCAGACTTAATGTGCAATCTAGACATTATTAATAGATCATAATTAATAAGGCTCCTTCCTTATGGTGACTCGCACCAGCCCACTTAAAAAATGCTCCAACCATCTCTTAGCCTATTTGAGTCCTAAGGTTTTGTATCCTAAGAATTTTTCAAAAGTTTTTATTGTTATGCTTACAGGATGCAACTCCATTGAAAGGCACTGCTAGAACTTAATCTCTTTATGTAACAGTACCTGCTTCACCCTACAGTCCAACTCAGAAAAGGTTCTTGCAGCAGTACAATACAATAAATACTAACAGCAGTATCAACAACATACTCAAAAATTGTCACACTTGAAACAGTCTTTCAGCAAGCCTAGGTCCCTACCAGATCAGAGAGGTGTTTTGCTTCTTTGTTTCATGGTATCAGTTCAATCCCAGTACAGATTCAGTACACTCCATGATCATCACTGCTCATCTGAGAGCTGTGCACAAAGCACATGCCCCACTTCCACAGAGCTGCCCTCACTCAGCTCTACCCTTTTGCAAGGGAAGTGGCATTTACCAGCCATGGTCATACAGGAAGTCTGAGAGAAATGAACTGAACTGAGATCCTATGAAACCACCTCTCTTAGAGGTCAGTACCTCATATAAACAAAGGAGCAACTTGCTTGCAGATGAGCTTGCTACCAAACATTAGACCCTGACTCTACAGCTCAGTAGTTTTATGCTGAGGCTACACTGGGAAACAAAAAAACACATTTCCTTGGCAAAGCCTGAAGCAGTTAGTGAAACCTGCTGAGCTCCAAGACAAAAAAATCTTGAATAAATCAAACAGTATTGACCTCAAAGAAAAGAGGTTTTTGTTGAGTTTTGGTTTTTATTAAACTCTTCTGGAACATAGTTAAGACTAAGATAGAAATGGTTCTATCTTTACATTGAACATTTCCAGAACATTAACAGCTTTCTGTAATTTGAGATGGCTTCACTTAATGTAAAAGAACTGAATTAGACTGGGAGTGGAGCTAGATAGGCAATTTGGCCAATGCACATATCCAAACAGCCTGTTTCTGTTTCACTGGTCCAAAACCACTGGCATAATCAGATCTCTCTACTCAGGTTTTTTGTTAACTAAGCCTGAACTGGAAGATACATCAAGGGACCTAGATGTGAGCAAACAAACTGGTTTAAGAAATAGAATATTTGCCTTCTAACAGTTAATTGCTGTCAGCATTTACACATGGCATCCCTTACTACTTCACATCTCAACTAGGTCAAGACATCTCAGTATCATAAACAATGTTTTGTTTATCATCAACTGTACATTTTTCCAAAGAAAACAGAACATTTTTCAGTGTTTAGAAGAGGTAAGGTTAATATTAATTTCATAGCAGGAGCAGAAATCCTCACTTCCTCATCCACTTTATCTTGACTGGATCTTTCCTCCTCTGTTCTTTTCGATGCTATTTCCATTGCCTAAAGAAATACAAAACATTACAAAAAAAGTTATCATTCTTTAGAATCGCACCACTAAGCCTTCAGAATCCCATCCAACTATTCCATCTGTGTTTCTTTCTCCCCGTGCTCCACCGCCACTGACACGCACTCCAGCTTTCCCTACGGGAATGCCTTCAGCGACACCTAATGGTGACCAGCACTGCTGCGAAGCACACCCACAGCTGCAGATCAGGGCCCTCACAGAGCCAAAAACACTCGATGCTCCCCTCAGACCAAACCGTGGCAAGCCCAGCACGGCCACAGGATATACAACACCACTCTCCGTGTAAGCACGGCTCTATTTCTGCAGAGCCCCTCCTTGCCAGAAAGGAAGAGCTGACCGAAACCATCCTGGTTCTTACAGCACCTCAAACAGATATTTGAGTGTTCATGATCAGACAGACTTTCTGAGAAAACAGGCAATCAAAGTAGTGTCACCCTACAATGGTATAAATGGAAAAGACCTATATGCATTTTTGAAGCACTAGCACAACAATGTCATGGGCTGGCTTCCTTATAGCATAATGTAGAATAAATGGAGCTTGCTAGATTTTATTGTCCTCCTACTAAGTAACAAAGCCATGAAGTCTTACCTTAGACAGGTAGTCATCAATGTTCTCACTTGTGATAGAAGGATCAGTAATAAATTCAAACAGCTCCCTCACTGTCATCACTGCAACATTGTGCTTCTGGAAAAAGTCTGCCAGGAAACAAGGAAGCGACAAAACCCGTAAGTAATTCTAACTAACACAAGCAGCTTGGATGTTAAAGTGACAATTCCAGCAAGCCAACAACTCTGATGACCTGGGAAAGTTTCACCAGCATGTTCTAATCATACAGAGTTTAGTTACCAGATGATTCTTGGTCATCTGAAATAAAACTGTTAATTTCCCAGATGTAACAAATACTAAGAAAAGAAAAACTGCATTTATATAAAAGCCAAATCAACTTCAGCAGGATCCTGACTTAATGGAGTACAGGCTAAGAAGTAAAGAGTTCAAGACAGGTGTAGTATTTGCAAGGACTAAAAAAGAAAACATATTTCAAATAAAGAATGGAGACCTCAAACTTCTGCCAGAATGGTCATTGAAATATAATACAACCTATTATGATCCACCCAAAAGGGAAGACATATTGATGTCCTAGAATCTTCCTCACTACTACACTCAGAATTGGTTTCTTAAATCAGCCATCACCAAATTTGTAGGCTGCTTTTCTGTTCTGAGAAGCTGCAGCGAGTGACACTGAGGACTGTTCAATAAGTATTCCCTACTAAAATTCCCAGAGGATCTCTCACTGTGATAAATTAATCATAGAGTAAAAATGGCTTAGTTTAGAGGCAGCTCTCTGTGCCTATGGAACCACAAATCTCTGCAAAGACCACCTCTGGGGCAGAACCAGGTGTTTCTTAGAGTCCCTGTAGAAAGTTTAGGCAGAGAAAGTTGAAGTGACAAAAAACAAGCAAAACAACACCAAAACCACTGCAACTCACTGAGACACCAGAATATCTAGGGAGTAGGTAAAAAAATATTAATAAAGAGTGAGGGTACAACTGGCTGAGGCAGAAGGGAGTTACTGAAATGCAGGAACTGAAAAGGAATAAGGAAAAATACCATACTGGATATCAACAGACATGCAGCATACACACTTCTTTCCTAATTATGCGTCAAGTTATTTCAAGAGTCTCTGTCAAATAAGAAGAAAGTCAATCTGAAAAGAAAGAGGGGACAAAAGCAGCCTATAAGGAGATTTTTTTCTTTTTTTTCCTCTGGGACACACCCTATCAGGAGGTGTGTATCTGTTACACAACATGTATATTCACACATGAAGACCAAATTCTCAAGAAAAAAACACCATTAAACTTATCAAAATACTATGACAAGTGATAACATCTCTAATTACTCTGTGCCTTGATCCTCTCAGATGCCCTTAGTGCAGGGAACTTTATAACACACAGAAATATCTTGTCAGCTAAGGAATTCCAGATGTGGATTCAGCTCACAGAAGGCAACACATCAGTACGTCCGCATAGTATTTTAAGAAAGTTAAGACTGGGGTGAGCACTGCTGCAGACTGGGAGTGATTTTAGATCTATCCTGAGATTCAGCCATGTGACTTATTTCAGACAGATGATTTCTAGCAAAATAAGCTGCACTACTCTCAACTCAGCACAGTACACTGCTGCCTCAGGAAGTCACGAGAACACAAGACAGGAAGTATTTTAACAGAATTTGACAGCTTCTACAGTCAGTTACACCTGAAAGAACACAAGGTGAACTGACTCCATCCTGCTGAATAAACCAGCTGCCAGAACAAGGGTGGAAGTGCAGGCCCCTCACCGTTCACGTTGGCACAATCCTTGCGCAGGAACTCCAGCGCGTGCGGGTGGTCGTGCTCCACGGACTGAGACACATCAATGATGTACACATCCCCTCCGTGGTACCTGCAAGGAAACCCCACACAGAGCTGCACCAACTCCACCAGACTACTGAGGCAGGCAACAAAGCATCCTTCAAACTTAATAACCAGCAAAAAAAAAATCTTAACTTCTCTCTCCAGCATATGCCTTGCATGTTAGGGCCAGGGTGGCATTTTTCAGTCAATTCCTTCCCTCCTCTACACAAACTGTATAATTAAACTTTTTAAAAAAATATTCTGCTCATGAACAAAAAAAGCAGAGGCACATGAAAAAGAAAAAAGAACAAGCAACAAGTTCTAAAAAAAATGTAGCAGTCAAATGATATCTTACTAATACAAAATACCTTATATAAAAATGATACCTTACTAATTTTTGCCTGAGTTGACAGGGTTTTTTCTGGTTGTGAGAGGGTTTTGTGAGGTGATTTTGTTGTTTTTAAATTTTTTTTTCCTTTTTTTATGTTTTTTTTGTTTGTTTGCCTGCAGGGTTCTTTAACAGAGAAAGCTCAGATCTGGGTTAAAAGCTACATAATTAATTAGGTAAGTTACAAAACCCAGTAACGACAAAGACCCCACCCTCCCTGAAAGGTACATCAGTACTCCCACACAGAGGTTGCCAATGCATACATTTTAAATGTCACAATTCAGAGCAAGGATTAAAAACATACAGCATATTAAATTCACTGAGATCTGCATGAACAAGTCTGGCATCTTGGTACATTCTTCTCATGTACTGGATGATCTGTAGGTACAGCTCCCGGACTTTGGAGTCAGACAACTGAGCATTCTTCAGCAGAGGAGCAGGCCTTGAAATTACAAAAA
>VZTB01010731.1:42643-61846 GCA_013397245.1 Thryothorus ludovicianus
TAGAAACTAAATACTTCTTCCTTCTTCATACTAGCTGCAAATGCTTTAATTGCTGTGCCTGATCCTTTCACTCCCTGAGTGTGTCAAGCAAGCCAGGATGAGGAACCAGGCGCAAGGAGCCAGCAGGAAGGGCAGCAAAACTTTGCTACAAGTTTGCCAAAGATTCTGGAGCTCTATTTCCAACATGAGATAATTTGGACCATGCTACATTTATGTCAGCAACTACAAAACAATGAACTATCTTCGTGTATAATTAGAAAGCCTTTCCAGCTTTAAACTCTGGTAAAGTCAGTNACTTCGGTAAAGTCAGTTTATGAATTAATTTTGCACACAACTGAGGCTTCAGAATCACACATATTGCCTGCAGCAGTAGCTGACAAATGTATGGAACTATTCCACAGATCACATGCACATGTCAACTTTACAGGCCAAGAGTAACTGTAAGTAAATTCAGGGGTTGGTTTGTTTCGTTTTTATAAACCTCTGGGAAAAGCTATTACTAAATAAAAAATTTAAAAAAAACAAGCAAACAAAAAAATTGATGTTCTAAGGATACTTACCTATCACCTTTACCAATAAAGCCCATGACAAGCACATGACTCCTTAGCATAATTGGCTCTGGGCAAGGTATCTGGGCTGTATTCAACCTGAAACATAGGAACAAAGCCACAAAAAAAAAAAAAATAAAACCAAACTCTATTTGCTTTGCACTTGTGCATAAAGGAGCTCTGCAGCTTTGAACATAACACTCAGTGAGAGCTCAGGAAACTCTCCCTGGTGAAGGACAACTAGGAAATGCACACAAAATGCACACAAAAAGCCACAACCATTCTGAGCCTTTTCTAAGCATTCCTGTGTCAAAGAATCTTTAGACAGTTCAGGTTAATCCTAGATTAACCTATATCACACAGCATGCTGCTGCTCAGCAGCAGCTATTCCTAGCTTTTCCTTGCTGTTCAGTCATGTCAGACAGAGTTCAGACACTGAAGAGCTTAGAGCATTAGCAGGAAAACAAAAGAAGATCTTTATTCTTCCCTCTTTTGTTTCTCTCCCATAATGAAGCTTAAGACACTTTCCTGAACACTCCAGAGACCCTAGAGGGTAGAGGCAGCCCCAGTCTTGCAAAAAGACAGCACCTCCTATAAACTTGAAAAGTTTCAGTAACCTCTGCAAAATGAAATAAAAACTGGAAAAATCACCTTATTAAATTCCTCATTTCTTTTTCAGCCCATGTCTTCACCATTTTTCTTGGGTTGCCTTTGCAGTATCCATGACGAAATCTTTAAATTAGGAAACAGAAGACAAAAGGGACTCTTAGTCTATCACCACAGCATGAGCAGCAGTGAGCCCCCTTCCCCAGTAAAACCAGGCAGAAGTCAAACTCACCGGAATTCGCCACTCACATACTTATCCCGATCTTTAAACATCAGAATAGAGGTTTTGTAAATCTTTATTGCTCTGTTCTCTCCATTTGCAGTACTGGCATGATATACATTGGCCTATCAGAATAAAAAGGGAAGAAATAACATTAAAGAAAAGCTCTTTGAAGCAATTCCCATTCTGACACCTGGAAAAGAGCTCAAGCCAGCCCCTATGTGGCACCCAGCTGGAGGAGACTGCACACAAGGGCAATCCTTATTCCAAGAAAGGCAGCTTACAGGAAGTACACAAGATGGAGCAGGACTGCAACAATGCCCTCACAATAAAATCAACATTGCACAAGAAAACTCTGCCTCATCCACACTTTGGAGACTGAAATAGGCCCTTGTGTGAAGGGTTAACTTGAGCCTGTGCACTGTTCAGGCCCTAAAGTCTCATGTTTCCACCTCTACACCGGGCAGGAGCACGTCTTTATTCAGAATTATCTGGGTTTGTATGTTTTTTTAGGCACTACTTAATACTGTGGATATACATAACTTTGCCAAATTTTTTGTTGAAACATGCAATTAATAACATCCATAAATTTAAGATAATATTAAAGCATTCCTAGAAATCTTTCATACTTGGAAAAAATTGTTTTTCTTTAACATAAATAATTTTTTCTTAAGACAACTTCTTACCAATCAAGAAACACAAAAAATGTAGAACTAAGCCCAAATATTTCATTACATTTTCTGAGCATCATAAACTTTCACCCAGCTTGCATTAAAAAAAAAAAGTCTACTACATTATTTGCAATAAAACTCACTTCTTTCCCTGTGCTGATGCAGCCATTGATTTCTGATATGATACCTCTAGAGAGCATCTTGAACAGAATGATTCGAGTCCTTGGGTCCAACACCTTAAATTTAATAAAGAAAAGTCAGCAGAGGATAAAAAAAAAAAGAATAAGTGTCCAGTCTTCCTACCATATTAAAGGACCCTTGGCATTAAACTTTTCTCAAGGATCAAATAATAATTTGAACAGCAACGACTCAGAATTTTGCCATGAATCTAAGATGATATTTCATTTTTTCTTCAATTTTTTTCTTTTTTTTTAAGTAAGCATATGTCTTTGAGCTAACTCTAGAAAAGACAAAGAAATAATGTCCCACTCATAGCTCCATTAAATGTTTTAAGTAATCTTTAAAGTAAGATTTTTCTTGGGATACAGATACCATAACTGAAACAGAACAGTCATGCAGGCTCAGGCCAGTAATAATTCAGTCTTGTTAAAGAAGAAAAAAAGAAAAACGGCAAACTCAGCATTTTTTCTTGTTCTTTGGAATTTAATAAAAGCTTAAGAATTCTGCATTACACATATGAACAAATCACAATGTTAAACACCAAAATGAGCTCTAAAATGTTTATAGAATCAACATTAATCTTCATATGTGAAAGAAAGAAAAAAACAACAGGTGTCTTAAGCATAACAAGGGAAACAGAATTCCAAAACTCTGTTCCTGCTCTGTTTTTTTTCATTGATTCCAAAATTCTACACTATTTGCTCTGGTCAAAAGAAACATTTCATGAACAAAGGACTTACCTGTTCTACTGTTGCTCTGTCTGACTTGTCTTTGACTCGGTACCTAGCAGAGGTGGAAATAAAATGTTACAATCCCAAATATGGGCTCAGTACTTTAACAGAGCAAACTGTGACATTCTGTGTCAAAGGTAAGTTGACAGCCTTAAGAAGTAAGGCTTTTAAGTTCATACAAAACCAAAGGCTTCTCCTGCAGACAGAGGGTTGCAAAGAAAAAAAATCAACAAACAACCACCAGTAACAGCAGATCCCTCCACTTTTATAGATTATCTTCCTGCTTTTTCTGAATTATGTTCATTCAGGAGAAAACTGTATCTGTCTTTAAAACTTAGGGCTATAAGCTGCAGGACAAATAAAAAATTCTTAAGAAGAAATACTTTTCCTTCACCAAATCTTCAGGAGGAACTTTCAAAAGGCCTCCAATACCTTTTTAGCTCAGCAGCTTAAGGATTTCTGTTTAGAAATAGAGTATCAAAGGGTTTTTTCTAGGGGAATGACACCCATCACTTCTGTCTAACTATACTACATCAACACAATGAGATGTGCTACCAGTGACAAAAGAATCAAAACTTTGAGATGGTTCAGATAATTGATTTGGAAACCAGAAAGTTGAAGATCAAAGGGCAAACTGCATGTGGACTACTTCTAAACTTCATTTTTCTTAACAAACTTCTTCAAACAAGGAAATAAGCACTACTCTTCTGGGTTCAAAGTATTTAGGTGAAAATAGAAGCATAAGCAATACTCACATGTCTGCTTCCTTCTGTCTAGACTTTTCTGTGACTCTGTTTATAACAGAGTCATCAAAATTTAGCTTATCTGAAAAAGATGTAAGAAGAAATGAAAAAAAAAACCTCAAAATCCAAAAAAGTTTCCTACACACCAGGGTTAACCTAGCACTTTCCTCTGTTTACATTTCAGGATAGGACTATAAGGTAACAACACAGATGAGTGAGACAATTCCACAGACTTGGAAATGTGATGCCAGTAATGCCTTTTGGATAACATCTCACTATTAAATTTGTCTGTTCTTCTCTTAGAACAATCAAATGCCATTTTTCTTAACACAATAAGCAACAGTCTCACAGATTCTCTTCAGCAATGCATTTAAATGGTGTTTGATTAAATGCTAAATGTATAAAAGCTGCTGTATTTGGCTACAAATACCAGCAGCCTTCATCCTAGCACCACTCTGTTATAAAGTAAAACCCAAACTCAGATCTCCACCCTGCCAGAAGGTGCCAATCACAGCTACCTCTAGTCCTCACAGGCTGTGCTGAGCAGCCACCTCCATCTCAGTGTAAAAATCAAACCACACCAGCTGGGACAGCAGCCTCTTCACTGAGCACAGAAACCCTGGCCCTGAGAGAGAATTGCTGCATCATGTAGCCCCCCTAATAAATACCACAGGGGACTGCATTCGTCCAGAAAATGCAGCTGTGGTAACAGCTGTGGGAATGACCAACGTCACAACAGAGAGCTGATACTCTCCCTCCACCCAAACAGCTTGTTCCTACAGAGAATCTAGGGAAGAAAGACTTCATGCTGCCTGGAGAAGTCAACGGGAAAGAAAAAACCCCAACAAAAGAGCACTGTGGTTCTGAAGGTGGAGAGAGAGAGGTATGACAGCCAGTTCATGGAGAAAGAAGGCAACTTCGAGTATACAAAAGCCATTTTTAATCTCTCTGGCAATGCTTAACTCACCCATTCCAGTGAGTTCTGGCTTAACATAAGTGGAATTAGTCTGAGAATGCCACAGAGTGGTAACTGCTTAAATAATGGAAGACAGTGCAATTATACTCACCTAAATTGATTTTGTGTTCAAATTTCCTTAAAACCTTGCCTGCAGGGGTTGACAGTTTTGCTGAAGAGCAATTAGGGGTCTGTCTATTTGCCTGAAATAAAGGATTTGTTTACATAAGTCGCACTCTGTACACAGCCCTTTGAAATTCAAACTGCATCATTGGAAAAGTAATTTCAAATGCCTATGGCTAAAGCTGTAAGATGAAAATCACATGGGATACAAGGAAACAGGGATTAACACTGGATTTTACTTAATTCAAGAAAAGAAAATACAGGTAGCACATCAGTTAAAATTCTGAAAGTGCTCCAAACCAGAGTTATTTTTAGTCTAGAAGCTACAAGTCTCTCACACAGCACTTTATCTGTCTGTAAAAAGAAGAGAACAGAAAACAGTAAAAAGGAATAAAATAAGAGGGAAAAAATACAGAGGTAATGAACTGAGAAAACTTTCCAAGACTCTGTCTTTTCTTACATGGAGTCCTCCCCAAACATAACACCTGAACATGATTTCACCCTCACTGAACAGCATATACCTCTAAATGAAGGCAAGAATATACCACCCAGGACATGCTATGCTATGATCAGCACCACTCTGATTTATCTCAACTGCTCTGCTAAGTTGTTATCAATAAGAAAAATGAGGTTTTGAACCTCTAGTGTCCAAGCTGACATGAGAACTAGCACCCTCTTCTTACCTTCACAAGTGCTTTTCATTCTGCACAACACTAGAGTTTCTATGCCAACACCATACACTCTAAATTAATTCACTTCAAGCACCCCCCTCCATTTCCTATGCTTTTATTTTTCTCTGCCTTCTTCACTATTAAGTCAAAAATAGAACTGGTTTCACCCTGGATATGACTAACAGATAGTTTAAAAATAAACAGAAAGGCTGGGGAAGATGCTCAGAAACACAGAGGACAAATACCAAAAAGGAACATCTGTAGAGATCAGGGTGAGCTGAGAAAGGTAAGGAAGAGAAGGAAACTGCAGTGACAAAGAGAATCCAGCAACAGGGTTTGAAACAAGAAAATCAAATGGAGCTCTGGCTACAATGTACATACACATATGGCATGTCAGAGGAACAGATGCAAAGCAAGGGGATTCTCTCAAGGAAAAATTTCTGCCTGCATTTGTCCTCAACGTAACACTAAAACAAACAAAGCCTCCAGGTTGGCCCCATTAGCCCTTGGGCACCCTCAAGGCTCACAGAATAGTCTTCAACATACCTGTGGATTGCATCCACCAGCAGCATTGTGCCGCCTCGTGAGTCTTCCCACCTCATCATCCCAGTCCCAGTCTTCATCTTCCTCTTCATCATCGTTGTCATCATCACCATCTCCCTCCTCAGCATTAGCTTCTTCACACCTGCATAACTGGCAGTTCTCAGGGACCTCACCCTCTTTACAGGTTCCTGTGTCTTCCTCAGATTCACTTAAAAGAAACACAGATGTCTCTATAACTAAAAGTGATTGTTACAGCCACCAAAAAATTCCATACAGTTATCCTCATAAGTCACTTTAACATTTTCACTTGTGTTTTAATTCACCGAGTCCAGTTCTGAGGCTCTCTGTTCAGGAAAGATATTGAGGTGCTGGATAGGGTCTAGAAAAGGGAAACAAAGTTGGGGAAGGCTCTGGAACACAGCTGAAGGAGCTGGGGGTGTTTAGCCTGGAGGAAAGAAGGATCGGGGGGGACTTTATCACTCTACAACTCCCTGAAAGGAGGCTGCGGTCACGTGGGGGTCAGCCTCTTCTCCCAGGCAACAAGTGACAGGAAAAGAGGACGTGGCCTAAAGCTGTAAAGTTGCAGCAGAATTTGGAAGAATTTCTTCACAGAAAGGGTGGTTAGACATTGGAATGGATTGCCCAGAGAGGTGGTGGAGTCACCATTCCTGCAGATATGAAAGGAAATACCGGACTTGTTACTCAGTGCCACGGTCCAGCTGGCATGGTGGTGTTGGGTCACAGCTCGGATCCGATGATCTCAGAGATCTTTCCCAACCTAAGGGATTCTATAGTGCCAGTAAAGCGTCACGGTTTTCTGCCAGGACAAGTACGTCCCAAAGCAGCACACACAATAGGAAAGGGAAGCCGAGAGACGCACGCAGCCTTTCCTCTCACCTCCTCCAGTAAGCGGGCAGCCCCACACGCTCTCCCTTGCCCGCTCCCGGCCGAGTGCCGGGGGTGCTCCCCGCCCCGCTCCGCGTGTTCGCCCGGCCGCGCCTGAGGCCCGGCTCCCAGCGCCCTCACCTGTCCGAGCAGTCCGCATCGTCGAACTGCCCGGGCACGACCTGGCTCATCACCAGCGCTCGGTAATCCATGGCGGCGGCGGGCAGGAGGCAGGGAGCGGGAGGCAGGAACCGGGAGCCGGGATGCCCGCGGGACGCAGGCGCCGGCCCGGCCCGGCCGCTACGGCGCCGCCAGAGGGACCAAAAGCATCGCGGGCGAGCGCGGCTGGGACGGATCCGCCCCGCCCGCTCCCTGGGCTCCAGCGCCGGGAGAGCCTGGCTCCGGCACACGGAGAGACTTCTTACAAGGGCTTGTAGTGGGGAATGGCTTTACACTGAGAGAAAGTAGGGTTAGATTAGGTATTGGTAAGAAATTCTTCACGGTGAGGGTGGTGAGGCCCTGGAACTGGTTGCCCCGAGAAGCTGTGGATGCTCCATCCCTGGAAATGTTCAAGGCCAGGCTGGATGAGGCTTTGAGCAACCTGGTCTGGTGGAAGGTGCCCCTACCCACGGCAGGGGGGATGGAACTAAATGATCTTTAATGTCCCTTCCAACCCAGACCATTCTGTGATTCTATGAATCTCCAGCAGCTGCCAGCACATCAGTACTGAACGGTGGCACGTCTGTATAATATTAAATAACATAGCCTTAAAAATAGTGCATTTTCAAGCCCTCATCTCTTGACTGGGAATGACCATTCCTGCCACAGATTCATTGTTCTTTTCCCTAAAACACAAGTCATGATCTGTGTCCTCTGTAGTAGATACTGAGAAATTTTATTTGATACATCCTGAAATACTAAATTTCAATCTTTCTTAAAATAAAGCTCTACTTGAACCCAAAAGAATTTCAAATTTGGAGGCCTGGCTAGAAGCATCTTAACTCCTAATGCCCCTTGCACTGAATAACATTATAATCTATTTTTATACCGATATAATATAGGATTAAGAAAATAAAAGTGAATGCAGGGCTTTTGCTATATGGTGCATAAGGGTAAAAATTTAAAATGCAGTCTTTTGTTTTTTGTAGGTGTTTTTCCATTATCTAAGTGGTGTATATAAAAGCTATGACAAAACTGATTGTGCAGAAAACATGGATGCTTGCTCAGAGACACCTTTAAAAAAGATTTAATACAGTAGGTGTCATTTGCATCTGCAGCCCTTCCATAAAGTCAGCTCTTTGAGTCTCTGTGCTCATTTTCCCCAATGCATAAGCACCTACAGCAAAAATCGGATTAAGATCACCTGTTTACTGATCTTTTTCCTAGAACCAGGTGTTGGAGGAGTCTTAATCTATGTGGGTCAATCCATGTACATAAAGAAGGCACTGTTCTATAGGATTATTTCACCCTCAAATAAATTATTCAGTGCTCTTAAGTAAACATACCCATTTATTCTAATGACAAGGGAGTGTTTGACACTTAAAACTGCCAGAAGATTTCCACATTCATTTTTATTCCTTCTATGCTTCAGGCTTCTGCATAACTTCTTCTACAGCCTTGGAATGCAGCACACTTTTTTTTGTCCCAGGCTTTCAGAGCTCCTTTGGAAGCAGGAACGAACTGTTGTACAAACAACTCATCTGCAACAGGGTTAAGGGAAACAGTCTACTAGGCAATGGTGATACTTTCAGAAGAACAATGGGAAAAAAGGTGTTGGAGATGTACCAGTTATCACCCCTAATCCATGGGAGAACAGATATCTATCAGACGATATATTTAGCTTGGAACACTGTAGCTCCACATTCCCTGTCACACGAGACTCCACAGAAAACTACTACCTCCCTTACTCTTCCCATGGCTGCATTATTATATTTCCTGGAGGTTATGAGTCAAAATGTTTATCCACTCTCAAAGATGCACTAATTCTGTACTTAACACTGTTCTGGTTTGAAAAGCAAAACCAGTAACATACTCCAAGTCAAAAATACAATTTATTAGGAAAAGGGAAAATAAAACAAAAAGGAAACAAAATACATGCAATAAGGAAAAAGAAAATCACTGACAGAGTCAGAATACAACTTGACACCCTGTTGGTCAGGGTGTTGGTAGCAGTCCAGTTGCAATGGTGGCTGCAGCCCTCCTGGTTGCAGTTGTGGCTCTGTTGAAGCAGTGATCCTGGAGAAAGGTGCAGCCCTCTGCTGAAGGTCCAGTGGTGATGGATGGGCCTGTTCTTCCTCTGGGAGTCCAGTGGAAAGGCTGCCTTGGTGTTCTGAGTCTCAGATTTTTATCCAGGTAGAGGGGCTCATTTCCCCCCCTGTATGGAGCATTTCCCAATGGGATGATGGAAGTTTATCAGTGACTCAATGGCCCATTAGCAGAAGATCTGTCCCTGGAGGGAGGATGGGTCATGGAGGAGATAAGGAAACTGCTCTTGATGGTTTCTTATCAGCTGGCTTATCAACAGAAGATCACATCACTCCCCCCTATGCCAGTTCTAAGGGATGGTAATAGAATAACACACCCCTGATTATATTTTACACTGCAACCCATGACAAACACAGCACATTGTGTAGGACAGGTTCTGGTTCACACTGAAGCTGGGAAACTGGGTACAGAGACCATACTCAGAATCCCTGGGAGAACTGTGGTGTTGCTCCTTCCTGGAAGAAGTGATTTGAGAGGACCACCAACAGCTTCCTTTTCATACTTGCAGGATGAAATGCACAACTCAGTGGCAAGAAAAGACACTGCCTGCCAGCTCTGTAAAGCAGCCTGTGCTTCTGAGCCCATCTTGGAAAATCTGACATGCAGTATGTTCTTGTTGGTGAGGCTAAACATGAGAGGGATTTCAAGTGCCATGTGCTAGGACGAGCATGTTATAATGACATTTATCTATCACACTCCCCTGCCAAAGTATGCCAGACAATGCTTGGTAGTTCTCAGTGGTGTCTAACAGATCCTTAGCTGGTGCAAAGCCCATTCAAATCAACAGACTTTGTTAGATTTTGAGGTCAGCTCTTACTGCCATGCCATGAGTGAAGCACATGAACAATACAGACTGTACAGAGCATGGGGAGACATGAGAGGGGGGAATAAAGCATATAGTCAAGGGACTGTTAGAGGATTGATGCAAAAACCCATCTGAAAATGGAAAATGGCATCTATATCCCAAGCAGTTATTACAGCAACACAGCAGATGACCAAGATCATCTCTGTCTTATGCAGTATGATTGACATTGCAGTATTCTAGGCTATATTTCCACTTTATACAAGACATTGGTTTAAATGGAATAGGCACACATATATATGAAAGAGAAATTAGCTAATATGGTACTTGAAAACTGCTGTGAACATTCATGTAGTCCCATCATGGTTTTGGTAGAGGGCTCCTGGTGAAAAGGGATACACACTGAGAAGGCCAAGTAACACATTCATTCAGTTCCAAGCAAAATACCTGTTTTCCTCGGCTGTATTATCTCCATGAATATTCTCGGAAAACACTCTAAAAAACTCAATTCTTCTTTTAAGTCCATATAAATTTTGGGATACCTCTCAGAAAACAACAGTGTCCCTAAGCCATTAAAAGGTTTGCTGTAGAACCAACATACCTTTCTGCATATTTGATTGGAAGGAAACTTTGGGTATGGGTACATTTTTCCCAGAGGAGGAATCCCTAGGCAAGGAAGAACAACCACATCAAAGTAAAGTGTTGGGCTTGCAAAAAGAAAACAATACTAAAAAAAATGCAGCAGCCTGGGAGATGTTTCATTGCCAGAATAAGTATCAGTTAAGCCCATTATAGGTCCTCATGAAGAGCCATTTGTAGAAATGTGGAGTCACTGCTGCAATGTATTATTAAAGTATCCTCCATAACAGACAAGTCTTATTATCTGTTCAAGACATACTCAGTTTTTGATACTGAGGAACAGTTTCCCAGAGAAAATAATTTGAACTCAGCTAGCAAAACTCCCTTTCCAGAAGGAGCCATGATAAAATTCCATGGAGGTTTGAATGATGAAAATACCCTTCTCTGATAAAATTAGTAGGGTTTTTTTGCACTCATATTACAAATTTTTTTATGCAAGTGCTAGGTCTCACAGATGTATAACATAAAAGAGAAGTGCTAAGAATATCAAATGCAGGTGTTGGAGTTGTGCCTTGAATTAACTGAGTAATGAATGTAGGGAATAATGCATTTGCATTATAATTCCCATTCTGATTATAAATTATTTTAAATTATAATTAATATTTAACTTAAATTTTGTTTAATTACATTTATTACAAATTTAAAATTAAAACAAAATTTAAATTTAAAGAAGTTACAAATTACATGCTTTTGGTAGGCAGCCACTGGACAACAAATGAAGCCTCCAAACAATTGGAGAGAGAATAACAAGAGTACATCATCTGATTCTTTCCAAGAGAACACAGTGCACATACCAGGTCTGATACAGTCAGAGAGAGAAGTGAAAATAGGTATAAAGAGCAGTGTAATACACTATGACAAAAGGGAAGTACCCTCAGAGGGTTTCCACCAGAATCTCAGATGCTTTTTCTTTTTTATAGTTTGTTTTCTTTTTTCAGTTACAGATGTTGCAAGAAAAAAAAGTAAACCAAATCATTTAAATATGATGGGTCAAACTCAACTCCTGTTCATTACTAAATTTTATTATATATCTAGGAGATTCAGTAAAAAAATGTATTCAGTAAAAAAATGTATTCCCCCAATGGACTAACTCAGTAGCATTTCAAACATGGTCTTTGCCTTCTTCCTTTGTCTTCAGTGAGTAAAGTCCGCCTTTAATCAGCCTTCTCAAAATTGAGCAAAGAGAGCACTTCATAGAGCATGGAAGACTTTTTTTATTTCTTCTTTCTTTAATGTTAACGTTTCTTTTTCTTGATTTTCTACAATCAAATGGGTTAGCAGAATTTTGAGATCTTGGTGGGTTTTGCTTCCTTTTTTTAAATTACTGCTTTAAAATCAGAGATTACTGTATATTAGGCCAAAAACTGAAAATTACACTCTTTAGACTTGTCACTCCACTGGAGCTTGATGCAGCTGCAAGGACTGTAGGCACTGTAGAAGGGTGAATGTCCTAATTTTCAGCATTTCTAAATTTTGCCCACATTGATTTATCTTCAGAGACAGAAAATTTTCACTGTGGTTGGTGAAAAAATAGTTTGCATAAACTGGACGGAGGGTGTCACCTCTTGTTCTGCAATAGTAGAATGGCACAAATCCACCAGTACGGTAAGAGTGTGGGTGAAGTTTACTCAAACTGGTCCTCATTTGCTTTTCCACCTTCTCTGAATAGAACGCTGTCAAGCCATGTGACCTCTCCTTCTGCTAATTAGTTGATGATAGGAAGTGCTATTCCCCCCAGGAAATGCTGAATGTTGGTAAGGACTCCCTACTCCAGCATTTTGGGGTATCACTTGCTCCCAAGGAAGAACAAAAACAGGGAGATTAAATAAGGGGATAAAGAGGGTCTCTGTAAAAGGATTCTCTCCACTCATACAACAGGGAGCTCTTTGTACACAGCCCAATCTTATCGTCCTTCTCCCTCTTTGTGTACAGCACAATTTAAGTCATACACCTAGTAGGATGCTCTTCTTTGAGCCAGTCATCAGTGGTGTCCCTCAAGGGTCTGTGCTGGGGCCAGTTCTGTTTAATATTTTTATTGATGACATGAATGAGGGTTTAGAGTCTTTCATTAGCAAATTTGCAGATGACACTAAGCTGGGAGCGTGTGTGGATCTGTTAGAGGGACGGAGGGCTTTGCAGAGGGACTTGGAACGGTTGGAGGGATGGGGAGAATCCAATGGGATGAAGTTTAATAAGTCCAAGTGCAGAGTCCTGCACTTTGGCCACAATAACCCCCTGCAATGTTATAAGCTAGGGACGGTGTGGCTGGACAGTGCTCAGGTGGAAAAGGACCTGGGGGTGCTGGTTGACAGTCGGCTGAACATGAGCCAGCAGTGTGCCCAGCTGGCCAAGAAGGCCAGTGGTATCCTGGCCAGTATCAGGAATAGTGTGGCCAGCAGGAGCAGGGAGGTCATTCTTCCCCTGTACTCGGCACTGGTGAGGCCACACCTTGAGTATTGCATCCAATTCTGGGCCCCTCAGTTTAGGAGGGATGTTGAGATGCTTGAGCGTGTCCAGAGGAGCCAACGAGGCTGGTGAGGGGCTTGGAGCACAAGCCATATGAAGAATGACTGAGGGAGCTGGGGTTGTTCAGCCTGGAGAAAAGGAGACTCAGAGGTGACCTTATCACTCTCTTCAACTTCCTGAAGGGTGGCTGTGGTGAGCTGGGAGTCGGTCTCTTTCTCCGGGCAACAACAGACAGAACAAGAGGACACAGTCTCAAGCTGTGCCAGGGGAGATACAGGCTAGAATTAAGGAGGAAGGTTTTCACGGAAAGAGTGGTCAGATACTGGAATCATCTACCCAGGGAGGTGGTGGAGTCACCATCCCTCGATGTGTTTAAAGAAAGACTGGATGTGGCACTTGGTGCCATGATCTAGTTGGTGTGTTGGAACATGGGTTGGACTCGATGATCTTAAAGGTCTCTTCCAACCTTGAAATTCTGTGATTCTGTGATTCTGTGAGCTTGCTAGCACGTGCAGGGATGTGTGCTTTAGTCTTTAAACCACCCTTAATTCGACAGAAGTTACTTTTTGACCACTGTGTCCTTGGAAGTTTCAATGATACAATTTTGTTTCGTTCCTCAGAGCTGGAGGAGGAGCCTCCTATCTCCACAGGCCTCCTCCTCCAGCCAACTCAGCCTTCCTCAGTGTCGACTGCACAAATATCCCTGGCAAGGATAAGGTGGAATGCACACAGTGTATCCACAGATAGAAAACCTTAGCCCTTGCCTGACTCCTTGGTCATCATCCTACAGTGCTGAGGGAGGAAAAGGAGGATATACACAGAAATGGCTCCTGTCCTTGTGAACAAAATTCCAGGGAGAGAGGGATGACAAGTTGGCAGAAAGTCAACAGCCGCTATCTAAATATAACAAACTGGCTGCTTGGCTTAAAATCTTGCAAGCAGAACTCGAAAATGAGCAAGCTGAGATGAAGAAAACACAACAACAGATTTGTAAGTTCAGAAGGGAGAACCAAAAGCTGCAGCAACAGAGGATGAAAGACCAAGAACAAAACCACATCCTGCAGCTCCAAACGGATGGAAAGAGATATGATACAGTCGGAGAACCACAGACAGCTACAGCATAATTCAGCCTGATACTGTAAGCACCAAAAGTACCTATAGTGCACAATCCTAGTTGCCATGTGCAGCAGTCCCCCTTCCCTTCTAGAGACAGACTTCCACAGATTCCAGCTTCCAAAAAGCTACTTTGAGAACTTTAAAGGTAAGATGGTGCTCCTGAAGTCCTTCACTGGATTTGAGTCCAAGTGTGGAATTCCATCTTACACAGTTATTTATGCAATAAACGAATTTCAAGCACTGATGAAACACTTTGCAATTTATTATTTCAAGAAAACAAAGGAATAAAAAGTTAAGATAATGAATATTATTTTTTATTTCTTCAAAGAGAAAAGGGATGAAAGGATCTGAATGTAAATGTTGCATAGTTTGTCACCTTCTCTCTTTCTTCAACTTTGCAGAAGCTTGCAGATAGTTTTGTCTGTGTCTTGCATGGGTTGGGAAACATTCAAAACTGGACAAAATATTCTAGATGCATTCCAATAATGATTAGAGATGTAAAAGTCACTCACAAAGAAAACAGATCTGCTTTGATCATTTTCATAGCATGAAGTGTAACATCTAGAAATTAATCTTCAATTTTCTTATTTTTTTCTTTAACATTGACAACTCTATTTTAGCCATATGTGGCTTTCTTACTTATTGATTTCTCCATATGTAATTACATGCACACATTCTCTTACTGGCTATATTTTATTTTCCTATTGTACTTTAGGCTTAAAATAGAATTTTGCTTTCACCATATGTGACAATATTCATACTGGCAAAACCAAGAGATCAGAGGTTGTTTAGATATACTCAGTGCTGCTAAAAAATACTGCTGTAGTATACAGAGTTCACTCCCTGGGTGAGAAAGACTGGGCTTGTGAAATCCATGTGCACAATGACACAAATCCACCAAATAGCCAATCTATCACTGAATTAGTAGCAATAATTAACTTGCAGTGTAGAATAAAAATAGCGTTTTATCTTTTCATGTCAACAACTTTGTTTCTACGCTTCATGCAGAAGGAAGATAAAAAATCTAGTGGCTAAAAATACCCTGTATGCTTTAAGCTGTATATATTGCAAAACCATCACCCCAATCCAAATGTTGCACAGAATCTTAAGCTGGGCAGCTTTCCACAAGGCCAAAGGGAGCTCTAAGTTCCTTTCCTGTTATCATCATACGGAATCCACAAATCTGATTAAGCAATCATGGTTAGCAATGACAAATTTATCTACGCTATTACAGTTTTCATTTGATTTCTTACGTTTCTGAAAAAACACCATCTAATTATTTAGTCAAGTTTGTGGAACACAATTTTCCATATATTTCTGTGAGAGAGATCTCCAGAGAGGTATCCCTCTCCTTTTTTTCTTAGATAAAATGCATGCTCTGTGTGAGGTTCAGACAATTTTCTGCAATAGGGTAGCTAAAATTCCTTCCTGAAAAAAGCTTGGGAAAGCACCAACCTTCAAATAACCTCCACAATTCAGGCAAAAATTTGGCAGATCTCATGAAGAGCTCCTGTGAACACTAGTTTGTCTCTGGTGCGACCACCAGAAGCAGCTGACAGGATGTCCAGGGATGAGGGTTACTGTATGATCCCTTTCTGCCTGCATCAATTTCAAATAAGTTAACTGCCCACAGTAATAATCAGTGGTGAGAAAGAATAATGTCTGCTTGACAGGTTTGAGTGGGAGATTCTCACTGGAATTATTAATAACTACCACATACAGTAACTGTTTGCAATTTTGAAAATAAAGTAAAAGGGAAAAAAAACCTCCTCAGAATTCAATATCCATAGAATTATTTCTCTGGACTACAAAAAGTAATGAAGAGAAAAATCTTGGTATCATTTTTTCTAAAAAAGTAATATTCTGTCTTCTAATTTCAGTGGGCATGATGTAATATGGAAGAGTACAAAATCACCAACTATTAGAGCAAAATTTTAGAGCTTTTGGCAGTTTCTGAAAGCAAAAAAAATGACCTCATCTATGAGCCCCAGAAAAGTTACAGAAAGAAATAGTAAGCAAAAAAAGCAAGTTACCTTTTTGGGGTATCCACCCTTTTTGGGGTGCACTGGAATAAGGGGTTACTTATCAAAACTATTGCACTGAACTGAACCTGAAGAGAACTGAGACATATGCAGTTCTTGGCTCATGGTAGCAACTGCAAGGTATTAGCATTTAGACCAATGTCCACAGAAAAACAACTGGGAATAAAACCCCCTCAGAATATTTTGCTAACATGTAAAATTCCAGGATGAGCAAGTGAGAAAGTGATCCTCCTGATAGTCCCAACAAAATTTCCTTCTACAATACAAGCAACCTCTCTATCCTAGTGAGATTATATTGCAGCCAGCTTTTTCCTGACATATCTTGGTATATGCCATCGAAACACGAGAAACAGGAAGCAGAAGACAGGTTAGGACTGTATGTGGGATCCCACTCCTAAAAGTGCTTTGCTGAAATATATCTCTCATAGGAGGCACGGAATAAATAATGAAGACGCAATCCAGCTGATTTTTGAACCCTTGGCCATGCCAAAAGCAAGTATTGATAGCAAAAATAATAAATCTCTACATAAACAGTTATTTGCCTTTTGCTGGTATCTTCAAGGAGGAAACAACACATCCAGGAGATATATTTAAGAAGTTGAAAATAGAAATGTAAGGTAAATGTTACTTACAGATCCTTTACTTATAGATTCCTATAGACTGGAACACTCACCCTTTTTATAATACATTTAGTTATGAAACTGAAGGCATATTTGCTGGTAACAGTTTTACCCTCTTTTACATGCAAGGATACAATGCTAGTGCATGACTGCAATAACATTCCCAGGGGCAACACAAACTCCCAGTGAAAACCAGTCTTGTCAGAATTAGCACCCAACATAAGAGATGTCAAAGCTCAATGTCACAATAGTGGCAAATATTGTCAACACTTATTTTATTATGCCTGTCAATAAACACACAAAGCAGTCCATGTAAAAAGAAAAAAAAAATCTCTGCAGCTTGTTTCAGGTTTTCATAGAGGCTTTTCTTTCAAATTACAGCTTGTTTAATATGGGTAGAATACTTAGCCTAATAGGCTTTTAGGTACAGCTGTAACATTGGAGTCAGTATTGGCTTGGTGTGTTGCTGAAGCTAGTCAAGGCACCTCAATTATTTTGATACACTTTTAATTAATTCCCTTCTGTGCCCCCACAGCATACAAACCCAGTAAGAGCACCACACAGGTTAATTAAGTCGTAACATCCAGAACAGTTAATTCAGATGGAAAAGCAGTGCTTAAAGTACATAGTCACTGTGTAGAAGACACAAAACGTTTCAGATCCTGCAGTGCTATATAGGAAACCTCCTACAGCATGCCAGTATTCTTTTACTTTCCTGAAGAAAAAAAATAATTAGCTACTGTCCCCACCCAAAAAACTCCTCCAAAACACAGTTAGGACAAAGACATCACCACCTGGTGGAAGACCTTTGCAGAAAAAGTAATAATATACAATTAGGTGGATATTATCTGACTAGAAATACTATTACCAGCAGCAATGAATGTTTTCCAGTGTTCATTTATATGCCACTTTCAGTCAATACTTAACAGCATTTCAGTAACATTTTCAGCACGTTAAAATAAGCTTAGCTAGAATGGCTACTGTTGATAATTTTTTTAGTGTAATTTGCAGGTTCAAAATCAAATGAGTGAAAGCCTGAAGATTACATTTACCATTGCCATAACAGCAAGCTGCATACGCCCAAATGACAAATTAAAGTTACCTCAAAATATAGAATATATCTTAACACTACTTTTGGTTCATTTTACCCTGTATGCAAATTTCTGAATAAAGTGTGGGAGAAAAGAGAAAGCATGGAGGCTGGTTTGGGTTTCAGCATTTTTATTTTCATTTAATGTTTTGATTGCAGGCCTTGGGAAAGCTCTCCATTTTAACATCCCTCAAAAGATCTACTGAGATAAAGGCAATGTATCAGTATCATATTCATTGCCTACCACGTTTTGGGAAACTTTCAATTATACCATCAAATATATGACTCAAAACCAGCTATTCTAAAGCAACATGAAATTACAAGATTTCACTAGCACCTTTGTTTCAGTAATGTGCCTTATCCTTCGTCTTTCAGCAGGTATGTTAGTCTACTTCCCACAGAATCACAGAATATTCTGAGTTTTCTGTTGTCTAGAAAAAATTGGACTCGTTACCTGGTGTGCAATAAGCCAATAATTACACACTTGAGAGATACATTGATAATTTTTTTCAGAGTTGCACCAGCCTGGGTGCTCAGTGGTATTCCACAAATCAAGCACGCCAACTATCCAAACTTTTCACTATTTATACATTTCAGCAAACAAAAGCATTAATGTTCATTATCTACAAGTTACATATTTCCGTTATTAAGTAGCATTCTATCTTTTATTGGTTAATGACTCTCTCCTCATGCTAATTAATCCACATGCTCGGTCCTTCTCTGCCCTTGGGTCAGGGCATTTCTGGGGCCGGTGGTCCGTGAGCCGCTGGCGGTGATCTCCACCTGCCGGAATCGCCTTTCATCCGCTCTGAGCTGATTCAGCACAGTTCCTGGGTTTACTAAGTTTCATCCTTATCTTGGGAGTTCTGCCAAATGTCCTTGTGGCCTGTAAATTCTGCGTTCTTTGTGCCCACTATTATTGCTACATCCTTCTTCCCAGGCTCTGCCTAGGTCTGAGATCACGGCAGCGTGTCAAGGCCTAAACCTCAAGAAGCCCCTTCTACCGACAAGCAATTAGTCTTTCTAACACCCGGACATCACACAGAGCTTGCTTGCTAGCTGCTGTTCCACAGAATACGTCTTCAAATTCCACATTTTGCAGCGACACGGGGACCGTCCAAGTCCATCCCCGGGCGCTGCTCAGGACCGAGGGCCGCCCGCCGCGCCTGGAGCTCTGTCCGGAGGCTCCGGCACGGACGGCTCTGCGCCGCCGGCGCTTCCCCGGCAGCGGGAGCGGAGCGGCACCAGCGCCGCCCCCGCCGGGCGCTCACGTGGCCGCCGCGCCTC